>CAWUFW010013600.1:0-465988 GCA_963921515.1 Calotriton arnoldi
CTGTGCACCAACAAACAGCAGGACACCACTGACTGACATCCTGAGAGACAACTTACACTCCCTGCAATGCAAGCACGTTCCATGGTGGGATATCTGCGCTGGCTGGGTGGGAAGGGGGACTTGCAGCACTGACCATAGTCACCAGCACCTCCCCTCACACCCCCCCAACACAAACTCCACAGTACCCACCTGGTAGAATGCAATGCCCTCCATCCTAACACAAGATCCCACAAAGCACCACCACCCTGGGTTATGTTGTGTGAAGCACAGGGACACTCTTGGGACTCTTAGCCAAACAACTGCCAGGACAACACTCCCAGCCATCCTGTCAGCACAGCCAGCTCACCCCACAGGGAAGCAGAGTCAAAGGAAGGAAGCATGGGCATGCTGGGAAGGGGGTGGAGGCAATAGCATGATGGGAGTGGTAGTCACAGACATTGCTCAGCCTCACAACTGGCCCATCAACACCACCCTGAACCATGCTCACATCACAGGGAGTGGAGAAGGACTCACAAGATGGCTGACACTGGCTACTGCTGTGGGGAGCACAAGGCCCTGCTGCCAACTGTGCACCAACAAACAGCAGGACACCACTGACTGACATCCTGAGAGACAACTTACACTCCCTGCAATGCAAGCACGTTCCATGGTGGGATATCTGGCTGGCTGGGTGGGAAGGGGGACTTGCAGCACTGACCATAGTCACCAGCACCTCCCCTCACACCCCCCCAACACAAACTCCACAGTACCCACCTGGTAGAATGCAATGCCCTCCATCCTAACACAAGATCCCACAAAGCACCACCACCCTGGGTTATGTTGTGTGAAGCACAGGGACACTCTTGGGACTCTTAGCCAAACAACTGCCAGGACAACACTCCCAGCCATCCTGTCAGCACAGCCAGCCCACCCCACAGGGAAGCAGAGTCAAAGGAAGGAAGCATGGGCATGCTGGGAAGGGGGTGGAGGCAATAGCATGATGGGAGTGGTAGTCACAGACATTGCTCAGCCTCACAACTGGCCCATCAACACCACCCTGAACCATGCTCACATCACAGGGAGTGGAGAAGGACTCACAAGATGGCTGACACTGGCTACTGCTGTGGGGAGCACAAGGCCCTGCTGCCAACTGTGCACCAACAAACAGCAGGACACCACTGACTGACATCCTGAGAGACAACTTACACTCCCTGCAATGCAAGCACGTTCCATGGTGGGATAACTGACTGGGTGGGTGGGTGGGTGGGAAGGAGGTCTGGCTGTCAACCAAACACAATCAATGCAGACCATGTTCACACCCCAGAGAATACATAGAAATGCCCAAATAATGCAGGACAATGTGCCACACCAATATCAACCCCTGACTGTGACGACTTAGGACAATACAATGTACAGGCCCGCACCCCGAGGCACAGTCACAACTGTCAGGTGTGTCAACCACTGATGCCTGCAGAAACATGACATACATTGTTTGTGTCTCCCAAAAACAGGTGATGATAGGGACACAGCAGCAGACGCTGAGGAGTCCCAGTCCCAGGCTCAAGAGGATGCCGAGCTCACTGGCGTCGTACAGCCTCTGTCCTCCTCGGACGATGAAGAACAACCTGGCACATCCGGTGCAAGTCAACATGCTGCACCAGCAGGACCACCAGCTGCAGCACCAGCAGGTCCACCAGCTGCACCCCCTGCACCCACCCCTCCAACGACTGTCACCACGAATACCATCCCTGCCGACATGGACAGAATAAGGAACAACACCAGCGCAGTGACCCTGGACCAACCTGGGGCCATGGACACCACCACCACCACCAACCCCCAAGGTGGACCAGGGTTATCTGTGCGTGCAACTGCACACACTGCACATGTCAGCAGGGGTGGTGGGAGGGGTGGGAGACAGAGGTCGCTGCTTGCAGACGTTGCTGGTGTGCATGAAGACCCACAACTGGTACGCATAGCTGATGCGTACCAGTCCAGCACCGGAGAGCTCAGCCAGGTAGTGGGGCTCCTCAGAGACATCAAACAGCAGCAGGCTGCCCATCATGCCCGCTTGGACTCCCACATGTCCCATGTGGAGTCACACATGTCACGTGTGGACTCCCACATGTCACGTGTGGACTCCCACATGACCCGCGTGGAGTCCAAGTGGGATGTACTACATGAGATGACGGCGGTGCACAGGGACATTTTACAATGCCTCCGCCAGATGAACAGCAACCAGTCCACACCTCCCTGTGTGCCAACAACATCTGGTACCGAACAAACTGCAACTGCCACAGGGAGGGAGGAGGACTCTGGCGGAGAGTCCCCTGCACCGCAGCAGCCTGCACTTGAGGGCCCCCCCAAGAAGAGGGGTCGTCCGAGGAGGGGAAAGTGAGAGGCTGATGGCCAAGCGCAACTCCCAGGAAGCCTGAACCTGTTCTGGATTTTCGCCTTTGTGCACAGACTGTTCACCCTGTTGATGGCAACACTACTCCCACACATTGCATGGGGAGTACAAGTTGGAACAATGTGTCAGACAACTGTGGCCCCGATACTGGGGATCCTGTCTACCTGGACTTTCTATTCATCTAGGAACTTGGGATTGCAAGATTCATGTACAGCACAATCCATCCTATGCACTATTATCACAGATGTATCACAATAAACACAATAATACACCATACTTGCCTCTGTCGTGATTCCAACGTGGGTGCTGTTATGGGGATGATGAACAACAAAATTACACTGTGTATGCGAACTGCAACAGCAAGGACAACACAGGCATGTGAGTACAGGCAACGTGACACATATGAGGGAGACACACCACCAGGGCTACACAACACATACACACCTAGGCCATCTGACTCATTGCCTACACTGATGTTGCCAGGGAAGACGGTGCAATGCACAGACACCACACCCATTCCCAGTTGTAGTCAAGTAGCCCACAGGTGCAGTAAGCAAATGGCAGTCAAATGTGTGACCACAGACAACGCACATCACTAAGTGAAGCACAGGTTTATTACACAGTAGCAACATGCCGTAACCACTACAGATGCAAGGTAACCCCACCTGGTAGCGGGCACACAGTCAACAACTGTAGACAGAAGGAAGTCCATGGGTGTGGCGCACATCACCTGTAGGGACACAACAGCTACCAGCCTGGATGTGCAATCACGTTGTCGGTGGACACAGTTGACCAAACGAATCTGAAAGTACCCTGTGAAGGACAGAAATGACACACAGTCAAAAGCAATGGAGTACAGGACAGAACAGCAAAACTCATGCACAATACATGTTACAAGATACCCACCCAGAACCAAGTTAGCATGTCAACACTGTTGGGGAGTACAGCCCACCTGTAAGCACACATCGCAACACACATCCAGTCAAGTAGCCCATGGACACACTCCAACAGCACCAGAGCACCACCCACACATCATGCCAACTCACATCATTGACATGACACCTCAGGATACTCACATTCAGCTAAAGAAGTTGGTGATGAGCTGTGTGCGGACATCACCATCACCATCATCATCATCATCGTCACTGGCATCGTGGTCCAGGCCAGGATCCTCCACAGGTGGCGGATGTTGGTCATCGTCATCCTGGATGAGAGGCAACTCCTTCCGCACTGCCAGGTTGTGGAGCATGCAGCAGACGATGATAATCTTGCACACTTTCGCAGGGGCATATGGGAGGGACCCTCCGGTCTTGTCCAGGCAGCGGAAGCGGCTCTTCAGGAGACCAAAGGTCCGCTCAATCACTCTCCTGGTCCGACCATGTGCCTCATTGTAGCGCATCTGGGCAGGTGTCACAGGGTTCCTGAGGGGTGTCAGCAACCACGGCATGTTGGGGTATCCCGAGTCACCTACGGACAGACAAGTGCACATCAGCTGACTTGGAAAAGTGGGCGGAATACTACAGATCAGATCACACACAATGGCACAAAGTCAGTACACACCGACAAGCCAGGCACGCTGGTTCTGCATCTGTGCCATCAACCTGGGGATGCGACTACTCCTCATCACAAAGGCATCGTGTGCTGAACCAGGGAAACGGGCACACACGTGTGTGATGGTCATGTCTGCAAGACACACCACCAGTGCATTGACCGAGTGGTAGTGCTTGCGGTTCCTGTAGGCCTGCTCCTGGGCCTGTGGTGGTACCAAAGCCACATGTGTCCCATCAATGGAGCCAATGACATGCGGCATCCTCCCCAGGGCATAAAAGTCACTCTTCACGTCAGTGAGTCGTCGCAGTCTAGGGAAATAGATGTACCGGTTCAGGAAGAGCAACATTGCCGCCAAGAAATCGCGGAGCACACGGCTGAACATGGTCTGTGACATCCCACCAGCAGACGCCACAGTATGTTGGAAGGTACCGGTGGCAAAGAAGTGTAGGGCTGCCATCACCTTCACCTTGGGGGTCAGCGCTGTAGGATACGGCCGGCCAGGCTGCAAATGTGGGGACAACTGCACTGCCAAATCCTCAATCAGCTGCCTGGTGAAGCGGTACCGTCGGATGCTGTCCCGTTCCACCATCGTTGCCAGGTCTGGGAATGGCCGATGGACAGCAGGAGCCCTGCAGTGCAGAGGAGAAGTAAGCAAGATCGTCAGTCACCCCACATATGCGGCATTGAACACACTCAAGATCCCAACATACATCATCATGAGGCACAACTACATGAAGTGTGCAGTACCGGAACGACATGTATGGTACATACATGGCCAACATCTGTCAACACGGTCCTACAGGTGGCATCAATTTGTCCCAGGTTGGCCCATTGGATATCATGATGCTGTGTCACAGTCACCCCCCAGTGACATGTGAGGACAGATGTGCCCCAGGCACCACAGCTCAACGACAGGCACATTCCCAGGGACCCTGTAATGCCACATGGACACTGGCATCACCTGGAGTATCATGTGTACACCACAACAAAACAAACATGACCCCCACAGGTAGTGGCCACACTTGCCATGGCAGGAGAGCCATGGACGTCTGTGACACACACGCACAACATCAGAGTCCATGCACACACAACGTGGATGTGGAGACTGTCTCCCATTGTGCACATGAAATCAGAGACATTGTAAACACTACATGCACAAAGACTGTGGAGGGCCATCACTATTGTGCCACTGGGACACCCTGGCTCAAACATACCGTCCCACATGGGACTCACGGGGTATGTGACATGACATACACAAACACCACTGTGAAATGTGACCATGGCACATGCACAGATATGAACAGTTGCACATCACAGTGGTCACGTACACGTAACACCCAGGATCCTGTCCCCATTAACACGTGCACAGCCTGGGGGTGGCTGCCCACAGGTGACACCCACAGGACAACATGTACACCAACATACACACAATAGGAAATGCAGCCTTACATGCCTTATGATAAGGTGTGGACAGGCTGTCGTGATGTAGGTGTGCCCCTCACTCCCTGGGAGCTATCTGTGGCTGGCATATGTCCATCTGAGACAGGCATGCTGACATATGCCAGTCACATGTACAGTGATGCGTTGAACAGCAATGGACCGATCGGTGCCTCCGGCCGGCCCATTGCTTTCAATGTGTGCGGGTACGCGTTGTACCCCTGTGCGCGTTGTACTGCAATGGACCGATCGGTGCCTCCGGCCGGCCCATTGCATTCAATGTGTGCGGGTACGCGTTGTACCCCTGTGCGCGTTGAACAGCAATGGACCGATCGGTGCCTCCGGCCGGCCCATTGCATTCAATGTGCGCGGTACGCGTTGTACCCCTGTGCGCGTTGTACTGCAATGGACCGATCGGTGCCTCCGGCCGGCCCATTGCATTCAATGTGTGCGGGTACGCGTTGTACCCCTGTGCGCGTTGAACAGCAATGGACCGATCGGTGCCTCCGGCCGGCCCATTGCATTCAATGTGTGCGGGTACAGCGTTGTACCCCTGTGCGCGTTGAACAGCAATGGACCGATCGGTGCCTCCGGCCGGCCCATTGCATTCAATGTGTCGCGGAGTGCGCGTTGCTACCCCTGTGCGGCGTTAGTACTGCAATGGACCGATCGGTGCCTCCGGCCGGCCCATTGCATTCAATGTGCGTGGTCGCAGCGTTAGTACCCCTGTGCGCGTTGTACTGCAATGGACCGATCGGTGCCTCCGGCCGGCCCATTGCATTCAATGTGTGCGGGTACGCGTTGTACCCCTGTGCGCGTTGTACTGCAATGGACCGATCGGTGCCTCCGGCCGGCCCATTGCATTCAATGTGTGCGGGTACGCGTTGTACCCCTGTGCGCGTTGAACAGCAATGGACCGATCGGTGCCTCCGGCCGGCCCATTGCTTTCAATGTGTGCGGGTACGCGTTGTACCCCTGTGCGCGTTGTACTGCAATGGACCGATCGGTGCCTCCGGCCGGCCCATTGCTTTCAATGTGTGCGGGTACGCGTTGTACCCCTGTGCGCGTTGTACTGCAATGGACCGATCGGTGCCTCCGGCCGGCCCATTGCATTCAATGTGTGCGGGTACGCGTTGTACCCCTGTGCGCGTTGTACCTGCAATGGACCGATCGGTGCGCACCCATTGACAATGGGCTTGCCTGGCAACGGACGCGTTTTCGAATATTCGAACGAGTCGGTTGCTGGAAAATCAGTTGGTCACCCACAACAATGTTGCAAAATCATGTATGTCATGAAGTTGAAATTTTGAAGGATGCTGTGGGCGTGTTTTGGTGCTGCTATTCCATGGATTGGCCAGATTCAGAAGATGCAAACGACTTGGACCTATCACTTTGGACACAAGGGACAGTATCTGCCTCTCCAGCACATATATATTGCTGCATGTTCCCCTGAGAGCCCACTTGCCTGCACTACATGCTCCAGGACGACATCTGCCACTGCACTGCTGCTGTCTCTGCCCCTCTGGACCCTGCAATGGCACGTACTGTGGAGAGAGCCCCAGCCTTCAGCCTTGAAGAGAACCAGGCCCTGCTGGACAGCCTACTTCCACAGTACAGCAAGCTGTATGGGACACCAGGGGAGCAGGTGAGTGTTCTGTGCACTGCCTTTCTGAATGTGCATTTTGTCTGACTAGCAAGGCTGAGAGTCAGCACACCACTGGCTAGCAGGCTCACTGAGTAGTTGTCACCCCCCATAGTGTGTAGTGACTTGCACTGGACAGGTATGGTGCAGTGACAGTGCTTCTGAACAGGGTTTTACTCCCCATGCTATGATACCATGTAGTGACGTCTGGAAAACTGTCCATGGGCAGCCGTTGCACTGCCTGGGTACACCATGTGCCCCTGTGATTGCGACATGTATATGCAACTGTGTCATGCACGGATATGTTGCATGTGTAGTAATGTCCTTATCACTTTGTCATCCTGACAGGCTTCTGCCCATCGGAAGCATGAGATCTGGAAGGACATCGTCCGGGCTGTCCGGTCCGTGGGGGTCTACAAGCGCCGGATCCGCAACTGCCAAAAGAGGTGGCAGGACCTTCGGGGCTGGACCCGGAGGATTGCACGGGTCCAGCTGAAGCTGTCGCCTCCTCGCAGGAGGGGCGGAACACGGACCCTGACCCCCCACATGCTCAGGATCCTGGCGGTGGTCTTTCCAGACCTGGATGGGCAGCTGAAGGCCAGAGAGCAGCAAGGAGGGGGTGAGTCAAAGACTGCACTGTGTACTCTGTCTAACATGTTATGTGCCCTCCTCGGGCCAGGTTGAACTGCCACAGTACAGCAGTCATGTTGTCCAGGAGCCATGTCCCTCTATTGTGCACTGCCCACTCCTCATCTGATACCCAGGTGTGGCCCTTACATGCAGGGAATTCTGTCACTTAGGACTGTGTCCTTGCAGTTTGCTTGACTCAAGGTGGGAGACAGCATCTGTTTCCCTGACTCTGTGGTGGGCATCATGGGTGGGTCCATTGCTTACACAATGCCTGTATTCTGACATGTATTCAGCGTGTTACTTTGATCTGTGGTCCAATTGCTGAGCTGATCCACCACATGTGGCTGGGGTACCTGGCACACACCCATGCTGCGGGTGGGAACAATGTTTGGGCCCCAGGAGTATGTATATGACGTGTGTCACACATACTTAGCCAGCTGCCTACAGTCCAGGGCTCATCCCTCATTCATGTGGGGCTGGACAGTCATGCCTACTCCAGGCCATACAATACACTCTGTACTCCCACTCCCGTGTATCAGAGGACACATTGTGCACAGTGATTTGCCCCTCAGGTGTCTGCCTCTGTGTCAGTGTGCTGTGGATTAGTCGCCAGGACTGCTGTGGAGTTTCTTGGTAGGGGCTCAGCATGCCACTGGAGATGTGACCATAGGAGACGATACTTGTGTGACACATAGGTGTCTGATCAGCTGCCCATGCAGACTGGGGCATGTAAATGTGAAGTTCAGGCAGCTGTTCCCCATGCACAGCAGAGTGTGAGGGGCTCAGGTTCAGAGGGTAGTGTCACAGGTCTCCCATATGTCCAATAGGTATGACCTGGACAGATGAGGGTTAAGAGGATGTGTTGTGGGGGGGATGTACATGTGCACTTGTGCAGCTCCAGGACTTGCATTCCCCATGACCTACTATTGTGACACAGTGCAGAGTGTTGTTGTCTGGCTGCAAAGTCATACATCACTGAGACAGTGATGTATGACTTTGCAGTCATGCCTCCGCCATGGCATGTGTCTACTGATTGGTGATCCTGCAGGGGAGTGACATGTGCTACATGCACACCATAGTGGCGCTGGCTATCAGGACATGGGTGCATCATGGTGTCTGTCGCTGGTATGCATCACATGCATTTCCTATTTGACTCTGGGCATCCCTTACATCCGTAAACCTGTACTGACTCAGTGGCAAGAGCTGTGATGTGTCCACACCGTGTCCTCTGCACTGTCCAACTACTGTGTACTTGGTGCATGTGTCAACACTGGGGTGTTGCAATCCAACAGACACCAGACAGATGGGTGCAAGGCCATGTGGGATGTGAGTGCCATGCTTGGCATCAGACTGACAATTGACTTCTCCTGTTCAATTAGTGCACTTTTAGCAATGTACAACTAATGATGCCAGGGCTTGCTCTGTGATGTGCTGTGCTCACAGTGGTGTGTGCGTTATGTGCAGGTGACTGATGTCTGTCTGTTTCCCCATTGTTTGCAGATACATCCACGGCCACGGAAGGGGACAGCTCCACGGACCAGGAGGAGCCGGAGAGCCAGACTGGGTCAGCAGCCGAGGAGTGGTCGGAGGGACCCAGTGGCACGGAGGGCGAGGGAGCCACACCGAGGAGTCCTCAGCAGCATCCACCTCAGCTGAGGACCAGAGCAACTCGGAGGATGACTCCCTTGTGGAGGCGGGTGTCAGCAGCCACCACACCCCAGCTAGTGTTGCTGTCCCCGCCACCACCAGCACCACCACCGCCCTCCCATCGGCTCCCATTCCCCAGGTCCGTGGAGGCTCCCATGTCCGGGAGCGTGTCTCCTTTGGGCCAGGCACCGCACCCCCTGCCCCTGTGTCCCCTGCTGCCCTGAGTGAGGAGTCTGTGTACCTCCTTCGCCAGCTCCATGTAGGGCAGACAGCCATGCTGAGTGTCCTCCATGCGCACACCGCGCTGTTGACTCAGCTGGTGTCGTTCATGGAGGGCATCTCATCGGGCATGTCTGACCTACAGAGGGGCAATAGGTCCATGGACTCCTCCCTGACGGCAGCAGTGTCCCTCCTCAAACGGTCCCTCACCCCTCCTGCCTCTGCTCCATCCACACTCCCCAGCACCTTACCCATCCCAGGCACACACACACTGGCACACACCAGCACACACACATCCAGCACACTGACACACACGCCAATGACAAAACGCACACGCACGCACATTCAGGGGACTGAAGCCAGACTCACAGGGGATGGGGCCCTGGAACACACACACGCATCCACATGCACTGCGCAGTCCTCAGTTCCCTCTCCCTCCAAAGCACCCTCCCTTGCCTCACCTGCAACCCCAAAGTCACAGCAGCTCTTCCTCTGTGACCTCGGCCTCTTCCCCACCGATGAAGCTGCTCCAGCATCCCGGGGGAAGAGGAAGCCCACCCACACGGAGCAGAGTGCCCCTCGCCCCCGGACACCCTCCCCCAGGCGCAGACGGACTGAGGCCCCCACCCGCAAGTCCCCCGGAGTGCTAAGAGCAAGACCCCGCCACCGCCCTGCAGCTCAGGCACAAGGTCTCCGTCCTCCATCCCTCAGGCCCCCACTGCACAGGTGCCCCCACCACACCCTGCCCCAGGTTCCCCCACCCACAGATATACCATCCCCAAGATGCTCCGGCCTTCTCCCCCTGCCACTTGCTCTCCCAGCACCACACCCCCCGCTGCGCTTGTCTGTGCCACTGATGTGGTGAGGGTGTCCCCCCCTCTGTCCAACCCACCTTGCCTGTTCCCCATTCTCCTCCCCTGGAGGTAGGCACTGCAGTGGAGTCCACTACCGCCCTGTCTGACTTGGGCACTGCAGTGGCGGACCTGTCCACCCCATCTGCAGGGTCCACTGCAGTTGTGCCGGCACCCACGACATCTGTGTCATGCCCCCCAGTTGTGCCGGCACACACCATGTCAGACACCTCCACTGCAGTTGTCAGTGGCTCTCCAGCACCCACCACCCCTTCCCTGACTCCCCCTGGTGAGCCCTGATCCTGTCCCTGCGGTGCCTGGCCTGCCCCCGGTTGCCCCTCCTAGTGGATTGTCCCTGGTATTGTGCAGGCATGCGTAGGGTGACATCTGCCAGTGTCACCCTGTTTGAACTTTGACAATGGACTGGCCATTGGCCTTTGCTCTTTTTTCAGGACTTCGTTTGGCCTCAACACATATGCTGAATAAAGCAACTTTCTTTTCTCTAGTGCTCATGCTTCAGATGTACATGTTGTTGGTGCAGCTAACCATGCCCTTGCTGCAGTGATGGTGATATCTGGTCTCATGATTATGAAGTGTTACTGTGCAGGAACCCATGTGGTCCAGGGGGAATGTGTCCTATCATGTGGTGTATCCATGTCATCAATAGCAGCATCTGAGGGTGTCATGTGTTCAGTATTTGGCAATGGGTTTCCTACTTACATTGGCAATTTCATATCTGTGGCTTCCACCCCTGCACATCTGTTGTGCCTGCCATCGTTGCATTTGTCTACTTCCCTGACCGTGTTGCCATCTCCAGTGGACATGCAGGTTTGGGCATCAATGGGGAGGGACTCATCCGTGTAGTCAGTGCAACATTGCTATACAAGTGTGTTGGATCTGTGCTGATGATTCCGTTGGCACATCCATGACCAGGCTGATGTGATGGGAGCCCTCATTTGGTGCTAATTGTTGATTGTGTGACCAAGTGCTCAGCTGACATGATGGGGCCCTACTGAGGCAACATATGGCACAGCTTTCCTCACACAGGAGTGGAGTCCCCTCATGGCAGTGTGTACACGTGTGACATTGCCTGCGCCCAAGGTGTGTGTTGTATGTGCATGTCTGTGTGTTCACTTCCATTCATCTGCGCATGCTGTGATCCCTAGTGTTGTACCTGTTTGTGATGCTTGCTGACTTGAGCTATGTTCCCCCAAAGTCTTCTCCCTGTGTTCTCTGTGATGTGGGTGCATGGCACATTACTGGTCATCAGGGTGTCACCCATAGGTGTGTTTGCTGTCAGGGCAGAGTTTGTGTGCTGACGCAGATGGGTCACAGTCAGGTTTCCCTTTGGCACTTGTTGTTTGCCCCTGTCATGTGATTTCCAGTTTGTGTTATCTTTCAGTGATTGTGACACGTTGTGTGTGTGACTGCTGGCACTCCTTAGGGTCCGGGCTGCAATGTTGGTTGTTGTCTATGTGTGTTCTTTGTGGGTGACCTTGGCTTCTTCATTGGTGTGTGACTGTGGCTGGGATCCCATTGGTCGGTGTGGTATTGCCGTCATGTCCATGTACAGCGTAGTGTGCAGTGTGTCAGACATTCAGGAGTCTTGTTGAGTGTCCATGTGTGATGTGTTTCTACACCTTGGTTCCCACCCACCACCCTGGAATAGTAATGGGTGCATGTGCAATGTCACCAGTGCATGTGTACTTCACTGCTGCACATTGTTGGAGGTCGAGGGTGTGGTCTTGAGTGTGTGCAGATGAGAGTTGTTGCCCGGCTAGTCCCCTGCCTCCATGTTGGCCTTGGCTTACTGGCCATGCTGATTGATTTGTGCTTGTGTAGGTGTGATGGTAGTTAGTTGCTCAGGACACCTGACTGTGGTTCACAGTGTGAACGACATTTAGCTTTGTCATCACAGTGGTATTTTTATTCAGCCCAGGGTCACCACATTGTGGGGGCCCTGGGGGTGGTGCTGTGGTGTGTCTGTGACTTGCTGTGTCAGTTGTTGTTCCTACGTGCCTGTGTGACATGTGTGTTTTGTGCTCCCTCTCACCTGTCAATGCCTGCTTGCCCACATAGGGGATTTGGATCCATGAGTTACCTTAGTGTGGCAGTGTATGCACATCTGTATGATTGGTATTCAGCTCTCCTCATGTGTTGTGTTGTTGCCTGGGGACACTGGCACCCCCACCCCTCACCTGCTGTGTATGATGACAGTGTTGGTCTGCCTGTTTGTGTTTGTGCATCTGCACCACTGCATTGGCATATCTTGGGTGTGCCATTGGCTGTATGTTGTTTGGTGTGTTTCCCCTGCTGTCCCTGGGACTCCTAGGTCATCGGTCAGCACAGTGATCATGGTTTGTGTGTCCCATTGCTGCCATGGTATGGTATCTGTTCACCTCACATCTGCTGTCTCCACAGGGTATCTGCATTTGTGTGCCCATTGGTGCAAATATGTGGGTCTGCATTCTGATGGTCACTTCTGTCATTGTGTCATTGATGACTGTTGACGGTCTCAGCCTCCATGGGTGTTGTTTGTCTGCACATGGCCAAAGGAATGTTTCATTTGCACTGCAGTATTTGGCTCCCCCAATTTATGTTGCAATGGGACACATACACTACTTTGCCACAGATGAGTTTTTGGTTCTGTGACCAGGAATGATCCATGCAGTTTGGCAGTTGCAGCTCTTTCTTTGTCAACAATTACCTTTTGGTCACTGTGATGATGAGGGTGTAGACCCCATTGCCACAATGGTCAAAATGTGCTTCAGCTATGGACCCCACACTTACCTTTTGGTCACTGTGATGATGGGGGTTTAGACCCCATTGCCACAATGGTCAAAATGTGCTTCAGCTATGGACCCCACACTTGCCTTTTGGTCACTGTGATGATGGGGGTTTAGACCCCATTGCCACAATGGTCAAAATGTGCTTCAGCTATGGACCCCACACTTGCCTTTTGGTCACTGTGATGATGGGGGTTTAGACCCCATTGCCACAATGGTCAAAATGTGCTTCAGCTATGGACCCCACACTTGCCTTTTGGTCACTGTGATGATGGGGGTTTAGGCCCCATTGCCACAATGGTCATGGGCTGCTTGCATTGTGGGTGCCACACACATATATGTGTGGCACATGTGCTAGGGGGTCACATTGTATGTTCAATGTCATGTTCGGTGTTGTAGGCATTTGACACAGCCTGCTCACACGCTTGTCATGGTGGTGGGGGGATGTCTTAATCTTGCATTCCCTAGGTTGTGGTGTGCTTGTTGTGTCATGCATTGTCCATCCTATGAGTGGGGGTGGTAGTAGTGGTAGGCATCCAGCCCCCTGGCTAAGGGTGGTAGTAGTGGTAGGCTTCCTGCCCCCCTGGCTAAGGGTGGTAGTAGTGGTGGGCATCCTGCCCCCCTGGGTGAGGGTGGTAGTAGTGGTAGGCATCCTGCCCCCTGGCTAAGGGTGGTAGTAGTGGTAGGCATCCAGCCCCCTGGCTAAGGGTGGTAGTAGTGGTGGGCATCCTGCCCCCCTGGCTAAGGGTGGTAGTAGTGGTGGGCATCCTGCCACCCTGGCTAAGGGTGGTAGTAGTGGTGGGCATCCTGCCCCCCTGGGTGAGGGTGGTAGTAGTGGTAGGCATCCTGCCCCCTGGCTAAGGGTGGTAGTAGTGGTAGGCATCCAGCCCCCTGGCTAAGGGTGGTAGTAGTGGTGGGCATCCTGCCCCCTGGCTAAGGGTGGTAGTAGTGGTGGGCATCCTGCCCCCCTGGGTGAGGGTGGTAGTAGTGGTGGGCATCCTGCCCCCTGGCTAAGGGTGGTAGTAGTGGTAGGCATCCAGCCCCCTGGCTAAGGGTGGTAGTAGTGGTGGGCATCCTGCCCCCTGGGTGAGGGTGGTAGTAGTGGTGGGCATCCTGCCCCCTGGCTAAGGGTGGTAGTAGTGGTGGGCATCCTGCCCCCCTGGGTGAGGGTGGTAGTAGTGGTGGGCATCCTGCCCCCCTGGGTGAGGGTGGTTGTAGTGGTGGGCATCCTGCCCCCTGGCTAAGGGTGGTAGTAGTGGTGGGCATCCTGCCCCCTGGGTGAGGGTGGTAGTAGTGGTGGGCATCCTGCCCCCCTGGGTGAGGGTGGTAGTAGTGGTGGGCATCCTGCCCCCTGGCTAAGGGTGGTAGTAGTGGTGGGCATCCTGCCCCCCTGGGTGAGGGTGGTAGTAGTGGTGGGCATCCTGCCCCCCTGGGTGAGGGTGGTAGTAGTGGTGGGCATCCTGCCCCCCTGGCTAAGGGTGGTAGTAGTGGTAGGCATCCTGCCCCCTGGCTAAGGGTGGTAGTAGTGGTAGGCATCCTGCCCCCTGGCTAAGGGTGGTAGTAGTGGTAGGCATCCTGCCCCCTGGCTAAGGGTGGTAGTAGTGGTAGGCATCCTGCCCCCCTGGCTAAGGGTGGTAGTAGTGGTAGGCATCCTGCCACCCTGGCTAAGGGTGGTAGTAGTGGTAGGCATCCAGCCCCCTGGCTAAGGGTGGTAGTAGTGGTGGGCATCCAGCCCCCCTGGGTAAGGGTGGTAGTAGTGGTAGGCATCCAGCCCCCCTGGCTAAGGGTGGTGGTGAGGCATCCAGCCCCCCTGGCTAAGGGTGGTGGTAGGCATCCAGCCCCCCTGGGTGAGGGTGGTAGTAGTGGTGGGCATCCAGCCCCCCTGGGTGAGGGTGGTAGTAGTGGTAGGCATCCTGCCCCCTGGGTGAGGGTGGTAGTAGTGGTAGGCATCCTGCCCCCTGGGTGAGGGTGGTAGTAGTGGTAGGCATCCAGCCCCCCTGGCTAAGGGTGTGGTGGTAGGCATCCAGCCCGCCCTGGGTGAGGGTGGTAGTAGTGGTAGGCATCCAGCCCCCTGGGTAAGGGTGGTAGTAGTGGTGGGCATCCTGCCCCCTGGCTAAGGGTGGTAGTAGTGGTGGGCATCCTGCCCCCTGGGTGAGGGTGGTAGTAGTGGTGGGCATCCTGCCCCCCTGGGTGAGGGTGGTAGTAGTGGTGGGCATCCTGCCCCCTGGGTGAGGGTGGTAGTAGTGGTGGGCATCCTGCCCCCTGGCTAAGGGTGGTAGTAGTGGTAGGCATCCTGCCCCCTGGCTAAGGGTGGTAGTAGTGGTGGGCATCCTGCCCCCCTGGGTGAGGGTGGTAGTAGTGGTGGGCATCCAGCCCCCTGGCTAAGGGTGGTAGTAGTGGTAGGCATCCAGCCCCCCTGGTTGAGGGTGGTAGTAGTGGTAGGCATCCAGCCCCCTGGCTAAGTGGTGGTGGTAGGCATCCAGCCCGCCCTGGGTGAGGGTGGTAGTAGTGGTAGGCATCCAGCCCCCCTGGCTAAGGGTGGTAGTAGTGGTGGGCATCCAGCCCCCCCTGGGTAAGGGTGGTAGTAGTGGTAGGCATCCTGCCCCCCTGGGTGAGGGTGGTAGTAGTGGTAGGCATCCTGCCCCCTGGGTGAGGGTGGTAGTAGTGGTAGGCATCCAGCCCCCCTGGCTAAGGGTGGTGGTGAGGCATCCAGCCCGCCCTGGGTGAGGGTGGTAGTAGTGGTAGGCATCCAGCCCCCTGGCTAAGGGTGGTAGTGGTGGTGGGCATCTGGCACCCCCTGGCTAAGGGTGGTTGTGGTGGTTGGCATCCAGCCCCCTGGGTTGGGGTGGTGGCGCGCATTCAGGCCCCTGTGTGCATATGTGGCATTGGTGATGGGCATCCCGCCCCTATGGTGCTGCTGTTGCAAGTATATTCAGATTCCCAGTGTATGTGTGTGATGTGTCGTGTACGTGTTGTATGTGTTTTGTGGTTGGTGTCTGACTTACCTTCTGCGCCGTACGCGTCCGTGCCTGTTCCGGTAGTAGATGTAGAATATTGGTATGATCGGGACGAAGGGATTCATGGTTGGTTCGTGTCGTTCGTCCTTCTCGTTGCTTCGTGTCGTCCTCGTCGCTTGGCTTCGTCCTCGTCGCTTCGCTTCGTCCTCGTCGCTTCGCGTCGTCCTCGTCTGTGCTGTGTTCGTCTCGTAGCCGTGGATCGTGTTGTGGCGCGATTCGGAGCTTATGTGCGCCTCTCCCGGATGCTTTGACGTGCCGTGCGTAGCGACGGGTTCGGCGCGTACGGAAAGCGCATCGTACTTGTCCGGCCGGACGGGGCTGCATTTTCCCTTCCGTGCGACTCGATTCGGCGTTTCCGGATTCGCCTCGGTCGGAGAACAGGACCTGGTTTGGGTGAGTACGGCTCGGCCGGGATTTTTGCTGTTGTGCGCATCGTACTTGCTCGTTCGGTGTGCTGTACGGATCGGTCGGGAAACTGGCTTTCGCATGGCTTTTTTCCCGACCGAATAGTATTGGGTGCGCCTCCGACCGAGATCGGAATCGGCCCCACAGTCAGGGAGTCGCCTCTATGGCCTTCGCTGAACGTCTCTTTTATAAGATTTGATACTCTAAGCAGAATGAAAGCCATGCTTTTACAGCAAACAGTGCCTTTGACCTCGGCCAAAGAAACCTATGATCTACAAGTAGCAAGGACTTCGGCTGAGATACAGACTTTAATACGTACAAACTGCCCTATACATTTCGTGGAAATGATATCACGTATCTTCAACATGTCTGATACAACCGGAATTGTACATGTATTTAAGAGCATCTGCTCAGGTCTGTTAGCACCTTTCCAGGCAATACTCGGAATCATCCCGAACTTTGCACATTCGGTGTTTGGTGGCATACCATTAATTCTAGCACTTGTTGCCGGAATTCTATTTCTCTTCCTGCTATTGCGCAATGGCCAGCCTATTCGCAGACATCACTCCGAGCGAACTGGAGAAAGCTCTCCTTGAACGAAAGTGCCGTGAGCAAATAGTAAGCTTTTGGGCATGACTCGTCTACGGGACCTTAATACAACCTGGTTCCTGTCATTCAGACCAATCTGGCAAGATTGCATCTTACCTGTTCTACGATGCCTGCTATGCGGTGAAGAATGCGTGTTGGACACCTGTCTAACATTTCCATCAGCAACGCCAACGGATGTCGATACTCTGCTGGACCCAATAACGGCCCATGCTCTGTGTTGTCCCCAGAGGCTTCCTATCCTGCTGTCAGCATTCATTGAGATCTCACAGACGCTGCCGGCTGCTGCTGAGGTACGAGAAAGAACTCCAGGCACACAGGTAACAACGGACTCGAACATTGCTGAGGCAACCTATGCTGGAAGCAATGCTTCCCATCTCTGTGCAATTAATCTACTACACGAGGTGTTCCAACTGACACCAACAACAGTGGATGATGTTTTGTCTATTGAAATAGATGATCTCATGTTTACACCAGACCCGTGAACTAACTCTGATTCGGCATACAGTGTTCCAGAGCTGCAGTGACAAATTTGGCCTTCATTTTTTAAACAACTTGGAACTCTACCAAAATTGAACATTTTCCCCCCAAAAATTTTTGGGGAACGAAAATGGCATATCTATCTGCTTAAAGTAGAACTAGCCTTATAATACAGACTTCTAGGTACTTCCACGGACACTTAGTCATCTTGTGTGTCTAAAACAGTTCCTTAATTTTCATGACATGAAATGACTTTGATTTTTGAGAAACTTATCGATCATTTTTTGTCAAATGTAAATATTACTGCTTATTTCATTCAAATTGCATTTATTTTCGAACATTATGCCTGTAATGAAAAGCAATGCTTCAAATGTACAGTACCTTTTGCATTCTAATAGGTTTTTAAATGCCTTTTTTAAATGGTTTTATGAAAAATTTTAGAAATATGCGGTACTCCATTTTAATGTTTAGCATTTCAAATGTTTAGCATTTTAGTATTATCGTACACACGAAAGAGGAGTGGGTGTTGTATTCCTCTTAGGGTATCCATAAACGGGCTTTCCAGTATCATGTCCTTATATAGGCACAATTCGCCCTGCCCTTATATAGGCATAAAATCCCAGCCCTTATTTAGGCATTAAACCATGCACTCCAAATACAGGCATGGTCTCTGACATCCGTCCACCCTAACGTCACAACGAGTTCATGAAGAACAGACCCTTAGGCTGCGGGAGTTTCCTAGTCCAGGACTATTGATTTCTTCAAGGACTCATATATTATGCATGAACCATTATTCCTTAGGGGGTTCATTCATGGCGTCTTTCGCTGTCCAACTCACGTCAATGCTAACATTCTTAGGTGCTCTCAGGTATAAATATACCTTCCCTAGCCCCTGTAAACCAGAGGAGACCTCGACTTCAGAGGAGCCCGTTTCCCGGCCTGACGCACTGAGAAGACGCTGCCATTCCCTGCACGCAGAGAGCCCAGCTTCCAGCTTCCAGTGATCTGACTTCCCTTGCGGGGTGTTGGAGTTCGAGTCTGGCAAAGAGATTCCTACCTCTCTCATTCTTCAGGTATGGAGCTGACTAGAACCTAGAGGGACTCTTGGCATACTAGGCATACTAGACTTAACATACTCTTAGTATACCATAGTAAGGAATACTTCACCTACTTCTTCCCTCTTCCTACACCTAGGTCAGGTTAGGTACATTGGGGTAGAATTAGCTTAGCAACGCATCGTATGAGTACTCGCATTTTTAGTCTGTGTTATTTATGTAAATGCATATGTACTAAAAGATAATGCTATCGCAGTATTATTTATTTCTACTGCTCACCCTGTACATTATTTATCTTGCATACTGTCTTGTGATCGTAACAGCACATTTTACTTGCACCAGAAACAAGACTGTTCAATAAATCCTTTATTGAAACGCCCGTCTATTTCTTTCTGTGTAACTTGGAGAAAACTAAGCATGCACGACTGAGCTGAGTGAAATAGTTATCTATTGTTTCCACGACTCTGGGACACGTACTGATTCTAAAGGGAAACACAGTGGTCATGTTTTGCGGCTGCCAGAAACTACTCCCTTCTTGTTGTCAAGGAGTTTCTAGTGGCCTCTGAGCTAGCTGGCACAAGTAATTAAGTTTAATATACTCGATAGGGACATACTGACCTTAGTCCTATGTCAAACCTATAGGATATATTATTCCAATGCGCAGAGCCTATTAGGGAAATAGGAGCTACACTACAGCTTGAGGACCGCGATCTCTCTCATATGGACTTGAACCTGTTCGGCAGCTGTTTCAACTCCCAGGACCATCCAGTGCCGGGAGCAGTTGTTGGCAACAAAGCTGAACCCTTCCTTAAATTTGGGTACGTCTACAAAAATTGCTGGTTCATTCTTGATTTGTAATCCGACTGGTATTATGTTAGCTTGGAGGTATTTCGTCAGTAAATGTCCATGTAGGCGGGTGCGTATCAATTTCTTCTCCAAGCGCTCCAGTCGTGCTACTTTATCATTAAGTGTGAAATCAATATTTGGTGTGGTTGAAGAAAGGAATTGATTAGCAGGGTCCTGTAGCAGTTGATTAATGTATTCCTCCGTATAAGACAGAGTTTCGCTCTCTACCATTTTTAAAAACAGTGCAAGAAATCACTAATATACCTTGCAGGTGTGCACCTGCTCAGAAATCGTTACAAAAAGGGTCACCGGGACCTGGGTATAAGACAGTATAATAATGGGTGGTACCAGTAAAAATACATTCAACAATACAAATAAGGTAAACAAAGATTTAACAAACTCTAAGAAAACGTTGTGTAATGGAGCAGTGTTATTTAATCACACTGAACATCATAATGGTTGCAGAAACTTTTTTTTTTAAAAGTGCCCAGAGAAAGAAGGAAGAAGGAGTTGGGAAAAGTCGGTGATTTGAGTGAGGATAATGGGGTAAGTGAAGCCAGAGTATTGTGCAAATCACTTGTCTTAATTTACATAAAAACAATGGCGCATCCTTTAGCCATAAACTTCACAATTCGGTAGATCATATATTATATAGCCATGTATAAAACAAGAAACATAAATCACAGTGAAACAATTACTGTCGATTATACTGGCAAGATATAAAGGGGTCGATTCCGATTCGGGCCGGAAATTTCCCCGACCGAGCCGGACCCGGAGAGATTTCCGACCGAATCGGACCCGTGCAGTCCGACCGAGCGAGTCCGATGCGTCCGTATGTTATCGGACACGAGTCGGTCGGACTCCCATTGAACTCAATGGGAGCCGGTCGTACAACGCGTACGCGGGCTCCCATTGCCTCAATGGGTGCGAGGCGGACAAGGGCGCCCCCTACAGCGAGTACGCCGCGAAGCGCTCGCGGCGTACACGCACAGGTAGGGGGACCCTTGGGTCCCCCTGTGTGCGCCTCGCACGGGTACGCGTACAGGGGGTCCGACACGGACCCCCAAAGTACGGCTCCGACAGCGAGTTCGAGTCGGACGGCGCGAGTCGGTCGGAGCGGTCGAGGTGCGCATCGTACTTACCCGGCCGGAAAACGTCTCCATTGCGCGGTGCGAATCGGGTCCGACCGAGTCGGTCGGAGCGGTACGGTCCGGGTACGAGTCGGTCGGAGCGGTCGGGTCGCCCGGACGAGTCGGTCGGCGAGTCGCATCGTACTCGCTCGGCCGGACCCGCGTACGGTTCGGTCGGGTAACAGGCTTTCGCATGGCTTTTTTCCCGACCGAATGGTATTGGGTGCGCCTCCGACCGAGATCGGAATCGGCCCCTAAGTGTCTACGTTTCGACCCCAAAGACAAGTGTAGGTCCTTGAAATCCTTACAAAGGGGGTCTTCCTCAGGACTGTGGTGAGAGGGGAGGGGGGCACCTAAGGATCGATTACAGAAAAATAACTTAGTACACAAATAGACCAGAACACTAAAAAATAATAATGAATAAGAGAAGGGCATCAGTCCGTTGTATTTACCATAAACAACCCCACACCGGGGGGCTGGTGGAAAAATGTAGGGCTCGTGGGCTCCAAACAAAGGAGAGCGGAAATCAGCACCTGTAAGAATAAGGTGCATGTGAATCCAACCGCCCATCAAATAGGGTTGGTACGCACTAATGGACATGGTCAATTAAAGTCTCTTACTTGGAGGGTGAATCAGTGTGATTATGTCCCTTCCAAAATTTCTCTCGAATGAGAGCCAGAATCCTTGGTTCATTCATTAGGCATTATTCTGAAAGACAGAGTACAATAAAAAGACTGCTAAAGAGGACCCTGAAAACAACCAGTGGGTGGTGTATTAAACCCACGGCGTCATAACCGATATGTGTGAATACCTGTCAATTTAATGAATTATTGAGAAAGCCTGTGCCAGCACAATCGCTGAATCGGGGATGTCCTGAATACAACCGATGGCACGGCCTGCAAATTAAACCAGAAAACAAGGGCTGCGGTTAGAAGCGATCCTCAAGGGTACATCAAGGCATTCCGCATGATGTCTATACTTTAATGTCAAAATAGCTTGCCGCTGAAAAACTCACCGCTGCTCCCGTGTACTGGAAGGGAACCGGAGCAATGCCACGTGTGTGGCTTAAATACAGCAGAAACTCTCTGCGGCCGCGTGCATGACTCCGGCCCGCAGACGCTAGATGCTAGTAAAACTGCATAGCGTGTCACCGGGGAAGTGAAGACAGACTTCTATGGTGTAAATGCCGAATGTAAAGATAATAATAATGTATTTAAAACAGGGGACAACCAGCTGACACAGTAGACCCTCTCGCTGGGGAGTCTAAAGAAACAAATGTGATCATACAATTAACGGCACAGCAACACGGGCATACTTGATGGATATTTCTGCAAAGAATGGCTGGATTGACTAATGCAAGTCAGGGTTTGGCATTGGTATTGATTGGCAAACAATGCATATAGGTTGTGACATTCATAATGGACGGCCAAAAAGACATATACAGGAATAACGAAAACACTCTTTAAGACGTTTTACGCTACAAGTTATAAACCCATTATACATCTTGGGATACTTGATGAACCAACTACAGATATGTACGGCCCGACAGATACAGACGGCTCCGATGGTCATGGACACATATTACATCATCACATACTGGATAAACAAAGTGCAGATGCGTACAGCCTAGTAGGTTCAAGCACCTTGCAACTATATGCTGCAAATATAAAGCGTCATAAGTATCCGTTTACTCAACAGTGAGGCAGGCTAGTTGTGCATGGCTCGAATCTAACTCATTTAGCCCATTTTTTATTGTATCCAAACGGGCCATCCATTTACATTCCCTTGTGTTCAAGATTAAACCAATATTCCCCCCTCTGGGGCCTAGTGTAGCTTTCTCCAAAACCACCCACTGTAACTCGTCTGGAGTATGTCCGTTTGCTGTGCAATGTTCAACTAGAGGTGCCCCATCTACACCACATCGTATTCAGCTGTAATGTTGGAGTATGCGAGCCTTGATTTTTTGCTGTGTCTGACCCACATAAATTAGTCCACAGGTGCACATGATCCCATAGATTACATTAGTTGTGTTACAGTTTGTAAAGGATAGTAAATCAATTGTATGATGTTTGTATGTAAACTTCTTGGTTTGGATAGTTGTCTGACAAGCCTTGCATTGTCCACATTTAAAATGCCCATGTACTGCCGGTAAATTCCAAAGTGATTGAAGTGACGGTGCTGCTGGAGTATCAAGAAAAGAGCGGACCACATGGTCTTTCACCTCTTTGCTTTTTTGAAGGAGTGCATGGGTGGATTTGGTTGTTCGATATCGTCTGACACCAAACTCCAGTGTTTGTTGATCACCTTCTTAATGGCATTACTCCTTGTGGAGAAAGTGGTCACACAAATCATCCTCTGTAATGAACCATCCTTCTTATCCTTGGGTGTTAACAACATTTCACGAGTGCTAAACCACGCCCTCTTCTGAGCTCTCTTAATCAGTCTTCTCGGGTACCCTCTCTCTAGGAGCCAATTGCTTAAATCCTCAGATTCGGCCATGTAGTCTGCTTTCTTGGAACAGTTTCTGCGGACACGCAGAAACTACCCGATGGGTAGGTTGTCCCTCAGACCACGTGGATGGTAACTATTGTATCTGTGGAGGGAGTTACGTTCCGTAGGTTTACGATAAAGCGTGGTGTAAAGTTTGTTATTCTCGCTACGGATGGTAATATCTAGGAAATCTATTTCACTAGAATTCGATTGCATTGTGAACTTGATGTCCTGATTTCTTTGGTTAAGCCAGTCGAGAAATAGGCCTAACTCAGTGGTATCTCCAGTCCAGATCATCAGTATATCGTCGATATACCGTTTCCACATCATCACCTGGTTACTGAAGGGGTTGTTATTGAAAATGAATGATTTCTCGAAATTGTCCATGTAGATAATCGCCAAGTCCGGGGCAAAGGCTGCCCCCATCGCCACACCCTTAGTCTGTATGTAGTAGTTACCCTGAAAAAGGAAAAAGTTCTTCATCATGGCTATGGAAAGTAGCCCAATGATGAATTCTGTGGGCACTGCTGTGGGTGCTGGTCGTCGGTCCAAGGCATTTCTCATTACTTCAAGGGCAGACTGTTGGGGTATACTCGTATATAGTGATACGATGTCGCACGTCACCAGCAGTTGATCACTGGGGTTGAAAGCATGTTGGTCAATCAAGTTAATCGTTTGCATAGTGTCTCTCAAATAAGCTTGTGTGGTTTCAGCAATTGGTTTCAGAAAGAAATCTATGTACCTGCATAAAGGCTCCAGCATGGATCCACATCCCGATACAATGGGGCGCCCCAGTGGGTTTTGCATGTCCTTGTGGATCTTGGGCAGCGTGTAGGTTGTGGGGAGCCGGGGATGCTTTTGGTTCAGGTACTGGAATTCGAGGTTACTCAAAAAGCCCTGTTCAAGTCCATCTTTAGTGATAGTTAGTATCTCCAGTTCAAGATCCTTTGACGGGTCTGTTCTCAATTTACAATAACTTATGCCATCTTGCAATTGGTTCATAATCTCAGTCTTGTAGTTGGTTGCATCCTGCACCACAATGGCCCCACCCTTATCTGTGGACTTGATGACAATGTCCTTGTTGTTTCTCAGCTCCGTAAGGGCTTCATTCTCCATCTTCGTGATGTTTGGAGTAGTATGTTTGTGTTCTTTTAGTAGTCTCGACACATCCCTAAGTACTACACTCTCATATGCCAAAATTTTGTTCGTCATAGCATTGGCCGGTGGAACAAAAGTAGAAGGATCTCATAGCCCTGTCTGTGATGATGCAGATGGTGTTGTAGAACTTTTGAAGAAATACCTTAGACGGATTTTACGAAAGAACCTATGAAGTTCTGTTTTAATGGCAAAGTCATTGGGGTGGGCTGTAGGCACAAAAGATAGTCCCTTGCTGAGAATGCTCAACTCCTCATTTTTCAAAGTATAGGAGGAAATATTAACCACAGGGTTCTGTATTCTCTTTACCATCTGTATACCTTGCGTCGGGTTGATATCTCTCCATGGCTTTCTGGCTGGAAACGGACCTGTTTCGATGTGTTGCCTCGTCCTCTCTCCCAGTTCACATTGGTTGTTTGCTGTCCTCGTTGAGGTCCCCTGGACCAGTTGCCCCCCCGACCCCTGGGCGGTCGCCATTGGCCTTCTCCTAAAAAAGGAAAACATCCTTGGGGTGGGTACCAGCTATCCCGATATCCATAGTCAGAAGTAGGACCTGGTTGTTCGTTGTCACTATTCATGCTCAAAGATGAGTCTGAGAAAGTGGTATAGTTCCTGCGTCCGCGGTAACCGCCTCTACCTCTGTTAGTGAAACGCCCCTGGTTATCCTGCTTGAAGTAATCCTCTTGGAGATAAGGATACGTATTCTTCTTTTCGTAGAAGCGGATGTCCTTGGACAATTTTTCTAGTTTTTTGTTCTGGATGTTAGTCTCGAATTCCTTCAATGTCCAGCAAGTATGCCCGTGTTGCCGTGCCGTTAATTGTATGATCACATTTGTTTCTTTAGACTCCCCAGCGAGAGGGTCTACTGTGTCAGCTGGTTGTCCCTTATTTTAAATACATTATTATTATCTTTACGTTCGGCATTTACACCATAGAAGTCTGTCTTCACTTCCCCGGTGACACGCTATGCTGTTTTACTAGCATCTAGCGTCTGCGGGCCGGCGTCATGCACGCGGCCGCGGAGATTTTCTGCTATATTTAGGCCACACACGTGGCATTGCTCCGGTTCCCTTCCAGTACACGGAGCGTTCCCCGCGAGCAGCGGTGAGTTTTTCAGCGGCAAACTATTTTGACTTTAAAGTATAGACATCATGCGGAATGCCTTGATGTACCCTTGAGGATCGCTTCTAACCGCGGCCCTTGTTTTCTGGTTTAATTTGCAGGCCGTGCCGTTGGTTGTATTCAGGACATCCTCGATTCAGCGATTGTGCTGGCACAGGCTTTCTCAATAATTCATGAAATTGACAGGTATTCACACATATCGGTTATGACGCCGTGGGTTTAATACACCACCCACTGGTTGTTTTCAGGGTCCTCTTTCGCAGTCTTTTTCTTGTACTCTGTCTTACAGAATAATGCCTAATGAATGAACCAAGGATTCTGGCTCTCATTCGAGAGAAATTTTGGAAGGGACATAATCACACTGATTCACCGTCCAAGTAAGAGACTTTAATTGACCATGTCCATTAGTGCGTACCAACCCTATTTGATGGGCGGTTGGATTCACATGCACCTTATTCTTACAGGTGCTGATTTCCGCTCTCCTTTGTTTGGAGCCCACGAGCCCTACATTTTTCCACTAGCCCCCCCGTGTGGGGTTGTTTATGGTAAATACAAGGGACTGATGCCCTTCTCTTATTCATTATTATTTTTTAGTGTTCTGGTTTATTTGTGTACTAAGTTATTTTTCTGTAATCGATCCTTAGGTGCCCCCCTCCCCTCTCACCACACTCCTGAGGAAGACCCCCTTTGTAAGGATTTCATGGACCTACACTTGTCTTTGGGGTCGAAACGTCGACACTTTATATCTTGCCAGTATAATCAACAGTAATTGTTTCACTGTGATTTATGTTTCTTGTTTTATACATGGCTATATAATATATGATCTACCGAATTGTGAAGTTTATGGCTAAAGGATGCGCCATTGTTTTTATGTAAATTAAGACAAGTGATTTGCGCAATACTCTGGCTTCACTTACCCCGTTATCCTTACTCAAATCACCGACTTTTCCCAACTCCTTCTTCCTTCTTTCTCTGGGCACTTTAAAAAAAAAAGTTTCTGCAACCATTATGATGTTCAGTGTGATTAAATAACACTGCTCCATTACACAACGTTTTCTTAGAGTTTGTAAAATCTTTGTTTACCTTATTTGTATTGTTGAATGTATTTTTACTGGGACCACCCATTATTATACTGTCTTATACCCAGGTCCCGGTGACTCTTTGGGTTTACCCTTTTTGTAACGGCTTATTGGACGTAGCCAGCGTT
Source organism: Calotriton arnoldi (assembly GCA_963921515.1). Taxonomy (NCBI): domain Eukaryota; kingdom Metazoa; phylum Chordata; class Amphibia; order Caudata; family Salamandridae; genus Calotriton; species Calotriton arnoldi. Next base: position 26,663 of record CAWUFW010013600.1, read on the forward strand.
TCCTCTAGTCGTCACCATTGTAAAGAAGAGATAACTCCAGATAAAATGCGATAAGGTTTAATTTCAGGCAGCACAGTACAAAGGCTGTCCACAAGACCAGTACAATTTGTAATCTAACTGAAGTTCCATAAGAGAACCTAGAACATGGCAAGAGCCACACACAACATAGACATAAAAGAACAATACAACAGAGTTCTCATTGTGGAGATTCCACCCCGAGAGCGAAGACTCCCCTATGACTGCGGGGCCTCCGCCATGAGTGCGGAGGCCTTTTGTGAATCAGGCCCTGTGGCTCCATGCCCCTACAACCACAGTTATGCTACAGAACAAACATAGGGCATAACCCCACTTTTTATATAGAGATAAAAAATCTAAAAGGTGGAAAGAAGCATTTTGTAAAACGTGGACATTTATGCCCCAGATACTTATATTTTATGGTGAACCTCACTATAATCAGCGTAAAACGAGGAGACCCAATTGCATGTGTGTGTATTTGATTCATTGTCTTCTCTCCTAGCCGTGAGAGTCCATCCCCCCTATAAGACATCAGAACTCATTGCATGTCCTGTAGGCACTTCATGTCTATCCTATGCCTGTAAAAGAAGAAGGCAGCATGGAGTCTTTGTTCATGAGATCATCAGCCAATGAATGACTTCCTAAACATTCTGCTTGTCCTTATGTACATATCTTGTCCTCACTGGAATGCTGACCTGTGTTCTAGCTCAAAAATCTGAGGAAGGCTTCTTGTTTAAAAGCCAAGTATCCATTGCACATTAGACTGGTGCCACGGCTGAGGGATGATGTTGCTTTGTGGTTATTATCAGTGAGATTCAGGCTTCATGCGAGTGTTGGTCCTACCTGTAATTGATCATGATGATCTGAGATGGGCAAATCTGCTTGGGAGAACTTCGCCAACTTTCATCATCAACAGCATTCGCAAACTTGACTACTTTTTAATCAATCAATCAATCAATCAATCAGGGGAATTGTAAGCGCGCTACTCACCCATGAGGGTTTCCAAGGCACTGGGGGGGGTAAGCAGCTCCGTTCAGTCAAAGAGCCAGGTCTTGAGCGTCTTCCTGAAGATGTTCAGGGAGGGGACGCGTCTGATGTTGAGCGGCAGCTCGTTCCAGGTCTTGGCTGCGATGTAGGAGAAGGTTCTTCCACCTATTCTGGCTCTGCGGATGCGCGGGATTTCGGCGAGGGTGAGGTCGGCGGATCGGAGGTTTCTTTTGGGTACGTGGAGGGAGATTCTCTCGTTGAGGTATTGGGGTCCGGTGTTGTGGATGCATTTTTAGGCATGGGTGAGTATTTTGAAAGTGACTCTCTTCTCAACGGGGAGCCAGTGGAGGTTCCGTAGGTGTTGGGTGGTGTGCTTGTGTCGAGGAATGTCGAGGATGAGTCTGGCTGCTGTGTTCTGTATGGTCTGGAGCTTGCGGATCAGAGACTTGTTGAGCCCGGCGTAGAGGGCGTTTCTGTAGTCTAGTCTGCTGGTGATGAGTGCGTGGGTGACGGTCTTCCTTGATTAGTGGGGGATCCACTTGAAGGTCTTTCGGAGGATTCGTAGGGTGTTGAAGCAGCTGGAGGCGACGGCGTTGACCTGTCGGGTCATGGAGAGGGAGGAGTCGAGTATGATGCTGAGGTTTCGGGCATGGTTCGTGGGTGTGGGGGGGCTGCCGAATGCGGTAGGCCACCAGGTGTTGTCCCATTCCGAGGGGGAGGGTCCGAGGACAAGGACTTCTGTCTTCTCCGAGTTGAGCTTCAGGCAGTTCTGCTCATCCAGGATGCGATGTCCTTCATTCCTTCCTGGAAGTTGAGTCTGGTGGTCATTGGGTCCTTGGTGAGGGAGAGGATGAGCTGGGTGTCGTCGGCGTAGGATACTATGCTGAGCCCGTGCTGTCTGACTATGGCGGCGAGGGGGGGCCATGTAGATGTTGAAGAGCGTGGGGCTGAGCGATGATCCTTGGGGCACTACGCAGTTGATTTCCATGGGTTCGGAGAGGAAGGGTGGTAGTCTGATTCTTTGGGTTCTGCCGGTGAGGAACAAGCGGATCCAGTCGAGGGTGGTTCCTTGTATGCCGGTTTCGTGGAGTCTGGCGGTGAGTGTGCGGTGGGAGACGGTGTCGAACGCTGCAGAGAGATTGAGTAGGATCAGGGACGCGGTGTGTCCTTGGTTGAGGAAGGTGCGGATGTCGTCTGTGGCGGCTAGTAGGGCGGTTTCGGTGCTGTGGTTGCTGCGGAATCCGGATTGGGAGGGGTTGAGGATGGAGTTTTCTTTGATGAATTTGGTTAGTTGTGCATTGACGGTTTTCTCTGTGACTTTGGCCATGAAGGGGAGGAGGGAGATGGGTCGGTAGTTCTTGAGGTCGGTGGGGTCTGCTGAGGGTTTCTTGAGCAGTGGTCTGACTTCTGCACGTTTCCAGTCGTCGGGAAAGATGCAGGTCTTGAAGGTGGTGTTAATGGTTTGTCGTAGTTCGGGAGCGATGGCGGCTTTGTGGGAAATGTGCGGGGAGCAGGGGTCCGTGGGGGCCCCCGAGTGGATGCCTTTCATGGTCGAAGTGGTGTCTTCAGTGGTGACTGGGGTCCAGGAGGAGATGGTGGGCTGGATGGCGTTGCTGGAGCAGGAAGTGGATTCGGAGTTGGGTGTCTGGTCGTTGAAGTTGTCGTAGAGTGCCTTGATTTTTAGATGGAAGTAGGATCCGAGCTTGTCGCAGAGGTCCTGGGAAGGGGTGATGTCTGTGGTTTCGCTGGGGGGCTTGGTGAATTCCTGGATGACGCTGAAGAGTTGCTTGGAGTTTCCGGCGTTGGCGAGGATCTTGTTTTGGATGAAGGTCCTTTTGGTGGATCTGATGCGTTGGTGGTATTCCGTCATGGCATTTTTGTAGGTGGTGTCATCTTACTCGCGTTTTGCTATTTCTCCAGTTCTTCTCAAGACGTCTGCATGTGCGTCTGGATTCTTGGAGGTCGGTGGTGAACCAGGTGGCTTTCCTGGGGCGTTGTCTGTCGGGGTTGCGTAGTGGTGCAAGCTTGTCTGCGCAGCTGGAGATCCATGTGTGGAGTCCTTTGGCTGCGAGGTTGGCGTCAGTTGACGTGGTGGGGGCGTCGCGGTTGAGGGTGGAGTTGAGTTGTTCCTCAGTGACTTTGCTCCAGTTCCTTCGTGGGGGGCGCGGTGCAGGTTTGGGCGGCGTGGGTTTGTCGACGTGGAAGTGTACGCAGTGGTGGTTTGCCCAAGGGGGTTGCATGGTGTGGCAGAAATGGATGTTGTTACCTCCTGCGAAGATGGGGTCGAGGGTGTGTCCTGCCTTGTGGGTGGGCGTGGTGACGAGCTGTTTCAATCCCATGTTGGCGAGGTTGTCCAGGAGGGCGGTGGAGTAGGGGTCGCTGGGGTTGTTGAGGTGGAAGTTCAGGTCTCCGATGAGTATGTAGTCCATGGAGGGGATGGCGTGGGGTGCGATGAGGTCGGCGATGGTAGTGGCGAACGAAGCGCAGGGTCCGGGGGGTCTGTAGGCGAGGGTGCCGCGGAGTGAGGTTCTGGGGCTGGTCTGAATCTGGAAGTGGAGGTGTTCGGTGGTGAGGAAGGAGTCCTTCGTGGGGGAGGTGGAGAATCGGAGGGAGCTCTTGTGTACGATGATGAGTCCTCCTCCTGGGCGGTTGGGGCAGTCCTCCCTCTGGATCTTGTATCCGTCGGGGATGGCGGTGGCGATGTCAGGCGTGGAGAAGGCGTTGGTCCAGGTTTCCATAAAGAATGCGACGTCTGGTGAGAGGGTGTCGAGGAGGTCCCAGATCTCTACGGTGTGTCTGTGCAGGGAGCGCACGTTGAGGAGGATGCACTTCAGGGCTTCGGTGTTGTTGACGTTTGGTGTGGGGGCCGTGGGGGTGCGGTCGGCGGTGAAGGATTGGCGGCAGTGATGGCAGGAGAACTGGCCGTGGGTGGTGTTCGGCGTCGATCGCTGGCAGTTGTTGTTCCTTCTGGGGTTGAGTGCGAGGAGGGCAGCGGAGTTGTAGCGGTTGGAGGTCGCAGATCCAGGGTTCCTGCCACTGGCCATGGTCGGGTCGTGGATGGGTGCAGACGGGCTTGCCTTTGGCGCGCCAGCGGCGCGGCCGCACAGTGGCCGCCATTAAGTAGGGGTGGAGGGAGGGAAGCGCAGCTGTGAGGCGGGAGCGGGAACCGGCAGGGAGGAGGGGCCGCAGGGACAGCAGCGGCAGGAAAGGGCACGGAGAGCAACGGGCACAGAAGGCAGAAAATGGCTAAATTAATACACAGGCACAGGTACAATAACAAGACAGGCACAATAAAAAGACAGTGAAGAGGCTAGAAGGAAGACAGAAAAACGGGCACAGAAAGACAGAAAAACAGCACAAACACAGAGACAGACAGCAGCGGCCAGCAGAAGAGCAAGGCTCTCCCACTGGACCACCAGGGATGAGGCACAGGCAGGAGCCTGCAGGTGGAGGAGGGCCTCAAACACCTACCCGCACAGGAGCAGCGGCAGCAGCACTACCGCGGAGCTGCTGGGGGAGAGAGCAGTTCTCTGACTAATGCAAAATCATCTGCTTTTGGAAAGGAACATGTGGATACCAACTTGTGTTCTCCTTTTATGTTTGCTCAGACACATTATATAACTCTTCTCTGTCCATCAATGTCTTTCTTTCTCCCTCTTCCTCATGATTTTTCCAACTGGTACTTTCTTTCTCCATCAGTCTCTCTCAATGTCATCCCCTACCGTTCTTTTGTATTTTACCCTTTACTACAAATCATGCATTATACAGGTTTGGTACGAGGTGTTTCCACAATCATAGTAACTGGGTACTTGAATAGCACTTCACACTTAAGTTTCAAAACATTATAACAACAAGTGTTACAAATTAATGCAAACACAAGGAGATAATGGATGGAGCGCTGAAACTTTTCAGACACTCACCCCCAGTCACAGATCTGGGTTGAATCCATCATTGTTCTTCAGCTCACTTCGCCACCGAAGTTAAGACCCAGCTATATGCAAATCAGTCCTGTGCCTCATGGGAACAGTCCAGCCCAAACTGCCAAGCCAGGTCTTCCCTGGACTGGAAATAGGCATCCTGGGACCGTTTTTGGGGGTAACACCCCTTCAGCCAGGCTAGCTTGAATCCAGTGGCAACGTGAGCAAGGGACCCACGTCTGGGCATACCCTGCCAACTTAGGGTGGACAAAGCAAACACTAGGAAATGATGGACGGACAATCACCCCCACAAATTAATGCTACTCGTTTTATGAACCTCAGAAGGACGAGAGGGAAAGTGAAACTGCCAGATTTGTACAGTGGCTGCATTAGTCCATGGAGCTCTAATATCACAGATAGATCACATCCTAAGGTAAAATCACCTGGTGAAATTGTAGAAGATGGAAACTATTTACAACATGTAGTATTCCAACAGTCACTCATGGTAACTTTCCAACAATTGCCAAACATTGCTGTGAACCATCACTATTGTCGAAGAAATACAGTTTAAATATATTGGCTTCAGATTCTCTGCTCACGCAAATGACATTTTAGTCTCTTATTCAGTTAAAAAAGATAATGCCTTAACAGATGAGCAATCTTCTGTCTTTGGCTACACCCTTAAATTGAACTTTACCCTTCGTGATCACTTTTTTCATGGGAGATGGGCCTGACATCAAGGCAGTGTGGAATCTTGGAAGGCCATACCCAGGAGATCTTAGTAACTAATCTATCCTGAGAAAAACACATATTTCCCTATATCATGCTTGAGTTTGTTTAAACCTCTGTTATTACTCACTATAAATATGGATATATTCACTGTTGCGTGCTCTTGCGCCACTTTTGCGCCGCCGTTGCGTCACGCAAGTGACACAGCGGCGACGCAAACCATGCGCCGCGTTGCGCTATATTTACAACGTGACGCATCTAGGGAGCTGCGTCACGTAGTAAACCCCTGCGCCACATGAAACCTGCGTCAGGTTTCATGTGGGCATACCGGCGCAGGGGGGGGGGGCGTTCCGGCGCAGGTACGCCTCGGAAAAGTGACGTAGAGAAATCTACAAGATTTCACGCAGTCACATTTCGAGCGCTGGTGCGCCAAATCCTTACGCCTGCTTCAAGCAGGCGTAAGGATTGACGCACCATGTTAGGGATAGGAAGGTTGGAACAGTGCTGGAGTTGCGTCGCGCTTGCGACACGACTTCAGCACTGCGCCAACCTTCCGCCGGCAGATGCGTCACACATCTGCTTATCCTTGCGCCACGATGCGCCGCATTGTAAATGCGGCGCATCGGACGTGGCGCAAGGGTAAACTTGCGTGACGCATTTTCCCTGGCGCATCCCTGCTGATATGCAGGGATGCGCCAGGGAACGTAAATATGCCCCTCTGTACCTACCAGTACCCTCAAGTGTCCCTACGCCGTCCTAGGTATATTTCATTTCCTTGCTGCCTACCTTCCACCTATGAACTTTGTCCAATGACAATTGTATTTATGGAATTGGCGCTTCAGTCATATCAAGAAATCTGCATAATGCTCATATTTACGACTCCTACTTTCAACATAATCTGTCTCTACTCCATCCTGATTATGTACATTGAGACTGTAGATTTTCAAACTGCACTGGGATACGATGGGCTAACTTTCGTTCTGTATCCAACCACGTGTTATTTGAGTATGTGCATTTTGTCATCCTACTCCCTTTGCATTTTTCTTTTTCTGTTTTTTCCCACTTTTTTGTATTTGAACTGCAATAAATATGTTTTAAACCTATAAAAGTAAGGGTTCAGTTAGATCCCAAGTGGTGGGCTTCGAACCTACGATGGGTGATGGAGGTCCAACCTCAGTCAGCCCAGCCCTGACCCCCCCCCATAACCCACCCGAGTTGCATTTACAGATCCCCACTGGCTTAGCTGGGATCTTTTTGAAAAAGGATCTCAGCTCTTTTGGTGAAAGTGTCATAATAGAGTCTCCTATGGGCAGATTGCTATATTATAGAAGATCAGCCATTTATTTTGCTACTGTGAAACAAAAACAAATGACTCTGATCTGCTGGGAGTTTCTCCCAGTGCATGGTGGTCATTTCTGCTTTTCATCATGGGCCCACCATACCTTGCATGTCTTGTATAGCAGACCCAATTTGGAAAAATGAATGTCGAAAGACCCGCCTTAAATTGGATGGGCCTTTGACATTCAGTGCTGGCGTCCTGTAGCAGGTAAAGGTTTCTGATGGAGAATCTAGTTGAGGCTCAACTATTGGAAATCAGGTGAACCTTCAACTTTGACAGCTTTAAACCCCAACTTCTACCCGATGCCAAGTCACATGAATTCACACTGGACACCAGCCCCACTCTCAAGGAATACACTGCCAAGGAAACAATAAAATGACCTGTACCGGTTCGCTCTACTGAAGAAAGTGAAACCATTCTTTCCAGGGAGCGACTTAATTACTGCTGTTTACGGCCTCATACTCTCACATGTTAGAAACTTCCACTCTATGACCTCCCAGACTCTCTACTGGTCCCTTTTAAGGGCATCTCACACACAGCAGCATGCTTCATCTAGGGCATGAAGAATTATGATCACACCATCCATACCCTGATGGAACTCCACTGGCATGCCCTATCTTCCAAATCAGATGCATCATCTACGAAACCATCACAGCCTGCACTCCACATATCTGCCTGACAAGCTCTTGGATGACAAGCTCTTGAAGCAGCAGTAGCCAGCATACAATCAGTATTTGAACCAAAAGTGTGACAAAAAGGCAAAAACCTTTTCCATCTATACACACAGTATCATGAACAAGATCCCTGTATCCATCAGGAGTTTCTAAACTCTGCTCCAATTCAGGAAAGGTTGAAGATGCAACTCTTTAAGGAACATAACATCACATCATGATGTAGTAGCAATCCATAAACATCTACCTCTCCAGGTCGCTTGCCGACTATGGGGTCGATTCCAATGAGAGTCGGAAGGGCACCGAATCGGATTCAGGTTTTCTGAATCCGATCTGGAGCCCTTGTTTCCGACTGACTCGTTCCCAGTTCCGAACGACCAAGTACGATGCCTGGAAACTGTTAGGGCTGACCAAATCGGTTCCGAAAGGCATTCCAGACAGGTCGAGCCTTTCTGGAGCCAATTCGTACAGCTCTATGGACTTGGTTTCCGAACGAGCGAGTACGATGACCGATTCGGACAGCCTTTCCGATTCGGTTTGCCTGGAACAAAACGGCTGCTGGAATCGGTCTTCGGGGGCCTGAAGCAGGCCCCACTTCACCCGGGGCCCTCTGAATTGGGCCCGTGGGGGTACCCATGGGTCCCCTCTTCCCAACAATGCACAGTGTGGCAGGCACTGGGTGCACGTTTTTCCCCAGCCACCCCTTTCTTCAATGGGAGTCTGACCGAAACGGATCCGAATGCATACGGATGCATTGTACTCGTTCGGTCGGACTACCCCAATCCGAGTAGTACGGAAAGCATTTCGGAACCTATTCGGTCGGCTTGTTTTCCGAACGAAATGGGAATCGGGCCCTATATGTTTGCATTTGACTCTGTACAGCACTCCATTGCATTTTTGCTAGATTTGCAATATACAAATGACACATACATCCACAGACATACAAACATATGCATATACATACATACATACATATAAAAGGTGCAATAGTTACATTCATCAATTTGGCTGGATGTTGCATACAGAATATCGTCAAAGGGAAGAATCAGAGCCCAATGTCATCATATACTCATTTATTCTAGTAGAGATCAGAGACATTATCAAATACTCTGTAGAGGAATAGTGCAAATCTCAGAGATAAGAGCTAGACAGAAGCCCAGATTTACAAAAAATTGGACAGAGCACCACTGCACAAAATTCTAGAGCTGGTGGTTTCATTTGTTACTATGATTCGAAACTAAGGGGCATATTTAGAAGCCTCTAGCGCCATTTTTGTTTTACGCTTCAGTGGCACTGTGTGCTGGCCCATATTTACAAGGCCACGCAAAGCTATTTGGCATGGCTTTACACAGGCTTGTAAATATGGACCTTCTTTCACGCGGTTTTCTGCTTAAAGGGGCGTGTCATGGGTGTTACTGTGGGTGTTCCCATGCAACACCCAAGGCTTATTGGCACTGCCCCAGATTTACAAGGATTGGTAAATCTGAGGCAGCACCAAAAACTAATGCCTTCCAAGGGGAGACGTTAAAATGGCGCAACAAGAAGAAATACTTGTATTTCTCCCCGTTTTTTGCTCGTTCTATGTGTGCTGCATTCTGCAGCACACATAGAAGGAGCAAAATGCCATTAATTATTGTTTTTGTGCAGGTAGGTGGCCCTTCCTGCACAAACACAATCATCCCTGCAACGCAAGCACCCTTGCATCATGGTGCAAGGGTGCCTGCGTTGGCGCATGGCTGCTGTTTTAGCGTCGGTGCGGGGGAGAGTCCAGGGGTCGGCCGTATTCCTGTAAATAAGGCGCATCCATGCATTTTTTAAATGACGCAGCTCGGCACAGCAAAGTCGCTTGCAGCGCAGCGCCATTTCTTTGTAAATATCCCCCTAAGCTACTTAATGCACCAGCCCATCAGCTGCATCATTTACAAAGCCATCACAACCAGGACCACCACTTATCTTGCAGACACACTCACCATCTCTGGTGGTTTTCAGCAGAGACTGAGAAATGTAAAGACAAAAAACACAAGGCAGCAGTGTTTTTCCATCTATGCAGCCAGGATCTGGAACAACATCCCGATATCCATCAGGACCACCCCAGTGCTGCTCCAATTGTGATAAGAGTTGAAGATGTTCCTCTTTAAAGAACACCACATCAAAATGCACTGTTTGCAAACTAGTTATCTCTCCTTTCGTTGCTGTTGTGCTGCTCTTTGATCCTCTACAGTGCTCCATTGCCTTTTGGCTAGATTTGCAGTATAGAAATACCATATATATTCAAGCATACGTGCTAATTTAGTACATCTGACTTTAAGTTAAACTTGGGCGGTGCTTCGCTGTTTGTGCGGCTTAGCATTATGCGTACGCCCGCTCTAATTGATGGTAACTTTGGGGCAGAGTAGGGAGAATGGTGACTATAAAAGGTCATGGGAGAAAGAGAAGAAAGGAAGCCTAGTGTAGAGGGAGGGAGAGCTCCCAACACTAAAACTGCAGAAGTAGTCACTGGCGAAATTAAAACAAAATGGAAATATCGCTTGATCCATTAGACTGCGGGCACTTATAGATATTTCAAAAATGGGGGCTCTTGAAGGAGGGGATGAAAGTTCTAGTTTATGAAGGATGGGAGCGATGTGTCCAGCATAACCTCATTTGTGATGATGTTTTATTCTGTATTCTGACGCTAATCCTGAAAAGGAGCGGTTTTGCGCACACCTGGTTTGTACAAGACAGAGTGAGTTGGAACTGGATAGCTTTTGGTAGCTGTCTGAGGTTTTGTCTTTCTAATAAATATATTTTGGGTGTGTTCAATGTTCAGGTTAAAAAACGATGCATATCAATCTCAAGAAGAAATAGGTTTTAAAGGGAAGCTCTTACGATCTCATAGTACAGAGGATATGTGTTCATATTTCAAGAACATATTTGGTTTTGTTTTCATCGAAATAGTGGGAACTTTTGATAAAAAAAATATTTCCAGATGTTTGCTTGGAAGAATAAAATAAAGCAGCTTTCAATTTTAGTTGTATATGAAATAATGATTGCTAAAAAAAGATACTATGAGAGTCATTACGATCCGCCCGCCACCGCAACGGCAAACGGGACCGCACGCGAGAGGTGCGGCGGTCCCGCCATGTGTATTAGGATGCCACCGCCACGGTGGCGGTGGCATCCCGTATTCCCAGCATTGTGGCGGGCGGTGCTCACAGCACCGCCCGCCACAATGCTGGGAATGCACGTTGTGCATTGACATGCACAAGGTGACAGGCACCGCGCGGTGCCTGCCACTTTGTCCATGCCAATGCAGGGGGGTACCATAGGTACTCCCCATGTGCACCCCGCACCCCCCCAACATCCGGGGGGCCCGCTACGGGCCCCCAACAGCGAAGACCACATGCCTTTCCATGGCGGCAACGCCGCCATGGAAGGGCTGCTTTCCGCCATCATCATAATATGGATGGCGGTGTCTTGCAGACACCGCCACCATATTATGCATGTTTTCTGCCCGGTCGACGAGTCGGCCGGCGGAAAAGCGGCGGACGGTCTTTCCATCCACCGCGGACCCCGCAGCCATCATAATATGGCGGGGGGTCTTTCTGGTGTGGATGGCAGGCGGTTCGCCCCCGCTGGGCCGGAGGTGGCTACTGCCGGCCCGGCGGGGGCGAACCGCCCGCCATCCTAATGACCCCCTTAATTTGGATTGTATCTTTCAGAACGGCAAAGGAGGCGTACAAAATCACACCAGTTTCAAAGTAATTGTTTCACCAAGCACTAGCTCCTCCCAGATACTTTATCCTTCCAAGATTACTCTTATTGTTGCTTTGTAATCAGTGTCAATAAGGGCTTCACATTTTCACGTCAATTTGAAAAGTTTAACCTTAAAGGTTTAATTTCAAAATTGGCAGCACTTTGACCTGTAGTATACCTTCAATTACTGAGTAACATACTTTTTAGTTGTCTGCAAAAATAAGCATGGCATGGTGGAGAAAAGGATTGCTTACTGCAGAGATGAAACTGCAAACAGCAACTAAAAGGTCAACGTCACTGCAAGAGATGGCCATAGAAAAGTTCAGGTTTCTTTTACTCTGATTTCCTCTTGCTTGTCTCTGGCCTCCCTGTGATGTAATCTTTGCATTTTTCTGTGTATCTACCCCGCCCACATTGCTTTTGATATATGTCATATATTCATTTTGAGCGCACATTTCTAATTTATAAATGCATGTTGCATTTAGTGTGTATGCACGTGTACCACATAACACTTGCTTTATTATAGTTTGACTATTCAGCAATAATTCCTATATTTAATCACATGATTGATCATAACTTGTAGATTGAAGTGAAGGAGCAATAAGATTAACATGTTATTTTTTGCATCTGGCAGCATTCAGTATGAGGCCTACCCTTTTCAAAACAATGAGAAACTTGTAATTAAGCTGGGACAGACAAGTGGAAGGCATAGAGGAAATCTTCAGCTTCCTAGGAGACTCTGATTTCCAGCAAGCAGAAGCTGTAAACCCCCCTTCATGACGGCCATAGGTAAGCATTGTGGAACCAGCCGGGTATTATCGGCTTGCTGGGATGCCATAGTAACCGAGCACGGATAGTTAACAACTTTCTTCACACAGCAGCATTTCTATTGTTCAACAAAGGTATGTGGGTCAGAGGCCACCATAGAAACTCCCACAGGACCTTTTGGTGCTACGATACCTTAGCTAGAGGCAAGAAGGGAGGTGTTGAAGGATAGAAATAGACTCCATCTTTTTGTGCAAGAAGATTATGAATTCTAAATCACCAGTACAATGTTTCAACTCTTTTTATCATTCTGTTTATTAATCTTTTTCATCACCACTGCTTTGTTCATTTTTATTCTTACAACTATACACTTTGTATGCACTAGGATAGGACATTGATATAAATAAAATCATAAAGCATATCCTTACTGTACATCTTTAAGTGTTTATTGAAAGTTAAACGTAATTTGGAACCTATTAACAACAAAGATGCTTCATTGGAATTTCACTGTCCTGTGATGTTTCCAGAACCTAGAAGCCCAGTTCTGACAGTTTATATGAGTCTAATTAAGTTGTGAGTCACTTCTGGACAGGTGGTAGCCCCAATGAACTTCTTAGGAGAACTGGCAGAGTAGTGTTGCCACAACCTCAGTGGCAATTACATGGTCAAAACATGATTGTCTCCAAAATGCTTGGAACAGAACGGTGTCAAAAATACAGATTGGGAGGAAAACATTTTTTCCATGACCTGGGATGTGGATGTAATGTTCAGGCACTGGGGGAACCACGTCTGGAGGAGTAGTTTGAGTTGGTAAGAAAAAGCAAGTGTTAGACTTCTTCTGCGAGTAGAGCATCCTAGTTCTTTAGGTTGTTAATTTTATCTAACACCTGGGGGATACAGGTTACAAGGAAAGATCCTCTGTTGTGCTATTAACAGTCCAACAACATAAAGACTCACTATCAGCGGGAAGTATGACTACATTGTAAGATCCATGGAGGCCCTAAAAATGAAAGATGATTATATTGTCCTTAACGGTTGGTGTTTGTGTCAGGGACTGCTGCACCCATTAGCATTCACAACCTGATATATGAAATGCTTGACCCACTTGTCCATCTAGCTACAATCTGAAGCCTCAAAGGTGCCCTTCAAAAAAGTATCTAAAGGTACTGGCCATCCAGTTGTGTATTGTATTTACTGAGGAGGTTCAAAGTCGACATCTATAATGTATACAAAGTGTGTTGTGGTTAGGTTAGGTGTAGTATTGTGCAGCTGTTAAAAAGTTAGATTATGTTGAGGGTAAGAATGTGTCAAAATGTTAATGCCAAGGGGTTATTGGTATAGGGAGTGTTTGAGTTTTGGAGGATGTAGGTAGCGCAATGGCACATTAATTTGTGCTAAATGTAAATTGTATTCTCATGATTTATTTTGATGGCATTATCTATTTATTTTATTATTTTATTTTATAGTTTTATAGAGCACGAACCAGACCCGTGAGGGTATCAGAGCGCTTTACAGGATTAAGGGTGGTATACAAAGCGTTAGGAAGGGAGGGATCAATTGGGTACAATAGGGGATACATTATACAAGGAAAGCACACAGTCTAAAGTCCCAGCTACATGTGGGATAAAAATTAAAACAAGTAGATACATTATACAAGAAGGCAATCAGTCTCAACTCTTGGGGGGATACCCAAGGAGTTCAGGAATAGGTATCATCCGTAGAAGCCGTGGATAATGCCGAGGTGGAGGGAGGAACATGTCACTGAGGTGATTGTGATGTATTCATTAGACGAGGTATTTGCCCATTAAGAAGGTTTTGGTCTCCTTCTTAAAGTGTGCCAAGGACGGAAGTATCCTGATGGCGGGTGGGAGAGAGTTCCAAATTCTTGGAGCGGCCCCAGAGAAGGCCCGATTGTAGGTTTTTTCTTCCGGAAGCGTGCTGGTTGCAGCAACAGGTCTTTGGCAGATCGGGAGTTTCTGGCTTCTCCGGATATCACTAGTTTTTGGGCGAGAAATGTAGGGGAATTGGAGTAAAGAGCTTTGTGAGTAATCCAGGCAAGTTTAAATTGGATTCTGGCCTCTAGGGGAAGCCAGTTCAGAACTTTGAGGTGGGGAGAGATGTGGTCGAATTTCTTTGAGCCAGTTAGGAGTCTGGCGGCGGTGTTGAGGCAGTCTTTCAATGGGGCCAGAGAGTTCTTGGGTAGCCCTGCGAGAGTAGAGCATGCATATTCTAGTCTGGAAATGACTAGTGCCTGGATTGCCGTTTTAAGGTCGGAAACTTCGAGGAAGGGTTTTAGGTTTCTTAGGTAACTCAGGTGGAATCTAGCCGTTTTGGCCATCGAGTTTATATGGCCACGCATGTTTAGGCTGCCGTCAAGGGTTATTCCAAGGGATTTCGCCGAGTCAACAATGGTAGGAGGGCAGTTTAGTGCTGTGATGGTCTTGATCCATTCCTGGATGTCTGGATTGGGTTTGGGTGGGGAGATCAGAAGAAATTCAGTTTTGTTTATGCGTTGAGTTTAAACTGGTTGGCGGTGAGCCAATGGACTGTCAGCTTCAGGGCCTCGTTCAGGGAGAAGATGTCCTCCGGGGAAGAGATTTTTATGTAGATCTGTGTATCGTCGGCGTACATAAGGTAGGAGATATTGGCGGCACGTAGTACCCTCGGTGAGAGGTTCAAGGTAAAGATTGAAGGGGGTAGGGGAGAGGGTTGATCCTTGGGGGACTCCAACCGTGACCGGAGAGGGGCGGATAGATTACCGTTGATGAGGACTCTCTGTGAGCGGTTTTGGAGGAAGGATCTAAACCATTCAAGGACGGTGCCATCCAACCCCATCCTGAGTTTGAGGCGTGCAAGGAGAATTTCGTGGTTAACCGTATCAAAGGCAGAAGAAAGGTCTAGGAGGATTAGGAGACAGGTTTTGCCTTGGTCGAGGGCTTGGAGGGCATCATCCACAATGTGGAGGAGGGTGGTTTCCGTGCTGTGTCCAGGTCTGAACCCGGATTGGAAGTCATCTAGCAGGTGAAAGTTGTTGATGTGTAGGCTCAGCTGCTGTTGCACACATTTTTCCAGAACTTTGGCTAGGAGTGGGATGTTGGATATGGGTCTATAGTTCTCAGCGGAAGCAGGGTCCAGGAGGGTTTTTTTAGGATGGGGCTAACTTGGCCAGCCTTGAGCGAAACAGGAATTGAGCCCTGTAGGAGGGAGGCGTTGATTATTGAGGTCCAGGAAGGGATGATTATCGGTTTGAAGCTTTCACAGAACAGAAATAATTTCCTGTGGTGCCTCACCTGAAAACAGTACCATCTGCATCCTTCTGCTGTGGAGCATGTCACATGTCTTCAGCATCATCACGTGATGGACCACTGTTTCTATCACCTGGCAAGAGTCTCACCATGTTATGAAGCAAACAACACATTACCACGAAGAAGCAGTCCTCCATTGGATGGTGCATTAGAATATTCCCACTAGGTGTAAGCAGTGGAAGCCTATCTTCAGAAGGTCAATGGCATCTTCCTTAGTGTTGCAGGTTAGATAAGTGCTGTATTACTTCTACAATCCTGGACACTGGCTGGAGGTCTTACGGGGTTAGTATCCACAACAGCAGCAAACATCTTGCAATGTTTATAGGGAGTCAGAAAAGTGCACTTTGAAAACTGTTTGGGGCTTAAGAATACTTTACATGCACATTTAGGACATAATATTACTTTAAAGATGTTGAATTGCTGCTGTATGATCACCCATTGCAATGGTTCATGGAACAGGAAAATTGTCTATTGTAGTGTCTGACTGGCACAGCAATTGAGTGTGCATACATAAATTTGGTCACAGGTCTTGGCATTCCGCCATTTCCGGCCTCTTCTTTACTCCTTTTGGACCTTCAAGGTTCTGCCTTTAGGGGTGGAGTTGGGCCAGTTGGGCAGATAGGAGTGACAAACCTGGCCACGTTCAGGGCTTTGTATTGTTCAAGGGTTCTCTACCAGACACCACACCTCCTCACCAACATGGAGAAACATTTGGGCTCCGCCTCCGTACCTGTATGGGGGCAGCAGTGAGCAGGTGCACCTGTCTGGGGATCATCACGAGCCAGAGCACCACGTCCAGGTCTGTGGTGGTAGACAGCGAAAGTACAACTGTGAAAACCCATAATTATGTGTAAAAATTGTGCTCTGTGTTAGGTGTCTTTGAGAATGGGCTACTCTTCTGTGGGGCTACTGAAGAAGTCTCAGCTCAAGTTATGTAACGCAGCCTTTGGCCCCATAGATTTCTAATTCAGCTACCAAGGACAATCACTCACTTGGCGCGACTCCGTTTACCCCTAGGTTCACTGTACAAACGCAGAAAATAGATGCCTACTGCTCGGGGGTCAACATTCTGAGTGCAATGATGGTCCTGCACAACCTCTTTTCACCATCACCACATCTTGCAATCACTGCATGGTGTTTCTACACTCTCTCCTCAATACAGCTGGATCAACTTTCCAGTACTCTCCAAACAACAAGCCTGTTGACGTATGTGCTGCGCCATCTTCCTGAGGGAGAAGTAACATCACATCAGAGCCACATACGTGACAGTAACACTTTACAGCTATTACCTCAGATAAAAGCTTATTCTTTCAAAGATGCACCTCCGATCTGAAATGCAAAAATAGGCCCAGTTGTGAATTGGCGATTCAACCTTCTCAGTCCAGACAGTATATCTCTTGAATTCACCTCCGGCTTAAATAAGGAACCTTCTCCACCACCAGACCATTCACAAAGAACTGAAGAGCTGCCCGTTCCCATGGCCCATGTGATGGACCCATTCTGCAACAGGGCTCGTCCTCTTCGGAGGAAGAGCCCCTTCCTCCAACATAGTGGTATCTACTGCTCCCTGCCCAACCTTCTGACTGCTCCCCTGTCATTATACAAAGACAACCCTGCGGAACCTCACACTTAGGTGCCACCACTGGCAGTTACTACATTATGTTTCTAAACTCCCTCAGGAAAACAACTGGAGCGACTTTAAAACACTTTCCAAACAACCAGGGGCATATTTACAAGCTCCTATCGCAAACACAACGTCATTTTCAGTGACGTTTTGATGGCGATAGGGGCCTCGCCTTATTTACAAGGCAGCGTTACACCACTTAACGTGGCTTAACGCTGCCTTGTAAATAAGGCCCTGTTTCACGCTGTATTTAGCGTGAATGGGAAGGGTAATGGGTGTTGCTGTGGGCGTTTCACCGCAACACCCATTGATTTTGACGCTGCCTCCTATTTACAAGGGCAGTGCACATAGAAACAGAAAATTGCCTACGATTGCTTATTGCCTATGATTGTTTAAGTGCAGGAAGGTCCTCCCTTCCTGCCATAAACAGTCATTTAAAACAAATGCCGTTTTGCTACTTCTATGTGTGCTGCATTAAGCAGCACACATAGAAGTTACAAAACGGCATTTAAAGAGGGACCTTCCTGCACATAAACAATCATTTCCCCCAACGCAGACACCCTTGCACTATTGTGCAAGGGTGTCTGCATTGGCGCTAGGCAGCTGAAATCAGCGCAGGGGGAAACGCAGGGGTACGCCGCATTCTTGTGAATACGGCGCATCCCTGCATTTTCAGAATGGAGAAGCGTGGCGTTAGCAATATTTACTTAACACCTTGCCTGCGGCAGGAATTCCAGCCCGGTGCTGGACATTCCAATCGCGGGCGTGGTCGTGACGGAACCCAGCCGTCATGCGCACAGGCCACCCATGGCTCATGACGGCTGGGTTCCGTCATGAGCATCGAAGGGGTTAATGCCACGCTTCTCCATTCTGTTGTGAATATGCCCCCAAGTCTGTTTACACATAGGCTGCATCATCCAACACCCTTCTCATCCACACTTTTGCGCTCCTTGGAGGGTGAAGTAACAGTGCTTCATAGCCACATTAGTGACAGCAAAGTGCCCTAGAAAAGTCATGACAATGGTAATGATCTTGGGAAAACTTAGCTGTCAGAGTCATGAACTCTTGCACCTATGTAACTCTTATCCCTATCAAAGAAAATGATGTGCAAGTGAACTTTGTTGCCTCGTGATTATTGTATCACCACCATTTGGAAAACCGTGTCATTTGTAGCAGAACACACTACACTCCAAGATTACAGGTAATGCATGAGTAGTTTTATTTAATGATGTAATTAAATACGTTGATGCTTAAACTGACTGCTTAGAGCCACCCTGGGCAGATAGGAAGATGCGAAGACTGGAAGGTGCTCTGGACACACCTCTATCAAGTTGTTTTATTTTGTTCTAAAGCTACTGATAGTTTCCATTTTTAGGTCTCGCCTACGCAGCGCGCATGCGCTGCATAGGAAAAAGACCTTTAGTCATCGGCACAGCTTTGCGGGAAAAAACGTGCACGCGTTGCATTGCTTCCAATGGCAACGCGTGCACATCTGGCGATTCCCTTGCGGGAGCGAGCTTTTTCGCCATGTGTTATCAATTATCTCTTCTGGCGCCGCTCGCTCCCGCAAGGGAAACGCTGCCTGCTCTCGGCCGCACTCCCCCCCCTTGCGCGAGGCGCGCGCGTTTTAAGTTGCTAGCAGTCAAAACCTCGACCAACTCTGGCTCCTAACCGTTACTGCAAAACAAAAAATCTGTTGCTTTTATTAGTTAAATCTCTCCTGCCCCATTGCCATCTTCCAGTACTCCATAGTCGAAACGATTTTAGGGACCTTTTTCCCACACTTTATACGTGTGGTCACCGGAAGGGTTTTCTCCCGCGATGCCTCATGTGCCGAGGATGCCCTGACAAGCTCTTGGCGCATTGAATGAACGGCTGTTTTCTTGACTGTTTCAAGGCCTTCCTGTGCTCTGTGGTTGGGCTTGTTGTCTCTGTCTGTTCTTCCATGGGATCCTGGCCGGAGGTTTTCAGTATTGACCCCGTAACAGGCAGTGCGTGCATCGTCATCAATTATTCCTTGGTCCGTGGTGTAAAGATTTCCTTCCTGGAGTGGAACGCTGGCAGACTGAGTCAAACTGGCTAAGAGGTGCACGAGTTCCAGAGGATACATAGGCAGAGCTCAAATGCACAAAGGCCCATAGCTCTGGAGGGTCACAGGCAGTACTGAGGCGCAGAGGCCTGGAGCTCCGGAGGGTCGCAGGCAGTACTGAGAGGCAGAGAGGCCCGGGTCGCCGGCAGTGCAAAGAGGTCAGGAGCCCTGGGAGTCGCAGCTAGCACTGAGAGGCAGCACTGCAAAGCCGGCGCTGTGTTAATTAAAAAAATCTGCAGACACCATTGTTCCCCCTCCCTCACCCATCTACTTTAACTCCGGTTGCAACCTGTGTCTTAGTTTTATTATTTTATAACGCCCCCTTTTGTTGCATTCCCATGCTAATCTATATATCTACATATATACATATATTTTAGGCTACCGCAGGATGAGACCTAATGCATGCTCTCCTTTCCGACAAGAATAGACCATTGTGTGCATTGTGAGTGCCTTTTGTACTTGTGTTCGCAGGGGGTAGACTGTGCGTGGTGGGAAATATTAGATCTGCCGAGCTTTGTTTGTGTCCGTTATTCTATATGTAAATAAAATCTGTTCCTGAAAGTGGAACCTCCACTATCAGTAAGGGGGGTGGGGGGTGAAGTTGCAAGATCTCGCTCTGATACGGTGGCTACTGTCCCTTTATTATTTCACAGGGCACTGTGAAGACGTTTGTTCGGTAGTGGGGGTACTACGACCCTCATACCTCATTTTGGAGTTTCATTCTAAACCCCTTCTCCAAATCAGGCTATCTTAGGAGCTATAACTCAGACGAAGAGTGAGTCCATCATGTGTGGCTACTATTCATCTTGTAAGTGAGCTCTGATCCCTTCACCAGTTCCCGGAGTAAGCCCTCGACTCTCGCGTTTCCAACTTTTGAGAGGCAAGTGTAGAAAATGAACAACTCTAGTATCCAAATGGAATGCACTAGTCTTAAGCTTCGAAAAGCAATGGTCAGTGTCATCATATACCAGTTATACTACCCAGGGACCACCTCCTGTCACTAGACCTGGTCCAGTAGGTACGCCCGCCATGAGACTAGAATACTTCACATCTCGTCTCAGTTTTACCTCTTCAGCTAAGTGCGCTGGAAACAAACACTGTCTCAAGATGGGCAGGGCCACAACACGTGACTTTCCTGGGAAGGGCAGTGCCTAGGCCTTGCCATCAGCATCATTGCTACTTAGTCGTGGTCTGTTGGACTAGGTGGATACATGGAATCGGGCAGCGTGGATTTTTAAGCCCAGCCTTTCAGTTGTGTGTTCTTTGGCAATCACTTTTTGAACTTATCCTGCTCTCCCTTTGGCAAGAGTGGGTGTATTTAGAATAAGCGTTAAAGCTGCTAGCAAGTATGTGGTTTAAAAATAGATTTGATAGAACTGGGGGAACAGAGTGCTCAGTCTCCTGGTATAGTCAACAAAATGCAACAAGGTGGTAAGTGTATAGCCTTTTCAGCAGGTAGCAGCAGCCAGTCTCTACGTCATCCCAAGGTACTTATACGTCACCTGAAGTGACCTCAGCGACGTCCCAGGCGGCAGTGGTAACATCCCAGCCTGAAACAGTTCAGTCCACAGCCGCACCAGGTTCTTCAGATCCTAAAGAGTCGCAGCAAAGTGGCTTGCCTACCAGTGCAGAGCAGGAAGCGCCCTGAAGACTGATGCATCAGAAGCTCCGCAGGTAAGGCTGACCTGATTTTTTTTTTTTTAAATCGAGAATGCTTCTAATCAGAGGATTTAGGCTCTTCAAGTTACATTTCTATGTTATTCGAATATACTATTACTAGGCCAGTTAATCTCGTTATATGGTCGTGCCCGTAAACTGTAGTTGAATTGCACATTTTATTAAGTAAATGTTTTCTACATGAAAATCTATATTGCATTCTGTTACTCTGACGTGCTTTTTGCGAATTTTTTTTTTAATATCGGTAAGTAATCATTTCATCGGTTTCTCGCATTAAATGGTTTCGGGTTGTAGAGTCGATCTTAGACGCCCGTCTGCGAGTAGAAAACGGTGCTTTTAGAATTTGAGACAGGATCATTGTTGGTGTACTAGGGATGCAAATACATTTACCCCTTTCTCCGCCCTGGGGTTCTCTCCAATATGTAAAGATGGAATAGTGTAACGAGCTTATTCCTAGTGTAGAAGCGCAAAGCATGCGTGCTGGGCATTGAAACCTGACCCATATGGATATCCCTCTTTGAGTCTAGTTAGTGAATATAGCTGAGATATGGACTGGTGGAGCCCAGACAAGAGTGACAGAGGACGCGCTAAATAACATGCAATGTGTATATTGCTCACTGGGTTTGTCTGGTAAGGTTGTTGGCTTTTTGGTATCTAATTATTTTGTAGGAAACGGCTCTTTAATTGTTGAATTGGAGCTTGGCTTTGCAGGTGTCTTTGGTTGTGCCACAAGAATTTAAAAACTAGTCTACATCTGGGCTTGCCGGCAACATGCTTGAATTTACTATTGCATATTCTAATTGACCAGTACCCCTCCCACTTATTTACTTCTTCAAGCCTCGCGCGCACTCCCCCCACCCCTCCCATTTTTTACTTCTTTGCGCCTCGCGCGCACTCCCCCCCACCCCTATCACTTGTTTCCTTCTTCAAGCCTCGCGCACACTCCCCCCACCCCTCCCACTTGTTTCCTTTTTCAAGCCTCAAGCCCGCCCAGCTGCAAGAGTTGTGCTCGTCAGGTCTGGCACCCAACCCGAGCTGAACATAAAATGCACCCTTTATGTTCACGAGGTTTTCATGGTGAGTTCAGCTCGTGCGCTGGTACTTGAGGGTGCACGGACTCAGGCCACCCTGTGTGTCTGCCCGGCTATGTTGGCTTTTGTGTGTAAATGAATATGTAGCTTGTGTATGTCTCCTAATCCAGGGTTTTGGCCCGTTTAATGCTGTGTTGACTTTTGGCACGTAAGGCAAGCGAGCCACTGGAAGACAGAGGTCATTTGCCCAGGATCACGCGGTTTGGATAAGTAGATATTCCGGCATTATAAGAACTCTGTTTCCTTGTCTGCCACTAGACTCCTAGCAGTGAAACCACATAAGATATACATTTTCAGGTCGTTTAGATCTCTGTAAAGTTTGTTTTCCAGTTTTATGTTTCTAGCATGTAGGATTGTGTTTTTGCCTACCCTGTCATTAAAATCCTGCATATGCAGGTGAAATCCTGGCTTTGTGGTGAGCCCACGAGGCTTACCGTAGCTCAGACGAGTCCTCCTCTTTTAGACGTCAGTGCCTCGTGGTTTCCCTTCCCGTGACCCACAGAGGGCCATAGGAATTGTGCGGCTCTGCAGCTCAGGCCTTTCCTGTTTAATGATGTCTTTACCGTACTCGCCACATAATTTACAATCGTCTGCACAATGTGCAGATTTCAACAAAAATAGTTCAAATGGATCAAACGTTTCTACAGAAAAGTGCAGCCTGATGTTCAAGCTCAGTTGCAGACCTTTTTCAAAGGTAACTGGCCGTCCTTCGGTTGCTGGCTGCTGTATATAAGTATTAAAAGGCAAATTGTGAAGTGAAACGTTTGCCCAGGCGATATGAATGCATGTTAACATAAATTAGTCACATAATTCTGCCACAGAATGTCACATTAAGCCTCATTGTTTACCATTTATTGCGACACAATCTAGAATGACCCTGATGCATAATTGGGTCCTCCATTGCCGCATAATTCCATTGGCCCTGCTTATGAGGCACAGTGCCCGGCTTTGGTGAGCTGGTATTTCTTCGTTTTGACAAAATGCTTTTCTTTCGTAGGCTGGTGGGTCATGCTTTGCCATCAGTAGTAAGACACAAGGCTCTCCTTTGGCGGGCTGGCGTTTTGTTGGTTTCAGTGTGAGGTCTTGTGGGGATTACTGTGGCATATGTGGCTCTTCATTGGTGAATTGGGTTGTTGCGATTTGTGTGGATGTTCTCCAATCCTCTGGTCCAACTCCACCCTGCTTTAGCTCTTCTCCGGCCGCATTTCTTTCTCCACCCTTCCCTTTCTTCTCCCCATCATCTCTGCTCTCCGCTCCCCTTTAATGGGCTTCCTTTTCGTCCACCCCTTTCTTTCCCTCTTATCTTCGTTTCCCTTTTCAATACCTGTACCACTCCTCTTGCCTGCAGGGCCTTAATTAGGGTAGTTTAGGTGTTAGTGGTGTCTTCCGGGAGGTTGTGCCGTGGGTGTGACCGAGTAACAAACCAGCCCGGGAGAGGAAGCAGACGGGCGGACTTTTGGCAACTGCGAAACATTAAACTGTTGCATGGCTAATAGAATTTTGTTGCGCTACTTACAGTGAGCCTATTCTCTACATAATGGCACATTCTTGATGCTCATTTGGCTTTTCCTCCTTCACGGTGGCCCATATTGACGTGCATTGAGCTTGATATGGTGAATTTTAATTCTTCCTTCTTTATGGCCCATAATTAACGCGTATTGATTTCACTTCCTCAATCATTAGTGGACCTACTTATTGTGAAGCGATTTCTACATGCAGTGATTCTCACATGGCGCTTCTTTACTTGTAGAATCCACTATCCCTTAGTGGATCCTCCGAGCAACTACCTGGGTGGCTCACCCCTGGCACCCTTAATTTTTGCGTACTTCCTACCTCTGGGTGAGGCACTACGCCATTTCCTGGACCCGTACACACACGTGCTTCCTCCACCCTCTCTCTCTTCCTCCACCCTCTCTCTCTCTTCCTCCACCCTCTCTCATTCTACCTCTCTCTCTCTACCTCTCTCTCTCTTCCTCCACCCTCTCTCTCTCTCTACCTCTCTCTCGCTCTACCTCTCTTCCTCCACCCTCTCTCTCTCTACCTCTCTCTCTCTCTACCTCTCTCTCTCTCCCTCTCTCTCTCTACCTCTCTCCCTCTCTACCTCTCTCTCTCTCTCTCTCTACCTCTCTCCCTACCTCTCTCTCTCTCTCTTCCTCCACCCTCTCTCTCTCTACCTCTCTCTCGCTCTACCTCTCTTCCTCCACCCTCTCTCTCTCTACCTCTCTCTCTCTCTACCCTCTCTCTCTCTCCCTCTCTCTCTCTACCTCTCTCCCTCTCTACCTCTCTCTCTCTCTCTCTCTCTCTCTACCTCTCTCCCTACCTCTCTCTCTCTACCTCACTCTACCTCTCTACCTCTTTCTCTACCTCTCTCTCTACATTTCTACCTCTACCTCTCTCTCTACCTCTACCTCTCGCTCTACCTCTACCTCTCGCTCTACCTCTACCACTCGCTCTACCTCTCTCTCTACCTCTCTCTCTACCTCTCTCTCTACCTCTCTCTCTACCTCTACCTCTCTCTCTACCGCTCTCTCTCTACCTCTCTCTACACACCTCTCTCTCTACACACCTCTCTCTCTCTACCTCTAAGTGGCAGCCGGAGCCTGATAGCACTGCTTGTCCTTTAAAAAACAAAAATCATTGGCATAGCCAATAGGTCTCGCCTTTGGGGCCTTATAAGTGTTTAACCATGCAACAGTTAATGTTGTTGCTCCAAGGATATTGTGCTGCATAACTAAATACTTATAAGGTCCCAAAAGCGAGACCTATTGGCTATGCCAATGCTTGTTTAAGGTGCTATTGCATGGATTGGCACAGGTAACACGAAAAGCCGTTGCCGAAAGTGTTTTAATAAAATTGTATGGTCTGTGATTAGAAAAAAGAGTTCGAGTGAATGTCATTTTCAGGTAGTCTAATTGCAAACTATCAACGTTGTACATATAGTGTTTGGAATGATCAAATTAGAGGCAGCAGAAAACACCAAGAGAGAGCATGATTCATTTTTCTGAAAGTAATGTTTTATCTGGGAGTTAATTGCATACTTTATCATATCTTGATATTAATACTAATCAATCTGTACTCTGTTGGCATCTCCCGCCCGCACTACTCAAATTCATATAAGATAAACAGCGATAATTTAGCATATTTTAGTGAGTCATCCTGCAGTTTATTTGTCTTCTGGATGTTCCCATCAGAGTAAAGTGATCACTGTTTTATTTTTATTTTTCTGATGCTTCTATTCACCCAGGTCATGATAGATATCATGATGTTGCTT
The DNA here is from genome assembly GCA_963921515.1 of Calotriton arnoldi. Lineage (NCBI taxonomy): Eukaryota > Metazoa > Chordata > Amphibia > Caudata > Salamandridae > Calotriton > Calotriton arnoldi. The sequence continues at coordinate 51,878 of CAWUFW010013600.1, forward strand.
ATTGAATGCAGAAACCCACAGGGTAACACATCCTAAAGCGCAGGCCAGCATTGTGCATGTCAGTTCACATAATCACTACACAATTCTGTATGACAATGTCTTATTGTGCACTTCGCGCCTCCCAGGCTTTTGTGTAAGTTTGTAACTCTACACATTTACCCACAAGATAGAATCTCAGTCAACCAACTAAACAAGAAAAACTGAGCGCGCTATACAATATCTTGGGGGAATGAGGACAAGTGTACAAATACAATGAGAATCACTATAACACGTTAGAAATCAAGTTTGTACATGAAAATATATGTCATCTACATGATATTTGATTAGGTTTGTTTACCATTTGCCATAAAGAGGGAAATCTAACAGTGAGACTGTTATGAATCGTAATGTACCACCCCAATATAGGCCTGGGTAGTCACCCAACCTTTCACCTACATTTCCCCTGCCATTGTACTACATAACGGTTTTTGTACTGAGCTGTTACCTTGTTAGGTGCTGCATAAATGTTGTGTGGTGTTCCCCAAAAACTAGCTTCGTTTATTATGCATGAGTATTCTCAGAATCACAGCAGGATTCTCATCTACTGCATAATAACTATGTATAAGGTTCATCCCTTTCGTCATCCTCATCCGACATGACACAGCAAGGTAGAACCCCTGAGGGTACCTTTTTGGGTGTATAAACTCCGTATCTTTGCTGGGGCAGGCAGAGGAGAAAAACTTCCATGCTGACACACTGATGTGAGACGATGAGGTTCCTGCATGCAGACACTCCAGCACGCAGTGGTCTGACATCCCTCACGGGGTGTCCATCTCGAGACCAAGATGGGGTCCTTCATTCTCTCACACCAGGTAATGGAGTTGTTTCTATCCTAGGGGAATTCTTGGCTATACACATACATACATGCTAGGTACATTTAGGTACATATAGGTAGGGTCTGCATCGGTTCTGCATCCTAGGAGTACGCATTATTGCCTGCATATATTAATTGTTTTAGCACTATGGTAGAAATCTACCATCCATTTACTCTGTTGGTGCTTATAATCGTCATATCTGTTTCTATCTTATGGTTGTTTCAGCACACATATTTTACACTAGAATGACGCTGATTCAATAAATGCTTATTGAAAATGTCCCCATCGTTTATTCTGTGTACGTCTCTGAGAAAAAAGTGAGCATGAGAGACTGAGCGAAAAGTACAGTTGTTTCCATGATCCCTGAAGGGTCAGGGTTGTCATGTTCGATAGTTTCCAGAAACTATTGTCTCCTTGGTAAGAGGGGTTCATAGTGGCACTGTGAGCTAGCTGGTATACAGGCGAACATATCCGATGGGGGTGTCTGGAATCAGTCTGGACACCACTCCCACAGTTTATGTTGTTTAAACACGCAGGTCCTATATAGATTTATAGGAACTACACGACAAGACTACACTATCATGACTGCTATATGACACAACAGGTTCCACAAGGTCCTGATCTAGAGAGCAGTTGTATAATGACTTCGCATTGCAGAATTAGCTCCTGGATTTCCACTCTGCCTGATTCCTAGTGGGTCAGTTTTTCCACAAACATTATTTCCTGATAAGGGAGAAGCAGGCCCAGTTTTTGGTCGAGCTAGGCAGCGCATGCACTGTCTCTTCAAGACTTGCTGTATTCACTCTGTGGGCTTACAGCCCACCCATTGGCTTTTTATCGTCCCTTCAATTGTGGTTCAGAAATACTTGCTTGCTGGTGGTTAACCCTTCCTCTTTGTCCCTCCTTTTTGTCTTTGGTTTTCTCCCACAGCGCACCACCCAGTTACTGTTAACATTATGCTTCTGTGTTTATGTGTTCATTTGGGGGACTATTTTTTTCTTTGATTCCTGGTTGTGCCCCTGTTTACCCATCTTCAGAGGGTCAGCTTCGGGGCCCATCACTTAATCTTCCCGTCCCATTCAAATACTGAGATAAAATTTCACACGATGCAGATGCTGTTTTCGAGGGCGCCTCTTTAATTTTCTCTGACTTCAAAGTGCGAAGATTTCCCCGAAACCCCTCCCGCTTTGCTGCTTGCTGCCTTAGCGAGCTTCGGCCACCTAACCTTCAGTAGCCCAACCTTGCAGCACAGTTAAGGGCAAGGCTTGGGAAACTCCAGTCACATTTTGTCTGATGCTTGTTTATATAATGTGAACTCGAGCGACCCAAAGGTGTTGGAGTGTTTTACATGTGCACTAGTTACATTACACAATGTCAGATTAATTTTTGAGGGCATTTTTATACTGCGCGAACTCGACTGTCTCAAAGGAGCGCTTTACAAAAGCGCCAGTTACATTACACAGAGTCAGGTTAATTTTTTTGTTTTTAGGTGCACGAATATTAAGTGATGCTGATGCCACCATTTTTAATCTTTATTTCCCCTCTACCTGACAAATGGGAGCAGCATTCGCCCCTCCCACCTTCTCCCATGTCGCTGCATGCCCGCTCCGCTGCCTCTTCCTGTCATTCTCCTCCTCCCAGAGCTCAAATTTCCAAGTACATTCACGGCAGCTCCGCAGGGACCATGAGGCATTTTTTATTATATAATGTGAACTCGAGCAACCCGAAGGTGTTGGAGCTCTTTACATAAGCGCTAGTTACATTACACAAGGTCAGATTAATCTTTTGGGGCATTTTTACAGACCATGAACTGGACTGACCCAAAGGTATTCGAGCACTTTAGAAAAGCGTCACCTACATCATACAAGGTCAGGTTAATTTTTTGTTTTTAGGTGTGCGGAAATTAAGTAATGCCGACACTGTACCTCTTTATTCATTATTTCCCTCTACCTTACAAATGGGAGCATTTTGTTGTTGGTGCTATGTCCAGTGCTCCTATACCCAGGGGGCTGGTTTCATAGACTGTTCAATACTCTAGTGATGCAGTCGCACACAGAATGTTATAGTGCTGTTGGCTTGCATTGAGGCACTTGTCTTTCAATCTGTGCATTAAAAACCCTTCAAATGTTTCCATAAATATTTCCTGAGCCATGCATGTATTCCTGAATCAGACTGTATGACCCAGTGTGTAGTAATTGTATAGCTCTTCAATCCCTGGCGGCACAGCACCCAGAATAATGTGCTGCATGGCTAAACACCTATAAGGTCCCAAAGATGAAACCTATTGGCTATGCCAATGCTTGTATCAGCTTGTAATTCCATCCGTAAACATTGGATGAGGCTTCGGCTGCAGCAGCAGCCACGTCTCTTTCCTCATATTTTTTCTGACTGGGAGAAGCATACAGTGATCATCCGCCAGGAAACCCCTTCGCCTTCCATCTCCTACTCTGCTTCAGCCTACTCCCTCAGCCTTCACCCCAACCATGTCTCCACTCAAAGCAGGTGGCAAATGTGTGCTCTAAACCTCAGGAATTCCATGTTGTTTAACAACTGGGAAAATTGGCCCTTGTGGTAATTGCCCATTCCAGGGGGTTTAACTCCTAATTGGATGGTTCTGGGGAAGATTTGCCATGCTTTCACATTAACATAGCCTGTGATTCCACTATTTCCCTAGTACTGTGCAACGCATAATCATCCCTTAAGGCTTGTTACTCATAGCTGGGCAGTAATCAGGCTTCATATCAAATTGTTACTGCCTCATTATTTCATTTCATTTCCTTTTCTCTCGAGTAGTGCCCAAGCATTACATTTCTTTATGTTGAAGAGCTCTCTATTTCTTGTAAACTCAGAGCGCCTGATCTTTACATGACAACTCAAATATTTGCCACTTTCCTAAATTCATTTTCGTCACTTTCAACCTCTCGTCCTGGCAGGAGGCTATGCTTTTTCTCCTCTTTGCTGGTTCCAGTAGGCAGCATCTAATAGGTCACTTAGATAGTGGCATTTTACCATGGCAAGTTTATAGGTCAGCTGGGTGACCATTCATGCTGATGACTAGCCCAAGGCAAGTCCATCTGCACCTGTCCTGGCCCCAGCCTCCATGATGCCATCCTCAAGGTCCCACCAACACACAACAGACAAACTTATTCTACCACCCACGTGTTGGTTTGGAAATATTGTTAATCTTCCTAATCATTGCAGTCTCTTTAACCAATGAATGGAACTTCTAGGCCATCCTCAAGGTCCCACCAACACACAACAGACAAACTTATTCTACCACCCACGTGTTGGTTTGGAAATAGTGTTAATCTTCCTAATCATTGCAGTCTCTTTAACCACTGAATGGGACTACTAGGCCCACTATCGTTTTAAAAGGGATGAGATTTATCGATGATTGCAACGCCCCTGGTACCAGCTATTGTCTCCAGTGTTGGCTGGCATGTACCAAGGGTGGTAGGGTTTGGCGGTTGGGGGGGCACAAAAAAAAATCCACTTACCTCCCTTCCTCGGGGTGTGTTCTGGAAGCTCCAGATGCAGGAAACTACACTACCCTATTCTGGTGCTGCTCTCACAGCATGAGAGCAGTGCCAGGATTGGATAGAGCAAGCTCTCTCAGCACTCCCAAGAGCACTGGAGGCCTGTGCTTTCTCTAACCCAACTGTCTAAGACAGCTGGGTTAGAGAAGTTTAAAATGCGCATGTCTGGCTGGCCATCCCAAGATGGCCGGCCAAAGAGACATGTGCATTTTAAAGTGCACAGCTCCCTGCTGCTGCCACTCGGCAGCACTTGCCCCACCCAGTCCTGACACTTCAGGACGGTTTGCTGAAAAATAAGATGTTAATAAATAAACTTTATTACCATTTTATTTTACAGCTCTGGGGCTTGTGGGGTGATGCTCCTCCACTCGAATGGAGGAGCCGGCCCTGATCTCACACCTTACGAGGTGGTCATGGCGGTGCTACTGCTGTTGTGCATAAAGGAAGTTGACGAGACCCTGTGTTATCTTTCCTCTACGTCTGTTCTAACCGGCAGCCTTTTAGCTTCATTTCTTTTCAGTTTTCTATGCTGAACCATGCAGTTATGGCGAGCTCAGGGTCCCTAGAGAGTGCCAACAGCAGAAAATTGTAACATCTGGTGCAACAATGCTCACCACAACATGGTGGACCATCTTGCTGCCAAGGTTTATTCTTTGGGACTCTCCCAACTAGCATTGGGTTCAACACATTCCTATGATCAGTTGCCATCTCCTGCTGTCACAGCCCTGCTCCCTGAGTTGGATTACGCACAAATCTATTTTGCATTAGTAGTTTAGATGCCTCATCTCATCGGAGCGATTACCACCCTTCCTCAGACGTTTGCCTCGCAAGTCCAATTACATTGTTGTAATGAAAATATTTCCAAGGCAATTCTAATTGGCTTGCAGTGGAATACAGAATTCTGAAGAGTTCTGTGCCTTGGGGAAGAATGAATAATGTTCTAGTACGCCAGACATACCGTGTCCCTGTTCACCATTACTAGTATTTAAATTGGCATTCTTTCAGCCCAAATACAGCTTAAGAGCTATGAAAAAAGCGCTGAAACATACACTGTTACATCCACTATTACAACTCCTGCGTCACTGGCTCTGCGTGATGATATAGCTAACTTATTCTCAAATATTAAGAACTTAGGGCCAGATGTACAAAGCTTTTTTCAGCTTGTTGTTTGCAACCTGAAAAAAGCATTTTTAAAAGTACAAAGTCCTATTTGCGATTCGGTAAGCTATTACCAAATCGCAAACTAGGTTTGCAAGTTGCTATTAGGAAGGTGAGTGCCAAGGGCATTCCTTCGTAATAGAGAGTCACACTAGTATGTAGGAATGTTTTGCGACTGGGAATGCGGTTGCAAAGTATTCGCAGTTACCACCAACTTCAAGTTGGTGGTAACCCATTCGCAAATGAGAAGGGGTCCCCAAGGGACACGTTCTCCTTTGTGAATGTGGGAGCCAACATTTTTTAAGAGCAGGCAGTGGTCCTACGGGCCACTGCCTGCTCTTAAAAACTGAAAAGGAAATTTTTCATTTTTCTTTTTTAAATGCATCCCTTATTCCTTTAAGTAAAACGAGCTGCATTCCAAAATAAAAAACTGTTTTATTTAAAAAGCAGAGGAAAACAAAAGGAGAGTGAGGAAAAGAGAGGGTACGTCCTTATCCCCAAATTAAATGATCAGACAACAAAAGGGAGGGACCCAGCAAAGGAATCTACAACAAGGCAACACAGTGCCGAGAGGAGTGGGACAAAACCATATAGGTTTTTAAAAGAACCCTCACCCACCAACCTAGTTGGTGGCATGCTTCATCATCGGGTTCCCAGCTGGGCTGCCGAGTGCAACCCAGCTGTGCTACGACGCCTGATTTACAGCGGAGCAGGTGGTTTTAGTGGAGGGGGTGAGTTTTAGGTGCAGTTTAAAAATGCCTCTAGGTTCCTCTGTCGAGATAGAACAATTTTATTCCTGTGGTCCTAGGACACGGTTAAAAGAGTAGAGTGGATATTGTAAAGACTAAATTGTTCTTCTTTATGCAAAAGAAATGGTCGACATGTTTCAGCCTAAACAGGGGATTAGATAGACTTTCCTCAGGACCAAGAAAGTGAAGTGTGGCCAAATTTCGGTGGCCACGTGAGTTATCAGCACACACGCTAAGGTGTGCTGTGAGTGCGGGGGTGTGTAGCCGTACTTACGGTTCCCACTGACAGGTGTATGTTCTGAAACAATAAAACAGAACATAAAAGTCATACAAAGCAAGAACATAAAAATTGGTAATGGTGACCGAGGTGCAACTGCCTCAATCCTTTCTTGCAATGATGCTCAAGTTCTCCCATCCAAGTGCAGGGGTTGATCAGTAGGTCCATCGCCTGGATTGCCAGAAAAAGTCGATTCACACATGAGCATGCAAAACACACACTGAGTGCAGGCTGATTATTAACATAGTGAATCGTGTACAATGGAACATGCATCACAGTGAAGGCAAACGTGGGAGCCTCCAAGGCCGCCTCTGCGGGGGATGCTCAGGTGCATTCACACGTAAAACGCACACACTTAGTGCAGATTTAACAAAGTGAGTGGCATGCAAGTATGGTCTTGTAATGAAAACAAAAGAAGAAAAAGGCCTACGCATCCGCCAATTGCGGTGGAGGTTCTAACAGTCCCAACAACAGATTATTGTAAAATGGGCCCGGTTTTACCCATATAGCTAGAGAATTGGCACATCTAAGAAATAAGGTCTTACAAAGGCTAGGCAATTATGCAGTTATCTTAAAAACCTATTTGGTTTTTTCCCACTCCTCACGGCACTGTGTTGCCTTGTTGTAGATTCCCTTGCTGGGTCCGTCCCTTTTGTTGTCTGATTATTTAAAAAGCAGTCACAGACATGGTGGTCTGCTGACCCCAGCAGGCCACCATCCCTGTAAGTGCCGGCTATTCCCAATGGGTCGCAAATTGCGACCTGCCTCGTGAATATTAATGAGGCAGATCCCCTGTGACCCATTGGGAATCACAGTCAGTGTAAAACACACTGTTGTACATCAGTGTTTGCAATTTCCAAATAGCAAATCGCAGAAATTAACTATTAGGAAATCGCAAACGGAAGTCTATGTACATCTGGACCCAAATCCACTTCACTGCAACCTCAATAGCGCATGGACCAGTGCTAAATGCGTATCTCTAGTTGCAAAAACATTTCTCTGTGTTTGAAAGAGGGGAGCCAAATACATAACGTCAATATGTTATTTCATGTAGACATATGGGAATAGTCCTGAATTAATACAGATCATATAGAGCTCATTTTGCAAAGGCTTATTAGATGAAACAGCACAATGACTGTGGTATGATGTCATGACAACCCAAAGCATAGGTTTCTAGTGCAAAATGGAATTATATTGGTAAACAAACAACCATAGAGTTCAGTCTTATTAAACTAATAAGACTGAACTGTATGGTTGTGTGTTTACCAACATACAGTGTCGGCTCCTCTGCTAAGTTGGAGGAGCGTCGCCTCACTGCTATTTCAGCAGTGCAAAAAATAAAATGATAATAACAGGACGTTATTATCATTTTATTTTTCTATGCGGGAGTCGGGCGGGGCTGGGCTCTGTGACGCCAGAGCAGGGGAGGAGTGGTTTACACTCCTCTAAGTGCAGATGACGGTTTAGCTGGCCCTCTAGAGCAGGCCAAACCGTCATGCACACTTGGCATGTTCTCCATTGGGCTATGTTGCACAGCACCGTTAAGAACATACCCAGGCTCCCAGGCACTGCCTGAGCATCCTGTTTGGATGCTCAGACCAATCACAACGCTGCTCCTGCAGCGTCGTGATTGGCTGGGAGAGTCCGGAAGCCTGGGTGCTTCTGTTGCTTCCAGCAGACAGAGGAGAGGTGTGTCACGGAGGAGAGGCGTGCGGCGGTGGTAGAGGCATGTGGCGGAGAAGGTAAGTTTTTTTTTCAATCCACCACCCCGCTCCACCACCTTCGTTCCGAGGCAGCGTCCATTGCCAATATAACTCGGATTTTCACTCATTGTCTCACATATTTGTTTGATTCTGGTTGTTGCTCACGCAGGGGTCTCTTTTCACCTGTAATGTTCTAATATTCATTTTAAGATGTGATTTATGAGGTGATACCACAGTAATTTTGCTGTTTCATTCAAATAAGTCTTTGTAAAGTGAACTCCATGCGAACCACTGTGACTGCTGCTACTTGTAATTCCCAGGTTCGCAGAGACATTTGGGTTGCTCTTGTTTGATTGATATGAATTAATACAAAGTCAGAAGATTGGTCAATCTCTTACCCAAGAATCAGACGAGGGTGGGGGTGCAGAAGGCAATTTCAGAAGTTAGCCGAAGTCTGTATAAAGTAGGGAGAAAGAGAAAAATAAAGCACCAGTGAAAAAAAGGGCCTGATACACATTAGAGTGTACAAGCATACCAAGACACACCTGTTGTGAACAAACAGCACTGTGTGTGTGTGTGTGTGTGTGTGTACCACAGTTGTGTATCAGTCACTAACCTATGCTTCATGGAACAGATACAGGACATGGTGCTCGTTTGTTAAGAAAGTGCAATTGCCCTATAAATGGCGACCTATGATGACGTCTTGCTGACAGCTAGACCATAAACCCCCAAATAACGTCCTGCATTCTGGTCAAATGGCTCATGAAATTAAATGAAAGACATTTGTAAAGCGCACACATACTCCATAGAGTGTCCTGGTGCTGTAAAGTAAGGTTGTCTACTGAGTGGCGCTGATCATTCTAACAAGCTTGCTGAAAAAGCCAGCTTTTTGGATTTTTATTGAAGACTGATAGCTCAGAAATGGAACGAGGTTCCAGGGAGAGATTGTTCCAGGCCACCGAGCTAAGGTAAAAAAAGGATATGCCTCCGGTTCAAGCCCAAAGTATTTTGGGAATTCTGGCTAAATGGCTGTGAGTAGATTGTAAATTCCTGGAAGGGGCATTAGCGCAAATCCTCCTCCTCAGGTACACTGCTCCTTTCTCATGAAGGGCTTTATGAGCCAGGACCAGCATCTTAAAGAGAATCCTCTTTTTGATGGGGAGTCAGTGGAGTGCCCTCAAATGCAGGGTCATATGTGTTTTAGGAGGAAGAGTATTGCTCTGGTCGCCGCATTCTGCACCACTTGGAGTGTACTAAAGAGATATTCAGGAAGACCCAAGTAAAGTGCATTTCCATAATCCAGTCTAGACGTGATTAGAATCTGGATAACATTTCTGTTGGTTTCGACAGACAGGAGAGGGAAGAATGTTTTCAAAGATCGAAGTAGCCCGAAGCAGATTCCGACCAGTGCCTGCCAGGATTTGAGGTTGGAAAGACAGGGCACCATCAATTTTGGCTCCTAAGTTTTCTACCTTGCTCTGTTGTGGGCCAGGTGGGGGAGCATTCTGAGGCCATGAATCCAATCTGCGTGTATTGTAATACAATGTAGGCTTGGTGAGTGGGACCATATGCATACATGTAAAAAGTAAAATCTCTGCTACTCCTGTAATCAGTACATTGAGTGATGCTTGTGCAAAATGGAAGGAAAGGAAGGAAGGAAAAAGGCGGTTTCCAAGTATCATACCCTTCAAGACGGATACAACAATAGTCTGCATGAGTAGTCCTGCATATACTCTATCTTGACAAAAGCTTAAATGACTTAGAAAGCGAAAGGAATAACTATTAAAAAAGGCCTTATGGGTGTTGTCACACCGAGTCATGTTATGCAACCATTTATGCATCAATAGGCATAAGTCATACAACTTTACAATTCTTAAAGTGCAGCACATTCAATCTCATTAGATATAGACTGTGATGACTAATTATTTAACAAGTCCAGTTACCAAGATGTGGTTGTATGAAATGGACTAGGCATGTTTTATTGTGGCAAGAGAGCCACATCTTGTAGTTTAGAGCATTCATTAAGTCCAGAGTTGTTTGTCTTCAGATGAGTGATCCATCTGTATTCCCAGACAGGTAGCAGGCTGGTAATGTTTCTTCCTGTTGAGTTTGATTTCAAAACTTTGATTACTTGTCACCTGATATCATCAGCAGTATGATTCAACATCTGGTAATGTCCAACTAGGGGTGCATTTGGGTCTCCACAAAGAATCCTACCACGGTGTTGTCATATCCTTTGTTTAACATTCTGAGTTGCTTATTGTACATATATAAGATAGCAAGGGCATTTGAAACAGTAGACCACATTGGTAGAGCTACAATTTAAAAAAGAGAACAGAAAATACTGATTCTCATTGTTCACAAGCACCTTGGTATTGAATGTGAATTCACATGCATGCCATTTACCCCATTTAAATGACATACAACAGGAGCGAGAACTCACAGTGTGATGGTTGAGGATGTTGATCTTTTTTTTTCTATGTATGCCTTGACGCTGTGGTCTTCAATATTCCTGTTGCACCTAAAAGCAAATAGTGGAGGGGAGCTGTGGCAAGATACTGATTAGTAAATGGCAATCATAGAAAAAAGCTGAGTTCAATTCGTAGCTAGCAGGAGATGTGTTCGTAGCTGCCAGGTTTTCAGAATGCTTATGTGCAATATTTACAATGGTGTCAGTGTACTTATGAGTGACATTCTAAAGCCAAATGTATGACTCTTTGAGTGACACTTATACTATGTGTAATATAATTTAGCAATAATGACTTGCATATTCACAATACTGAGTCGCAGGCTGTGTCCTCGTAGGCCCAGGGTTGAATATTTCACAAAACTGAATATTTCAATGGGCCCATATACATTCATCTGAAAATGCTCATCCACACTCCCTGGGCAAACCGCAGGGGGGTCTAGTTTTATTATTCACTAAAGTTCTGATTAGTTATTTCCCTTAACCACAAATCAGGTTAAATTGACATTTCAATGCCTAACTAATCTTCACAAATCAACAACTCTTTCCTCTGGTCGATGGACCATTAGTTGAGTTAGTTGATGGTGATATTAACAATTTCTTAACTAATGCACAAATTCTTAGTGAAAATAATCACAGACTCTGAGTAAAATTTATAAGCTTTATCTAAATTTTCAGTCATTAAGTTGAACGCTCATCATTACAGATTCACAGTGCAAACTCCATTATTCTTCAATGGGAGAGAGAAAATTCATTTAGCAAAATACATTCAATTACACAAACTCATTCAACAAATCAATGCATAAGAGTGGATAGGTGTAGAGACAAAAGACACATATTAACGTACATTTGCAAAGAAATATGCAAATTTGAGATAGAATATCATTTACCTAATAAGAGATGACCGGAAAACCAACCCTCTGGCCAAAGGAATGGTGGAGGTCCCCTGACTTAGGATCAGGAGACAAAGGCTAAAGGACAGGATCAGGACAGGGCAAATACTTACTAGACTTTTCTACAAAACCCGACGCACCAGGGCGATTCCCTCTCTTACACTCTCTCCCTCCTCGATATTCTTCCGCAAATCTTCGAATCTAATCAGATCTGAATCTTCCCAGTCTGCTCTCGTCTCTTTCTCTCTCTCTCTATCTTGATGCTCTCTCTCGATGCAGCATACTCGTCTCTCTCTCTCTCTCAGCGTCGATGATCTCTAGCTAATTCAACTTACTCTAGTTATAGTTTTTATTTCTACATGTCCCACCCTCAAGAGTTGCAAATTTCACTAAAATACGGAATATGATTGGACGGGGATAGGGGAGTTTTCATCACACCATACTGACATATTCATTTCTATTAAGACATTCATTGTTTGCTAGCCCTTCCCCTTTAGCTCATTCATATTGTCCTCTTCCCATGCATATATTGTTGCCATTGCAATAAGTTATTCAATACAGACTACATAGACGAGTGAAACATGTCTTCTTTTTCTCATGTCTTCTGTCCTTGATTCTTGGCAGTCATTCAGCTCTTTCGGTCACCGGGTCACACCATGGACTCACTGAGCACGCGCAACTTTTGGTCATTCATCGCCATTTTCTTTTTCTGTCAAGCTTTAGCAGGCCCGAATTTTCTCTATTAATAAAGGAATCATAAACAGATATTATTTTCTTAAACATATAATTCTCACTGTTCACCACCCACTTCTAGTCTATCTCATGTTGTTATTATCTCTCTTAGGCAAAAGCATTAACAACAGCAGCTTTTCTTTTAAATTCAAGCAAGCAGATGCCGGGCACACGGTACCTCAAGACCCTGTGTTAGTTTTTCTCGCGCATGCGTGAGGTTTTCCCTCTCAAAGCAAGTTAATCACATTATCTCTACGTATTTCAGGTTTGCACATGCGCAAAGCGTTTTCGCAAATAAAGCGGGTTTTAGTCGCGTTGCATTTTATTCCTCATTAATTTAAGCATGCGTAAGCTTTTCTCCCCATGTGTCAGTGTCTGGTGTATATTAGTTTTGTCTCATCTACAGTTTTAACGATTCGTAAAAGTTAATGGAGGATTTCTCCGAGCAAGTTTCATTTTCTCGAATCCTTGCTCCATCAATCCCCCCTCTGATGGCATTTTTTGAGCCATCATAAAATACCCATCATTACCAAGTGCCAACTTTCATTCATTTAGTTTTTAATGTCTTCCTTTCTCTCTAGTAATTCTTCGTTTTTCTCTTTCATGTCTAATTCTTTCATTTTATCATAAAAACTTCCTTTCATTTCCTCTAATTCAATCTCTTCTCGTTTCCTCTTCCTTCCCATTCTCTTATTCTTCATTTCGGCCAACATTCTTGCTCTTGTTTTACTCCTGCAACATCCATATGTCATCATTATTATCAGAGCTATTGTTGCTATCGAAATTACAGGTATTAGGATCCTCCCTAATAGACTACTCCCTAAAGTGGAAAACCAACTACCTATAGCGGAAATACGTTTGCTAAGTCTTTCCCAGACACCGTCAACCTCTAGTTGGGTCAAATCTACATGAATCTTTGTAATATTCTTAATATATCCCTCAATACCTTTACTTGTGTCTGGGATATATGTACAGCAATGTTGGACTTTCAACATGCCGCAGACTCCACCCTCTTATGCCAATAATACAAGTGCAAGTCAATTTTGCAAAACCATAGATCTAATTGCAACCATTTCAGTATTAATCATTAAGAAACCCCCAGCAGTATCTGTTGATAGACGATCAACTATTGTTGACAACTTTCGTATTTTATGTGAATTCAGTATGACTCCAACCGTCGGTATCAGTGCACCAAATATATCACCTACTATTTCTGAAAAACTTGTTCTTTTACTTCGTTTTAGTCCTTGACTTACTACATCCATTTCATTGTTCTTAGTAATGTGATAAACCTTTGGAAATACTATTCCAAAATAACAACTACCATACCATCGTGTGGGCAACCTATAATAGGCATTTTTACCACACACGTAATAAATCCCTGGAAAAACAGGATCAGTTCTACCTTTTAGTCCCCAACCCCCCATTATTAGGAAGGTATGTTCACATTCACTAGAACCAATGAAAATGTTGTTATAGTCAGTCTTTAGTCTATGCAGACAGAATTTTCCCAATTTTGACAAGTCTAGGGACATTGCAGCATGAGTCTCGCCTTTCTTATAGTCCCCTTCCTTATTAGCCCATGGAGGTACATGTGACTTCTGTTCAACAGCCTTCTTTTGAAAATCCTGCCTTCTTTCCTCTACTAAATTTAGAAAATCTTTTTCTTCATCACGCAAAATACAGGTTAGATTATTCTTATGAGCATATGTTATGTCTATTGGGTTTGTTGTTAAGAAGAACTCACCCATGAATTCTGCATCTTTAGCACTAAGCACTGGGTTCAGGTTTCTTTGAATAGGGATTTCTGAAAATACTGAATCCATATTCGAATAATAATACTGCAACTTGCCTGTTACATAGAACAAACTGGACACAACACTACATGACACACCATATGTTAAAGGAAGATGGTGATATGTCACCCCTCTGAGACAGACGAAGGTAACTTCATACAAACATAACAATCACTCACATCCATGGTATCTACATATTTGTAAAGAAGTTTAGTAAATACATTTAATGACGAATCACTATTTGATTTGTCATGATGATACATGCTCTCATCCATTTGCTCTAAATTAGTGGTAGTTGTTCTTTTAGTAATTGCATTCACTCGATCACTTGTATTAGTGTTATTTCTGTTACTATTTACCATTAGAATAGGTATCACAACCGTTAGCAATAACCACATTAACATTAGCATTAAAACACTGCACAAACAATACTTAACACATCTTTGTTTTAAACTAGATTTTGAATGTTCAGTCACTTTCGTTTCTGCCATTTTTAGTGTTTTAAAATTGATCAATATCTAAATTATTTTTTCTAAATTCTAAAATTTATTCTAAATAAGAAAATAAATATGTATGTGTGATCCCACACTTCAAGAGCCTTTCGTCTTTGTTCCTTCTGTCTATATTTTCTTCTCTTCTTTTGTTTCTTTTATTCTCTCCATTATTTGTTTGTCAATTTCCACCCTTTGTGTCAGAGTCTTTTCTCTTTAAGGTGGTCTCAATTTGCTTTCATCAATGTCTTCAATAGTAACACCTTCTTGTTCTTCATTCAGATCAAGATTCTCAAAATCTTTGAGGATGATATATGTCCATTCAGGAGCCTTATATTTTCTGCTCGGAACTCTCACTCTTTTTGATTTTCGTAAAGATTTTCTTCTTGGATATTCTTGCTCAGTCTGACTTGATACTTCATTTACTTGTTCTTTCCCTGTTTTTCTTCTTAAAATATATCTCAGTCCTTTTACTCCACTTGGCCAATGATCACCTTTTCTGACCCTCTTTGTTTGTACTGCTTTCTCTCCTTCTTCGCCTATTTCTAGTGTTCTGTTATTTTCTCCTTCTTTTAGCTGAACTTGTTCTAAACTTTCTGGTCTTTCTTTTTCTGTTGATTGAATTTGTTCTTGATCTTTCAGTCCTTCTTTTTCTAACTCTAATTGAGCTTGATCTGAATTTCCTGCAGTAGATTCTTCTGTTGACTGAATTTGTTCTGAATCTGTCAGTTTTTCTTTTTCTTCGTTTGATTGAGCTTGATCTGGATTTTCTGTTTCAATTTGTTCTGGTCTTTCAATCTCTTGCTCTTCTTCGGCCTCTACAGCAGTCTCTTGAGACCCAGTAACTGGTGCCCACTCTACTTGACTTGTACTTGGTTGTTCATCATCGATGCATTCTTCAGAGTCTGTTTCTCTGACTTCTTCGACTTCACAACTTTCAGCTTCTGGTTCTTCTCTTGGTTCTACCAGTTGCTGCTCTTGTCGTTCATGTGGACTTGGGACTCTTTGTGTATGACTGGCATGGATCCAGTTTGGCACGCCAGCACACTTCACTGCTGTCGTTGTGACCAATATAACTTGATGAGGTCCTTTCCACCTGGGTTCTAAACACGTTTTTCTTGTGTGCTTCTTTACCACAACCCAGTCTCCTGGACACAAATCATGAGCTTGATTCGGCTGTGCTGCGGTTGCATCTTCTCCAACCTGGTGAGACACAGAACGATCCAGATCAGCTAGTCCTTTACAATAGTCCAACACTAGATCATCAGTTATATTCATCAGTTTGTTTCCAGGTACAAATTCTTGTCTCATTGCTCTTCCTATGAGAATTTCATGAGGACTCAATCCCGTTCTTCTGTCAGGGATGCTTCTAAGGCTCATCAATACAAGGGGCAAAGCATCAGGCCATTTTAGTGAAGTGGATGCACACACCTTCCCTAACCTGGATTTTATTGTGCCATTGAGCTGCTCAACCACTCCAGAGGCTTCTGGTCAATAGGCACAATGTAGTTTCTGCTCAATTTTGAAAGCTGTACAAATTAATCGAATTATCTCATTGTTAAAATGAGGTCCTCTATCTGATTCCAAAGTGACTGGAAATCCAAACCTGGGAATGAGTTCTCTCAACAGCAGTTTGGCAAATGTGAGGCTGTCATTCCTTCTCGTGGGATAGGCTTTTACCCATCGAGAAAACAGACACACAATGACAAGGACGTACTTCAAACCATTGCATGACGGCAGCTCTATAGAGTCAAGTTGCAGTCTTGTAAATGGTCCCTCTGCCTTTCCAATTTTTCCCCAGCTGACAATCGTTTTTCTACCTGGGTTTTGCTGTTGACATGTCAAACATCTCTGGCAGAGACTCTCAGCAATTTGCCTAAACTTGGGATTGTACCATGTCTGCCTGAAGTGCCTAATCATGGCATCCCTCCCAATGTGTGTAGCTCCATGATATACTCTTGCCATTTGTGATAGTAAACTGTCTGGCATTATTGGTCTACCATCTGGACACACCCATACTTCATCATCTGCTCTTCTTGTGCAGCCTGATTTGATCCAGAATTCCTTTTCTTTTACATCTGCCTCATCCTGTAACTGTCTAACTTCATCCCATGTTTGAAAAGCAGAGAAAAACATTAGTTGGCAATTGGTAACTTCGTTTTCCAACCCTCTGTTCAAAGACATTGCATTTCGAGCACAAAATTGTGCAACTTGGTCAGCATCTTTGTTGCCTTGTGTCACATAAGCATTTCCTGACTTATGTGCGGCACATTTGACCACTGCAATTTCTTTTGGCAATTGTAGTACTTCCAATAGTTCTTTAACATTTTTACTATTCCTGATAGGAGAACCTGAATAAGTCAGAAATCCCCTTTACATCCATAATTGGCCAAAGTCATGCACAACCCCAAAACCCTATTGACTATCCGTGAATATGTTTACTCTCAATTTTTTCCCAATTTTGCATGCTTTTGTCAAAGCTATGAATTCGGCTATTTGTGCAGACTTGACTCCTCTTAGACAGGATGCTTCTAGAATAGCAGATACAGAACATACAGCATAGGCAGAACTCAATTCTCCATTCTGCTTTCACAAGCATGACCCATCAACAAACAATACATAATCTGATTCTTCCAAGGGGACATCAAAGATGTCCAGTCTGGGCTTTGTACACATTTCTGTCACATCCAAACAATCATGATCAGCCTCCTCTTTTATTTCTTCACAGTATGGATCCGGCAGCAAGGTTGCCGGATTTACTGTGGTGCATCTTATCACACTTACATTTTCAGCACCCAGAATCACCCTTTCATACTTAGTCAGCCAACTAGGGGTCAAGTGCTGAGTATGAGTCCTTGTTAAAAGGATCTCGACTGAATGTGGCACATATACCTTTAGGGGATGTCCCATTACAATCGATTCACTCTGCTCCAGACTCACACAAGTAGCAGCTACTGCTTTTAAGCAGCCAGGCAATGCCGCAGCCACTGGATCCAGAGTGGCAGAAAAATATGCCACTGGACGCCGCGACAATCCATGTTTCTGGGTTAACACTGAAAGTGCACATCCTTCTCTCTCACAACAGAACAAAACAAATTCTTTAGTGTAGTCTGGCATTCCTAATGCTGGTGCTTGACACAAACAATCTCTCAGTTTTATGAATGCATCCTCACTTTCATCATCCCATTCAATCGGGTCTGTCACATCATTTCGTGTCAATTTTAGTAAAGGCTTTGAAAGCAATGAAAATCCACTGACAACAATATCCAATCACTCCCAAAAACATTCGTACTTCTTTCTTAGTTTTAGGTAGACTCATTTGTCGAATCACTTTTATTCTCTCTGGTGTCACTTTCCTGACTCCCTTTTCTATCTTGTATCCCAAATATTGGACCTCTTGTTGACAAAACTGTAATTTTTCTGGTGACACCTTGTGTTCACCTTCTGCCAAATGGTTCAGTATGGCAATTGTGTCAGTGACACAAGCCTCTCGTGTCTTTGATGCCACCAATAGGTCATCAATGTACTGAACCAAAACCGAATTTCCTGGCATAACCAATGTTTCCAAACACTTTTCCAGGATCTGATTGAAAATTGAGGGACTCTCTGTGTACCCTTGAGGAACCCGACACCATGCCAAAACACGGTCTCCGAACTGGAATGCCAAAAGATATTGGCTATCCTGGTGCAAAGGAATTGAAAAGAATGCCTGGCACAAATCAATCACCGTGTACCAATGTGCATCCCAAGGTATCTGATAAAGGATCACTGCTGGATTTGGTACTACTGGACAACAGGGTACTACTATCTTATTCATTTTCCTTAAATCTTGCACTATCCTATACTTGCCACTAGGCTTTTTAAGGCCCATGATTGGCGAATTACAAGGACTGCCCATTATCTCTCTCAAAATACCTTGTTCAATCATTTGCTCAATTACTGGAGCAACTCCGGCTTTTACTTCAGGGCTCATTCTGTATTGGGGTGTGTTCGGATAAATTGCACCTTCTTTTACCATTATTTTAATTGGGTCTACATTTGCCATCAGACCAATTTATTTTCCTGTAAAATCCCACACATCTGATTTCACTGTGGGTAAACCATTTTCAGTAAGAAGTGAAAACATCTCATCCACTTCTGTTCCTTGTTTTGCTAACATCATTTTGAAAGCAATATCTTCATCAGGTGTTTGGAAAGCAATACCATCAGGTGTACAATAGATGGTACAGTTCATTTTGCACAATAAATCCCTCCCTAACAAATTCACTGGACTTGAATCACATACCACAAACCGATGCATATCTTTAAAATTCCCAATATTCACTTCTATTGGTTTAGTGACTGGGGTTTTTATTTGCTTATTCGAGACTCCTACAACTTGGATAGTTTCTTCCGAGAGGGGTAGGTTTGGAATTTCTGCTGCTCTCACAGTAGAACGGGTAGCACCAGTATCCACTAGAAAAGTGATGTCATTACCTTCCACTTTCCCATCAACAAATGGACCTGACTGATCTACCGCCAAGGATGCGCCAAGCACGCATTCTTCCTCCCCCCTCAGGCACCGTCATTGAGAAGTGTCCGAATCACTCTCACCACTTTGCATCCAATATTGTTGAACCGTTTGTGTATTCTTACCACTCTCTCCACGAAATCCGGTGTTCACACTGTATCTCTGCACCTGAGCGTTCACATGGTTGGGCATAGGGGCTTGTGGCACCTGAAATTGCGGAGTAACTACCTGTTGCTGTTGCTGCTGGTTCACAACCACCTCATTCTGCACCTGTGGATTTAAATTTTGATTTACCCCATTACTCTGTTGAACATTTCTACACTCATTCTTCCAATGTCCATGCTTTCCGCACGCATGACAAGGATACTTCTTTTTCGCTTCTTCTCTACTCATTCATCCTTTTCCTTTATTTCCATTTGATCCTTGACTATTCTGATTCTGATCATTCGACTGATTATCATTTTGAGTACCAGAATTTGCCTCTTGGTGTTCTGCTAGCTTCACTTGTGCCCAAATCATCTTTTCTTTCAGTTTCTTGTGTTTTGCATCAATATCATCACTACAATACTTCGCATACTTCAAGATATCATCAATGGGCTTGTTTTGCCAGCAAAGCATATGTTGCTGAATCATCTGACTAATTTCTGATCTCAATCCATACACAAACCTATACACAAAATGTCGCATATCCTTGTCACCAATATTTTCAAATCCACAATACTGCTTAAATACTTGCAACAGCCTTTCGTAATACGCGTGCACTGACTCTTATGGTTCTTGAGTTGTTCTATCTATTTTAACCCAATCTGTTTCTTTTGGAGGAATTTTCCCTTTCAAGAAAGTAATCACCTGTTGATACTTTTTCATTACTTCATCTGAAGGCGCACCCATCCTTGCGTCTCTGGGATACTCTTCAGTTGGCCAATCAATAGTAATCTTACATTCTGTCCACATATCAGTTGGTACCACTATGTCAAACAGGCCATCCAAATCCTTTAACAATACCTTTGAAACTTTCACAAACCTTTCTACCTGCTTGTACCATTCAATTGGTTTCTCTGTTAATCTGGGGAAATCATTCGTAAGAGACAAAATATCCTGTCTAGACCAAGGAACATGAACATATCCACCACCAGGAACTTCTCTCATTGGACACACTGTTTCAACCTGTTCTGTCTCTCTTAATGGGAATGCAGATGTTTCCTTTGTAGCTGCCTCATCCCTTTTCCTTGTCCATCTACCTCTCCATCGGTCTGCATCTCCCCTTTTCTTCAAAATATACATCAATTATTTTATCTGCAATCTCCTCCCTGACACATTCAAACTCTCTAAATCCTTCTCAGTAAATTCTGCCCTATATGGCTTTTGTAATATTTTTGACTTTTCTACATCTATTCCAAATTCTAAAGCCACTTCTACTATCCTCTCATGAAGATTCTTTGCTCTCCACGTTATACTTTTACACAAGAACAACAATTCCTCATCTCCAGATGAACCCAATCTGTCTGAGCTTATAGTGCCAATAATCATTTCTTCCAAATCCACTTTCAACTTGCCTACATCTATATATGGTGTTTGGGGTTTTTTCTTGTCTAATCCTTTTGCCCACTCCTCTAGGTCTTCTGGTGAAAATCCTTTTGAGTTCCCTGCTACTGGAGTGACATTCGGTTCTCTTCTTCTAGTATTTATTGGTGTAATTCTCTTCTCTCAGTCACTGTTTCAAGGTTAGGGAGATCTAGTAACGTGATATTCGAATCACTCTAACATTACTGCCTCTTTCCTAGCATTATTATGTGGTACTGTCACTGGTTGTAATCTCGGGGTATCTCGTTTATCACCATACAGTGGAATAACAGGGCCAATTGTTACTGGTACTGTCAAGGCTTCAGCATTCAGACCTAACTGATTTATTTTCTGAATTATCTCTTCTTTTGTCTTATTCAACTCATTCCTTTCTTTTTCCTGTAATACTCGGGTGATTTTTGGATCATATAAAACTTGTGGAACTAATGGAGTTCCCATCATTGGTGCACTTGGAGTTGTATCTCTAGCATTTTCTTGATAAGGTGGAGGTCTTTTAACTAAAAGGTCTTCTAATAACTCATCATCAGATTCATCACATCCGGTTCCTGTCATACCTATGTGTTTCACTTTTTCTTTACACTTACTCCCTACTTGATCCTCAGCCATCAACACTGGATACAAGCCTTCCGTTACTACAGCTTTTCTCCATCTTTTCATCTGATCTCCTCGAGTTTCAAACTGATATCTTGGTAAAAACCCTCTATTTATTCTTCTACCTCCTCTGTATTTCTCTCGTTCAAATGCCTCAACTTCCCATTCCTCCAAAGCTTCATACTGCGTTAACCTAGGACTTGGCTGTAACGAATTCATCCGATTTCTCAAATTCTGAAGAATCCTTACATTAAACGTACCATGTTCAGGGAAAGCTAGAACAATATCACCTTTCGTATACTTTTCCCAATTTTCCAACCAGACACAAGTATGATATCCTCGTTCCAACATCATAAAGGAAGCAGGCATGTTAGGTGGTGGCATAAGAATTCCTTCTCTGGTTACTACACGTTTATCCTTTTTAAAGAATTTTTTGATTTTATTAATCAGGTTCATTCTTCCGATCCCTGTAACTAGTTGTTTCAGCAATCAAAACTTAGAAACTCTTCCGTATTCTCACGTATCCTATTCGCCAACACTCGTCCTATACCAGCGCGATTCACACCAATAGTCCAATCGGAGCTCACTACGTATTCTCTTCCGCAACAAATACCAAATATTGTCTACCAGCCAATCAGAGCTTTCAACACACCCACTTGTCTGACCAATGCCAGCGCGGCTCTTTGTGACGTCAGTATTACTCCTACTACTGACCCTCCCTTTACAATCTGCACTTGTTACACGCCCGCTGTCTCAACCAATACCAGCGCGGCTCTTTGTGACGTCAGTATGACTCCTGCTACTGACCCTCCCTTCACAAGGTAATACGACAATGTATTTTCTAAATTTTCTTTAAAATTTTTCTGTTAGTAACAACGTAAAAACAGCGCTACTCTGTCTGCCCCACTAATCCAAAGATAGTTTATTCACTTGCTTCAAAGAGAAAGTACTTCCTTACACTGCAAGTAAAAACCACTGTTTACCCTTCACTTAAGCTCGGGGAGGACCTATTACTCCTCTAGGGATACTCCTCCTTTGGGTAAGGCCAAAGTTTCACAGGTGGACCCTTCGCTATCACTCACACTCTACTCTTGTACAATATAGTCCCTAATATAACACCTACAGCCCTCCGTAGCTTTTAGGTATTATGACGACAGACGAGTACCTTCTGCAGTGTGATTTCCTTACCACACTCTTCTAAATTCCATTCCCGGGATTCCCAGGTATCTCTGTACCTGTACTTCCAGACAACATAAAACGCGACACTAACTCTTAGTGTTAAACATGTAGTTAAAATCAATACTCAATAATCAATAATCACCAAACTAATCAATAATAACCATAACTCTGCTACCAGAAAAACTGATCCAGCGGAAGGCCCAGGGTTGAATATTTCACAAAACTGAATATTTCAATGGGCCCATATACATTCATCTGAAAATGTTCATCCACACTCCCTGGGCAAACCGCTGGGGGGGTCTAGTTTTATTATTCACTAAAGTTCTGATTAGTTATTTCCCTTAACCACAAATCAGGTTAAATTGACATTTCAATGCCTAACTAATCTTCACAAATCAACAACTCTTTCCTCTGGTCGATGGACCATTAGTTGAGTTAGTTGATGGTGATATTAACAATTTCTTAACTAATGCACAAATTCTTAGTGAAAATAATCACAGACTCTGAGTAAAATTTATAAGCTTTATCTAAATTTTCAGTCATTAAGTTGAACGCTCAGCATTACAGATTCACAGTGTAAACTCCATCATTCTTCAATGGGAGAGAGAAAATTCATTTAGCAAAATACATTCAATTACACAACCTCATTCAACAAATCAATGCATAAGAGTGGATAGGTGTAGAGACAAAAGACACATATTAACGTACATTTGCAAAGAAATATGCAAATTTGAGATAGAATATCATTTACCTAATAAGAGATGACCGGAAAACCAACCCTCTGGCCAAAGGAATGGTGGAGGTCCCCTGACTTAGGATCAGGAGACAAAAGCTAAAGGACAGGATCAGGACAGGGCAAATACTTACTAGACTTTTCTACAAAACCCAACGCACCAGGGCGATTCCCTCTCTTACACTCTCTCCCTCCTCGATATTCTTCGGCAAATCTTCGAATCTAATCAGGCTGTCGTTTCAGATCTGAATCTTCCCAGTCTGCTCTCGTCTCTCTCTCTCTCTCTCTATCTTGATGCTCTCTCTCGATGCAGCATACTCGTCTCTCTCTCTCTCTCAGCGTCGATGATCCCTAGCTAATTCAACTTACTCTAGTTATAGTCTGTATTTCTACATGTCCCACCCTCAAGAGTTGCAAATTTCACTAACACACGGAATATGATTGGCGGGGGATAGGGGAGTTTTCATCACACCATACTGACATATTAATTTCTATTAAGACATTTATTGTTTGCTAGCCCTTCCCCTTTAGCTCATTCATATTGTCCTCTTCCCATGCATATATTGTTGCCATTGCAATAATTTCTTCAATACAGACTACATAGACGAGTGATACATGTCTTCTTTTTCTCATGTCTTCTGTCCTTGATTCTTGGCAGTCATTCAGCTCTTTCGGTCACCGGGTCACACCATGGACTCACTGAGCATGCGCAACTTTTGGTCATCCATCGCCATTTTCTTTTTCTGTCAAGCTTTAGCAGGCCCGAATTTTCTCTATTATTAAAGGAATCATAAACAGATGTTATTTTCTTAAACATATAATTCTCACTGTTCACCACCCACTTCTACTCTATCCCATGTTGTTATTATCTCTCTTAGGCAAAAGCATTAACAACAGCAGCTTTTCTTTTAAATTCAAGCAAGCAGATGCCGGGCACGCGGTACCTCAAGACCCTGTGTTATTTTTTTTGCGCATGCGTGAGGTTTTCCCTCTCAAAGGGAGTTAGTCACGTTATCTCTACGTATTTCAGGTTTGCACATGCGCAAAGCATTTTCGCAAATAAAGCGGGTTTTAGTCGCGTTGCATTTTATTCCTCATTAATTTAAGCATGTGTAAGCTTTTTTCCCCATGTGTCGGTGTCTGGTGTATATTAGTTTTGTCTCATCTACAGTTTTAGAGATTAGTAAAAGTTAATGGAGGATTTCTCCGAGCAAGTTTCATTTTCTCGAATCCTTCCTCCATCAGTAGTACTATAAATACACAAGTCATTATTCCCCAGTGCGCCAACCAGGATACTGTTGTTTTTTTCCTCTCTTGTTACACACACACATAGACATCTGCAGTGATTGCATTAATCAGTTGAGGTTTCATAACTTGAAAGAGTGCATTTCTCTCCGATTAATTTAACCTTCATTTTTCTTTCCTTTAAGGATCGTGCCTTATTTTACCAGCAGTTTTCTGAAGGTGAAACACCAACAAAATAGTTGCAGAATATTTTGCCCTTGACCACTCCCATTGCACTCAGAATGAGTTCAGTAATCTGCTGGACTTACCTGAGTCAACCAGATGTGTCTCCACGGTGACTGCAAAGCTGAGCTAGACTACAGAGCATCTTCAGTTCATGCTGGTGGCCACGGGAGGCAGACAGAGCTGATTGTAGGCAGTGGCATAACAATAGTCCCCGCAGCCCCCGCAGTGCAGGCGGGCCCCGAGCTCCAAGAGCCCCCTCCTGCACTGTGCATGGGTGGTGGTGCCCCTGGCTTTAAAGCTCCTGACTGGGTCCGGAGTGTGGGGGGCCCCCTCCGTAAACTTTGCAGGGAGGCCCCCTCAAATTTCGTTACACCATTGATTGTAGGCTGAAGTGCCTGGACCTGATAATTGCCAGGGGCCACAGCACAGAGCAAGCAGAAGAACACTGGCTGATTTTGTTTACTTGTATTCACCAGCTCTTCATCGCACATAATACGGGGAGCTGTAATATGCAAGACTAATACATTTTAGTGCAGGGACGCGGACACCAGCACTAAAATGTTTTGGTCTAAAATCTGATGCGTGGTATATGGTAGGTCTGTGTATTGAAGCATATCAATCGATCATGTGAATTGGTTATGTTTCTCTTGGGTAGAACCAACCTTTTAATTTGCCAGATCATTTGGATAGCCCCTGCTTGTAGGTTTCTGTATTAGCACTTTGGATTCTTTAAAATAGTTGTCTTTCTGCTTGTGGTTACATCAAATCTGAATCTGGTGCCACAAGGAGCAAGTGAACCGTAGCAAGATGACTGGAGGTGTATGTCTGGTTGTGTAAGTCAAGCAACATATTGGCAGCTGCACTAACTGATGATTGTTGATGGAGTAGGTAAGAAGTCCTAGGTAAAGTGAGTAACAGTAGTCTAGGTGGGAACTAATGACAGGCCAGATTACTATTACTGCTAAATTAGCAAGAATACAGCATCAGAAGAAGAATCTTATTGAGCAGTGCCAGAAAGCAGAAATAGACAGAGGAGATCATATTAATCTAGTGGAGAACAGTACGAGAACAAATGAATAGGATAGAAGAGAGCCAAGCTTGGAAGACTACGAACAGCCTCATGAGATGTTAGGGAAATTCCTACTATGATTACTTCTGTCTTTTCTAAATTAGGTTTTAAAGAATTATTATCAAGCCAGCTGGTGACTGCAGATGAATAATATTGGACTGACCTTTCTGTAGCTCACCTCCCAGGCTCTTAATAAGCTGTGTGTCATCGACATATGATATTGCCAAAAGATCTAATCAGGGATGCCAGCGGAGAGGCATAAAGATTAAAGATGATGGGATTCTAAGAAAAGCCTTGAGGAACTCTATAGGAAATGGGCTGTAAAGCAAACCAATAAGGACGATTAACCACTTACATTTTCGATTTGATGGCAAACTCAAAGACAAGATTCCGGCACCAAGGACAGCACAGAGTTTAAAGCTGTAGAAAGGTATTACAGGATCAAAGCAGCAATTTTACCCTGATCTAAAACCATTCTAAGCTGATCAAAAATACACCGCAGAGTTACCACAGTACCATTCTTTGATTGAAAGTCTGCTTGAGAAGGATGTACAATGTTATTGTAATAATTGTCACCTTAGAGTTGGTGAGTAATGTATTTTTCAATTACTTTAGTGAGAGAGGGAGCAAACAGACTTTTCAAAAGTACTCAAAGAAGTTGGATCTGTAGTGGGTTTTTAAGTAAGGGACCATGTAGGCTCCTTTGTTCCCTCTTCTCTTGTAAGTCTGAGCTAGAGTCTGGAATGCTGAGAGTGAATGCTGTAATAAAATATTGGTGTGTGGTCTGTAGTGGAATATAAGAGAGAACTGCAGTTGGAGGGAGCCTGGAGCCCTGACAGGACCTACCTGCTGTTGCTGTCATGTAAAGAACTATGAACGTATGAAATAAAGAACTTACCTCCTACTTGAATGACTCCAGACTCTTAAATAAACATCCTCATCTCTGACTTTAATGTTTTGGTGACCAGTTGGTAAATACCTGCTAAAAGATGCAGCAAGAGTCTGGTGGCATCTGGGAGCCATTTCTGGCAGGGGGGAGGCCTGTTATGAAAAGGAAGATGGCCCTCTGATCATGGATGACTAGTTTGGGGCCACCTACCCTCAGATCCAATGGCAAGTGGTATCAGCTGAAGCTGCGAGCAGGAGCAGCTTGGTGAGGACAGTGGGCAAGGTCTGGCAAAGAAAAGGAGCCAGCTCAGGGTAGCCTTAAAATCTGGTGTGTATGGTCCTAAGCTTAAAGGGCAATGTTATTGAGACAGTGTTATAAAGACAGTGGGCAATCTCCTTTACGGTGAACAAAACTCTGAAGTGATCCATGGGTCTTCAGGTAGTTATACATTCAATGATGATGGTCACATAAGAAGAAGTGTTGATGAGTGCCAGTATAATTTCCCAATTAAGGTGGCTGTGGCACAAGCATATGTTATGGTTTCCAGTGCGGAGTGACAAGAGGAGATGACACGGCTCATGCTAGAGCTGTGGTCAAGGTGATGGACAGAGATCTTGTGACAATATGCAACACTAGACACATGGGGGTTTTCCTCTCTGGCATGAGTGAGTGAGTGTTAGAAGAAGAGGGGCTGGTGTTTGGGGGCATAATAGTACAATTTGCTCATGAGCAAACCTTACCAATGTCTCTGATTCCAGATCTTGGTATTAGAATGGAGGCTCCGATTTTGTAGACTTGGACATCATGCAAGTTAATGTTTGATTGAGACAGGTCTGGAGATGCTGAAGAAAGACTAAATGTTTGATTGAGACAGGTCTGGAGATGCTGAAGAAAGACTACAAAAGGACTCCTTGTGAATTTGGAAAGAGAAGTAGAACTATCCCCAAGGACTGTGTGCGAGGAAATAATGTGTCCTGAAGTTATGGGAAGTCAAAACATCGCCTGCCTGGCATTTTTCCAATTGCAATGTTAAAATATGACATTCAGTTATTTATTCAGAGGGTTATTTGGCATTCATGGAGTTTTCAGTATTATTATCTATGCGGCTATGTTATGAAATGTGTGTTGTTTCCCACTAATTGCTGGGTCAATTAGGTTTCGGGAACCGTTTGGTTGGCTGATTTTTGTGTATTGACATGTGCTATATTCATCTTATTGGTAATTTATATGTCGGGTTAGTAAGTCTCCATATAAGTTGATTTCTGTTTGCAGTTTATGTTATGGTTGTGGTGTGCAGGATGCTTAGTAGTGCTTCCAGCTAGATTGGGTAGCTTAAATTAGCCACCAGTTGGTTGTTCTGGGAATTCAGAGTGCATATAATTTTGACTCCATATGTTTTGGTATGAGGAGTGCGGGGAAGAGGGTATAGTATCCATCTGCATGTTGTTGTGTAGATACATGCTGGTTGGGTATAGTAACCATCTGCATATTGTTGTGTAGATACATGCTGGTTGTGCGTGTCCAAGTGTTGTGGATGTGGGGTAGAGTAGTACGCAGTTGTGAGAGATACAAGTGTAATTCATTTGTGTGTGTGTGTTGGTACAAACTGCAGAAAGAGCAGTACCCTGTCGCAAGAGGTAGTATGCGGGGAGCATCCCGTGGTATGCCCAGTTGGGGAGGAGTAGTACTCTGTTGTGAGAGGTTGCAAGGGCAAGTAGTCCATGGACTGAAAATTTGGAGATGTATAGTACCCTGTTGTGAAAAGTTGCATTGGAGAGTACCCTGTGGTATGCTAAGTTGTGGAGGAGTACTAACCTATTGTGACAAGTTGCATGTCTGAAGAAGGTGCCAAAGGAAGTACCCTGTGCAGTGAGAATTTGGGGATGTGTAGTACTCTGTGGTGTTGTGGAAGATAGCCACATATTTTGCCTGAGTGTGCTATGGGAACAGTTGTCTTTCTATATAAATGGGATGATTTGACAGAAGTGTGTGATACTAGAGGCAGAGTACATATGTGATTGTTTTGTGGTGTGTGTTTTTCAGTTTGCATAGAATGAAGTCCATCAGAGCTGTGTTTGAATGGCAGTGTTTGATGGAGGGTTAGTGTGTTGTAGTTGAGTGTTTACATACCTGTTGACATGGTCTGGTGTCAGTGGTTGTATTTCTTGACTGCTATAGTGTTTGTTGTGTCAATAATTTTTCAGTATGTCTACTTGAGGTTGACTTCATTTGGTTTGGAAGATGTCCTGATTTTATCTGGTGCAGTTTCCAGTGGCCGCAATAAATGGTAGATATTAAGTGCTTTCTTCAACCTAGTACTTGGCCATGTTGGTTTGCCCAGCTAGCATTACTGGGAGTGGGGCATGTTGAAGAGTTGGGCTGCACTTCTGTGTGGGAGTGATGCAGTGTGTTGTTCTTGTGGGGATGTGTGAGTTGCTTTTAGAAGCAAGTTTGTTGTGCTGTGTAGTCTCTTGAAGTGAAGTGGATGTCAGGGAGCATTTTGTGTGAGTGCTGTTGTGATGATAGGTTTTGTGTTGGAGTTTGGTCAAGGGAATTTTGAGTTGAGATTAAATAGGGTTACAATTTCCATTTGTGTTTTGTTTGTGCCATGAATGTGTAGACTTAGGGATGACATGAGAACCGTTTGTCGAAGGAAACCGATTGGTTCCTGCCCAGACTGTCACATAACTGGGCGTCCGTGACTACATGTCCTGCATGCATAAATGTTGTGAGGGGTCATTGTGAGTGTGTGTCATGTGGTGGTAGGCCCCATGTCCGAAAAGGTCACAAGATTTGCACTTTTTGGGTTGCTGTGCAATGGTAGTCACAACCTTGTTGCTGCTTCTTGTCTTTGTTTTATATGAGGTGTGGGGAGCCTTATGTCTTCAATCCAGAACAGAGTTTTTGTGAGTGCTTTTGTTGTCTTTGTGCACCTATGGGGGTATTGGAGAGTTTAACAGGTTGTTGTGGGTTGAATGTGTGAGCTAGACATGTTGATTATGAATGATTGTGAATGATTGCCTTTGTACTTTATATGCAAGGGAATGGCTGTTGTTTTGTTGTTTGAAAGAAAAAGAGATGTGTAATATGATAGCCTGTGTGTCCCCATTCCCTGTATGTTTGAGCTGGTGTCTGGAATGCTGAGAGTGAATGATGTAATACAATGTTGGTGTGTGGTTCAGAGAGGAGAGCTAGAAGAGAGCTACATTTGGAGGGGAGATGGAGCCCTGGCAGGACTTACCTGCTGTTGCTGTAACCTAAGGGCCTAAAATAAACTAAAGAACGTACCTCCTACTTGAATTGCACCAGGTTGCTTTATAAAGTCCTGTCCCTCTGACTTCAACAGGGAGCCCTAATATTTGCTGAGGTCATGACTATAGAGCTCCATAGTAGTGTGCACACTGCTGGATGCATAATCTGTGAGTGGCAAGGGTCAAGATGATAATCTGATCTGACCAACAACATCAAGGAAGTGACTGTATTAAGGCTAAAGGGGTGGAGAAAGTGGGAGTAGCTAAACATGGTAGCATTTGAAGAGGAAGGTGATGATACAAATCAGGTGCTGGAAATAATTTCACCATAGCAAATAGAATTCCAAAGTACATGGAATGGCTGCTAGGCTGGGGAATATTTTTAACCAACCTGAATACCTTGCTAATTGAGTCACTGGGCATGTCAGTCCAGGAATCAAAAAGCTGATGTGTATTTGTTTTACTTCCTTTTTAAATTATTTAATATCAGCAGAACAAGACATTTTAGGTTCATCAGAACAGTCAGCTTGCCAAGTATGTGCATGCATTTCACAGGCTCGTTAGCTATGATGAACTGAGGTACCAGGGTGCACTGCAGAGGGACGTTCTCAGTGAGACACAGAGGTGACAGGGCAATATAGCCTAAAGTGCTAGACCCCCAATTAATAAATGATCTTCGGCTCGTGATGGCATTTGGGCTCAGGGGAAAACAGCAATAGGTAAGACTAACTGAAAAGTTGTCATTGTTGACTTTAGACCAGCATCTTTCGTAGCTGGGCCAGCAGAGACTTTAGGCCACAGACACAGCATGCAGGGTGTGCTGAATGAAAACAAAATAATGCAGATAATAGGGAACAGAGGTGGACTACTGCTTGATGCCCCATCTCTAAAACCTGAATGGTGATGTGACAGTGTAACCATGCATGAACTGCCATGGGTTTGGTGGACAAGAGGAAAATGCCTCTATGGATTGTTTGTTTGCAGGAAGGTGTCCCTTCACACCCAAAAAGAATCATCAATTATTATTAGGGCTCCTGATTTTATGTGATTTCTTTTTTGAAAATGTCAGTCTGTATTTGTCCATATTTATTTTTGGGCCATCTTATTTGTATATATCCATATTTATTTTGTATTTTGTGAACAGATGAGGTTATAACTCGTATATTTCTGCATTTATTTAACGGATAAATGTGCACTCATACTTTGATGTCTGTCAGTTTCTCTGCACATTACACAGCCAAAGATGATAAAATAATAAATCCACATCAAAAAATAGTATGATAGCACATATAGATGTTGAGATATGCAGAGATTTAAGCACATCACGTTGAGCTTTGTAACTCCCCATGCTGTTAATATGTACAGCTATTGGCCTGAAAGTCATTACTCTCAGCATGGTGAGTCCCTCAAAAGAAGCCAAATTATCTGTATTTTTCCACTTTTAAAAATAAAACACAAGGCAGGAAAGAGAATGTTTTCTATCTGTATTTATCTATCAAAATCAGTAAAAACAGGGAGCCCTAATTATTATCAATGGTGGATGAGGGTGAATTATCAGACATCTCAAATATGGGGAATGTACATCCTCTGTACAAAGTCCCTAAATACGAAGATGAACTCTACATTCTGGACCAAAAAGTAATACACCAGTAACACAACAGAAATGCCTGCTGTAAAAAAATTAAAAAGCAAAGAAAAAAATAAATAAACTTAAATCAATGGCAGATAATCAAGGAGGATGTGGCCATTTTGGCCTGGTGACTGAGTAGTGCGGCAAGAAAGAAAGAAAATTAATTCAACCCAAGGGCCAACTGTAGACTTTGCAATGAGCAACAGCCACTACATCTGCAAAGGACGCTTTCACGGCCTGAAGGAACAAGATGCCTCCCATGCTTAACCTTTCATTAACCAAGCTCGGTTGTCAGTGCAGATTCAAAGGATTGCACTGCATTTATATACCACTTCTATGGGAAAAGAGATGCATAGATAGATAGCAACCAGACTTGGAAGAGGTAACTTGCAATAAGTAATGAATGCCAAATAATGATCCATGTGAAAGATGGGAGAAGCTTAGGTAAACTTGGTATTTTTAATATTTAGGTGATCATCCTAGGTGAACGCCTGTCACTGGAAGTGTTAATTTAATGGCGTTTCAATACCATCACATCAGCATCCCTTGATTCTTCTAAGACCTCTCAATTGACCTCGACACTAATACTCAACTTCTGTTCTTTTTCTTGTTCAACAGGTCTGTCTCTTTTTGACCAATATAAAATCTACAAGTCCTGACACTAAAATCCAGGAGAAGGACCAATCCCTATCCACGTCTTTGATGAAAAACTCACAGAGGCCTACCTGCATGGACTGGAAAGAGGTGATTTATTTAGGAAAATACAGATGAGTGGCTTGAGTGGCAACTTCTGAGTGATTAATGTTGTGGGTGATCAATCATTCCGGGTGCATGCACCTAGTTGTATGGTTGTTTGTGGTTGGTAATAGATTGACAATTACTTAATTGTACACCAGGTTAATGTTCATCAATTTGACTCCTCACTCACCATGTTTATCTCGTCTCTCAAACATTGTCATTTTCTTTTCCCATTCTTCAGGTCTTTTCTTCTGCAAGGCAGGTTCATGGATGGCACTCCAACTCTGCTGTTAAGCCCTGTTTCCAAGACGGGAAGTACCAGAATGCACTTGCACAATTTTATACAATATCACTTTTTTAAATACTTATTAAAAATATTTTGAACTATGCGTGCCCCTCTTATTTTGCATTCAAGGCCAGGTAAGTAGCTTGGGTGTTTGTAGTCTGCTGCAGATTAAATAGGTTAAAGTAACTGTCATCTTCCTTCCACAGCAAATATGCAGAGCTCATGGATATGCTTAATGTTGTATCTGCTTTTCTGTTTACTTTTCCCTAATTCTCCTCCCATACATTAATTGATATGCTACCCATCTTACTTTCAGTTGTGAGATCTATTGCACTATAGTGTATTTCACCATGAACACATCACACACTTGGTGGACAGATATAGCGTAAGCACTGCTAAATCATTACAGAGGGAGGGAAAAAGTTGAGTCGCCCACACCACCCACCTTAACCTAGTCGTTGGATATCATGGTGCAGAAAATAAATGATGGTAGGTGAAGGCTATGAAATGTGCATTTTTGTCATAACCCACACCCCACAAAGAAGCTAGCTGTTGAAGCAACATCCATAACGCTTAATTTAGTAAAAGCAGCTAGTCAAATAATTGATGCAATAAAATGTTTTAAGACTATGGTATATGACTAGAGAAATATCAACAGACAAGAAACAATGAAAGGAGAAGAAGAGATACAATAGGAGAAAAACAAAAGAGAGTTAAGGGAGAGTTTGCTTCAACCGTAAGAAAAAATGGTCTAAAGGATAAAGGAAATGAAATTAATTTAAGGAGAGGTTTGGGAGGGAGTTGCTAATACACAACAACACACCCACAAAAAAGCAAGACCATTGCAATTCACTAAACACACTTCTTAACATACGACCATCCAAAAAGGTTCGAACAAGTACTCCATCCCAGCCTTGGATTAAGTCAAGCGCCACAGATGGCAAACCACGAGTAAAAAATGGACACAGAGAATTAAAATAACACCCTGTGGTGTGATTTTAATTCCATTAAATTATATTAAACAGTGGCGTTTAACAACCTGTGGTTATAATTAGGCCAGATTTTACATAGGAATAATTTTTTTCTTAATAATTTTGGTGCCATTTGATGAATCTGCACGGAACTTTTACAAAACAAAAATTCAGCCACCTTGGCTCCTTTTTGGAAAGTTGTGCATAGATCCAATAAGGGGGTTAAGGGAAAGGAAAAAAGAGGGGGGACCCAAAAGTATGATTCCCCACATTAATTTTCATAGGAAACTATGCTTTTCAGTACAGAAAAATCAGTTGAGTGGAATCACACAAAATGTGAGAAAGGTTAGAACTTTACTTAGTAAACGTCCTTTTGTCATTTGTTGCAAATCCGTTTTTGAGAAATTAGTGTTTAAAGAGAGGCTCAGGATTAGCATGAAGGGTTTAAGCTAGTGTGGGAGTATGGCAGGAGTCCCAAGGTACCAAAAAAAAAATAGCTGCTTCTGATTCGCTGAGGGAGATTTTTCTACTGCTGGCCATTGTGGTCCAATGGGAGCGGTCTCGGTCCCGATGGACCGAAACAATCTGACTGGCTGATCGCAACACTGAACAAAATGTTGTGACTGCCATTGCATTATTCATGGACTTGTTACTATATTCCTGAATTTGTGGAAAAAGGACACATACGGGGGCAGGATGAGCAGACTACTGCAGGACATATCACATCCCCGTGTGGCACTGTTGTACTCCCGTAGTACAGTAGAAACAGCTGAAGTTCCACAGCAGTACCATGTATTGAAAATAATAATACAAAAATGCAGTGCTCAGGGAGGGTTGGCTGCTCCTGGGGGGTTGGGGTATGGTCTGGCCTCATGCCAAGCCCTGTGATTTCCCTGAAGCACATGGCCAAAGGCCCTTTGCAGTGGGGGTTCGGTGTCCTGCAGTGGGCACCCAACCCATGCTGTGCACAAATAAAGACCATGCGCTGTGGCGGTGGTCACGACCGAGGATGAGGTGCAGTGCCTGGCTGCAGGCTAGGCCCTGCTGTTAACCCCCCTGAAAAAAGCCAAAGGCCATGTGCAGCAGGGGTTGCCCGCTCCCTGGAGTTGGGTGTCCCTTGTGGCCAGGCCCTACGCCCAACCCCTGCTGCCCATGACCAAGCACACTTTAACATTTAGGCACAGACATGATAAACAACATCATTTTTTTTTTTATTTTGTAACCAAGAAAGGTGGTTTCAATAAGAACTTTTGTTTGTGTTTCTACATATTGCGGGCACTGCCTAAAAGTTGTAGCTTCTGGAGAAACCAATTACATATTTTTTCTGAGGCCATGCCAGTTCACATTAAGAAAAACACAAAGACTTGTGAAAAAAAAGACATTGAAAAAAGTTACCTAAAAATATTTCGAAAGTTGAAAAAATACAAACTTAAAAACAGTAGTTCAAAACTGTCAAAAACATTGTAAAGAAAGCTTTAAAAAAACTGTTCGAATAATATTGTTTAAAGTGTTTCAAAACAACACAATACAAATATTTAGAGATAAAAGTCTGCATACAACCTCAGGTTGTGTACACAAGGGTTCTGGTTGGATGCTTCCACACAGTTGGGCAAAATATTTGGCCAGAGAGCAGACCTTGTACCCAGCCACTTACTGCCTATGGCCATACACCATGTGCATTCCGGCTCCCCACCTGAAGAAAAAGTTACACATGGTGCATGTAAAATATGACCAAAGCCCCAAAGCATTCACTGAAGAAAACACAAAGATTAAAGTGATGATATAGTTAGGTGTGGTGAAAAGCTCTCAACTTGCATAAAAAAACACCCAAAAATTCACAAAAAGTCATCAAAGGTTAAAGTGACGTTATAGTTAAGCTAATATTTAAAAAATGTAAAGACACTTACGTTTGCCACTTTAGTGAAGTAACTATAACTTGTGCCCCCTCATGCACTGCTTATGACCTTACATATTACATTACTCATTTATATATCTATGTTTACCGTAGAACTATAGCGCAAACATACATGGTCAAAGACAAGCATAAAGTTAATGGGTAATAGGAGAGGAAGCTGGGTTGTGGACGGTTAATTCATTGTGATGTAGTGTTCTTTAAAGAGGTGAGGCTTCAGCTCTTTCCTAAACTGAAGCAGCTTTGAGACGGTCCTGATGGATATGGGGCTGTTGTTCCAGATGCTAGGTGCATAGGTGGAAAAGGCCTGTTGTCTTGTTTTTTTCTTTTTTACACTTCTTAGTATGCTGATAGTTCCCTGGCTGTCAGTGTACAGAGAGCCACCAGAAATGGTGAGCTTGTCTGCTAAATAAGTAGGGGTGCTGGTCGTGATGGCTTTTTAAATGATGCAGGTGGTTTTGAAGAAGTTACGGACTAGCAAGGGGTGTTCCATCAAGATGGAGGGGATGTGACCATAATTTTTCAGGCATGAGATGTGATGTGTTGCGAAGTGTAGGATGCCCCTAAGGGGTACCAGTGTAGAGACTGGGTATGTGGAGTAGGGAATAACCAACATCTAGATGCGAAAGTACGAGAGCTTGAACAGTTATTCTAAAGTCACTTTCTTGAAGAAACTTTCTTTAGAAGAGAAAGCTGATACCAGGCTGTCTTTGTGTTTTTGGGAAATGTATTGGGAGTGTATTTCTTGAGGGTGAGGTTGGTGTCCAGGGTGAAAACAACTGACTTGCCATTCAGTGAGAGTTGGTATTCGAAGCCGCCAAGGTTTATGTCATTGATCCAGGTTTGTACTGTATCTTGTTTGTTGATTTTGGCAAATAAGCGGAATTCTGTCACGGTTGAATTGAGCTTGTGGTAGGTGCTGGACATCCAGGTCTGGATTATATGCAAGCAGTGTTTCAGATGTTGGATGTGAGAAGGAGAGGGTACTTTGAAGGAGAGTTGTGCATCATCGGCATATTGGTAAATTAGCTATTTGCTATGAGTAGAGCACCAAGCTGCCCCATGTAAATGTTGAAGATGACAGGAGGCAGTATGGAAGCCAGGGGGACTCCACATGTGTTAGGAATCTTTTGTGACCCGGACAAGCCCATGTTAACAGACTGACGTCAGGTGGAAAGGCAGGAGGAGAATCAGTGAAGAACATTTCTGGTGAATCCTACTTGAGAGACTTGAGGGTACGTCCGATGTTCAGATGTTCGACTGTGTCCAAGGCAGCTGGGAGGTCCAACCATACCAAGAGGCAGGGGTCATCTTCATCCGTGGTCAAGAAGGTATCAGCTACGATGTGCAAGGTAGAGGTCTTTGTGCTGCAGCATGATCTGAAGCCAGACAGGTAGTTGCTCAGGAAATTGTTAGCATTGTTGTGATCTTGGAGTTGAAAATAGACCACTATTTCAATGATCTTGCCGATATATGATAGGTGAGGCATGGGCCAGTAGTTGCATGAGTCATCAGGGTCTAGTGTATGTGTCTTTAGGAGTGGGAGCATCTAGCATGTCTTGAGAGTTTCTGCGAGGATGCTTTGAGTGAGGAAGGCATTGACAATGGTAAGTAGGGGAATACAAGCATCCCCAGAGAGAACTTTGATGAAGGACGATGGTAAGAAATCTTCTTCATAAGATTTAATTGATTTGATTTGGCAATTTATAAAACACGAACAAATGCCCGAAGGCATCAAGGCGCTAATGTGGTTGGACTACAGAAGAGGGAAAGTGCATAATCCCTGACATAAAGGGGGGCATTACTAGGCAAAGAGCTAGGTCTTCAGAGCCTTTCGGAAAGGAAGATGGCCTTCCAGACAGGAGATGGAGTAAGGAAGAGTGTTCCAGTTCTTGGATGCAGCCACAGGAAAAGCTCTCCCTCCCCATCATGCCCTCCGGAACTTGGGAATAACCAGCAGATTTGTTCCCGCAGAACGCAGCTGTCTAGATGGTATCTATCAATGAAACAGATTCTTAATTCCCTCAGGGCCTGTATTGGGAAGTGCCTTATGGACAATGCATAAGGCTTTGAAGGTGATTTGTTTAATGGCTGGAAGCCAATGCAATTTCCGAATAGCAGCAGAGACTGAATGATATTTAGGAAGATCCAGAATGAGTCTTGCCGCTGCATTCTGGGTGAGCTGCAGCTTGGCTATAGCTGTCTTATTAATGTTCAGGTAGAGTGCATTGCAGTGATCCATCCTGGATATAATCAGTGCCACAGCCACTTGTTTGCGTGCCGAGAAGGAGAGAAACGGAAACACCTTCCTAAGGTTCTTAATCACCCAGAAGCAGGAGGATACAGTCTTGTTAACCTGGAGATTAAAGGACAAGCTGTTATCAACCAGAACGCCAAGATTTTTTGAGGCGTGAGCAGGGTTTCTGGCCATCAGGAATGGGTCCAAA
This sequence comes from Calotriton arnoldi, assembly GCA_963921515.1. NCBI lineage: Eukaryota > Metazoa > Chordata > Amphibia > Caudata > Salamandridae > Calotriton > Calotriton arnoldi. Next base: position 89,794 of record CAWUFW010013600.1, read on the forward strand.
TGGACTGTAGGCTACCAAAGATCAGAACCTCAGTTTTATGAAGTGGCTTTGCGGGAGTTGACTGTGTCAGCAAAATCTGGGAGCGATTGGGATTCTTGAAGACGTTGGTGTAAGAGATGAAGCACGTTTGGTATTTTTGATGAGCTGTCAATCTTCTGCATGGCAGGTGGTGGATGCAGTGCTTTATTGTCTAGAATAGCATTCTGCTTCTGTTGTTGGCTTCATTTATTGTTTTGGTATATGGTACTTTGCTTTGGCTGATGTAATACGCTGTCTGCATGTTGCATGGATGGACTTCAGTATCAAGAGGTCCTTGGGAGTTCTCTTTTTCTATCCATTTTCTTTCCTGTCTGTGGATGGATCCTTAATTGTGAGAAAGGTCTTTAGAATACATGGTGCTGAAGGCTTTGGCTTGCACCTGTGTGTTGTAAGTGGGATGTGGATGTTCATATTGGTTTAAAACATTTTTTGAAGTTGTTCAGAATGGTGTTGGCATTGGATGTGGATTTGATATGGTGAGAGATGAGTTAAAACATTAGATTGCCTTTTGAGGAGTCTTTGAAGCATCTGCAGGTTTGGTATTCTCTTTTGTGTCACCCTTGGTTTGTTAGTAGTACTCTGAGCAGGTAGCTGGGATTTCATAAGTGCTTAGTCCTGGGGTATGGGTGGTTTGCTTTAGATTGCTGGTGATGTTGAGAAAACAAGGCTGATAATTTGGCTTTTAAAGTGTGTTGATTGTGTGACATTCTGTACCACATTAAGTGTATCCATGATGTTGAAGAGGGTGTCTCTTGTGTTTTTTGAGCGTTTGTTGTCTGGGAAGTTTAAATTATTCAAGAGATGGTGTGGGCAGTTTGGATGGATCAGAAATTTGACAGATATTTCACTTTTAATCAAGTTTCATGCAGATCCATCAAGGGGAAAGGTGAAAGGGAGATTCAATGTGCTAATTACATTGGTGCTCTATAATGAATCTGCATAAAATTTGAAAGGCTCTTTGTGCACTAAGCCCAGATCAGGAGTCTCCAGTTTCATGCAGAACTGAAAAGCGGGCACAAAGTTAATTTGGGGGGTGGTGAACAAAACCATTGATTTGCTAATAACTTTGGTGCAGTTTTACAGAACTGAACTATACTTTTCAGACATTTACCATGTTTAGCTTACTTGTGAAATTTTGAGTTTCATGCACACCCATCAAGGGGGGCTACACTTAGAGTGTTAAAAAAGGCAGCACTTTCAGTTTTAACTCCCATTGTAGTCCCTGGCACTAGAGAAGCTACATATTGTGCAGAATTGCACATCATGCAAGAGCAGAATGCCATCACTCACAGTCAAATAAGCAAAAGGGTTCAGTGGGCTGACCCTGTGCACCATACTGTATACTGTGGTGGACAGAGGCCAAATATGAATTGTTCTTCAGCAGACCAAAGGATGGAGAGGGCTGACTGAAAGCCCCTGTAAGTATATAAAGTATTTATTTGTATTCTAAAACAAAAGTTCTGGGCTAACACCATACTTAAAAAAGAGCAGGTGATAAAAAAGAGTCAAACTATTCTGAGGTGGGATGGGCAGGGGAACAGACACGGAGGCAGGGGCAGGCTGCAGTTTGAAGTGCCACACACTCAAAATGGCTGCTCCCATCCATCGCGCCATCCACAATTTAGTATTTTCTCATTGGGAAATATGCCCTTGTTTCCACTGGGACACAAGATGCCCAAAACAACTAACATAATAGTGCTTAATTGCATGTACATTTTGGGGATTTCATTTAATTTCCTCTAAGGAAATTATTCAATTTTCGCCGGGGATTACTTTTATTCATAGGTTTCTGCAGCCTCCTATTCCCTGATAGATTGTCAACATATTTTATGGGTCATTTCTGAGCAGGAGCTAGTGTTGCTCAGTGGTTCTACTCATTCTTGTGAGATGTGACAAAGAACTTTATTCTGTACTCTTTTGCCTCTCAGGATGTGTCTGTTCTCACATGTTGAATATGCACTAAATGCCACATGAGCTATCTCAATGAAAACAAAGGGTTGTAATGCAACGACTAGTTCCATTGCAGATAACTCTCTTTGATGACAAAAGTGGAAAACTCCCTCTTTGCTTATTTACTGCTTTTTATGGACATTAATGAGTCAAGTCACCCAACCAAACACTCAGATCATGGCTTGGTCATTTGATGACGGTGAAGGCTTACATCCGGTTTGAGGTGTTTGGGAATGCAAGACTTATTATAAGGTAACTCACAGTGAGGTTAAATATACACAACTAAACAGTTAAGAATTTTGTTTAGAGGGTCCAAAGAAAGCTTATTCTGGGTGGCTGTTAGTCATTGGGTGCTGAAGAAAAGAATGAAAAAGTGTGCATGGAAATCTTTAGCCAGATTAGACTGTGAATCTGGGCTTGAGCATGAGAGAAAACCCATATTTCCTGAAAGGTTAGCACCCAATAGATGATCGGTTTTGTAGATTATTAAAGCTGCAAATGTCAGCTGTACTGGAATTCTATCCTGCATTGATTAAGGCTTGATTAGATGTGAACAGCTTCCCTACCAGTAAACCTATAGGAGTGTTTCTGAGAGTAGTAAGGGTGGGAGGATGCAGATCCTGAATATAGATGTTTCTTAATACCCATCTCACAATATCATACACGAATATTGAGGATGGCACTATTGAAAGTAATTATATCATTTTTTAAATATTAATATTGACGTTTTAAATATCAATTCCTTAAATACTGCGATATTTAATATTATTTTCTTTTTTTAAGTTGCATATTTAGTAGGAATGCCAATATATAATTATATTAAATGTTCACTTTCAAATGTTTATTTGGTTATATAGTTATATTGGTTGGGTAGTAGTTTAAAAATATATTTTTGTTATTTAATGTTTTGATTTATTATTACATTTTATAATTGTATAATTGTTAAATATTATTTTAATTAGTGTATTTAACCCCTTACCTATCAATCCACACAGCTATTGGCCTAGCAGTCATGGCAGACAGTATTTAGAATTACTCAAAAAGCAACCCAATTTCCATTTTTATCCACTTTAAAAATAAATACAGACAAGAAAACAAATGTTTCTGTCTGTATTTATCTGTAAAAATCAGTAAAAACAGAAAACATGGAGCCTTACTCATAATACACGCTTCGAGGAGGGCGGTGGAAAGCTGGAAGACGCGCCTGAAGGCGGGCCTAAGTGCAGTAAAGGCTAAACTCTGCCATAAACTTCTCTTACATCCTCTGTTCATTTGCAGATGTGTTAAACAGCTAACGGTCTTTAAATACAATGGGGCAGATTTACAAGAAACTGACGTATCTGCACAGATGCGTCAGTTCCCCTGCGCCTGCGTGAAAAATCCTTGCGCCACCGTATTGTAAATACGGCGCACTATGGCGCAAGGATTGACAGATGTGTCTGAAATTCTGACGCATCTGTTGGCGGAAAAGTCACGCATTGCTGGAGTCGTGTCGCAAGCATGACGCAACTCCAGAAATGCGTGTTGCAGCCTATTCCCAATACACTGCGTCACTCCTTACGCCTGCTTCAAGCAGGCGTAAGGTTTTGACGCAGTGGCGTCTTAAAAGTCACGCAGTGAAATCTTGTAGATTTCACTGCGTCACTTTTGCGAGGCTTTCCTGCGTGGGAACGCCTACCCTGCATGCATTATACCTGACGCAGGTATAATGTCACGCAGGGCTTTACAACATGACGCATCTCCCTAGATGCGTCATGTTGTAAATTTGCCGCATTTTTTACGCCGCTGTTGGAACACAAAAGTGACGCAACGGCAGTGCAAAAGTGTTGCAAGGGGCTTGTAAATCTGCCCCAATATTTGTAAACATACCAAAGTTGTTCAGTTTGTGATTCATTAAGGTGAGACAAATCTCACCGCTATCAGTCCTTATTAAACTGCAGTTCGCCTGCAGATACGATCAAGGACTATTGATAGTTCATGCCTTAGCAACACCCAAAACACCTCAAAGCTGCACAATTGTTAGGAAGTATGTTTACAAAAAAAAAAAGCAGTGATTATATAGATTGTGAAAACTGTGCGCAAGAATCCGTGCACTCGGATTCAAAAGCTATGTCAAAATTTAAATAAATATAGCCGTACCGCAGATTGACAGTTCCCAAGGTGCTGGGGGGCATGCATCCCTCTTCCGAATTAGTTCTGCAAAGTGTAAACTCCTGCATACTCAATTTTATTGACAGATTGTCTTTTTTAGCTGAACTGCATCAGTTTAATAAGGTGCAGTGAATCTGAAAGATGACATTTCATTCCTGTTCTCTATGACTTTTGTTTTCCCAGGTCCTATAACGTGCCTGAAGCCCTCCTCTTATTAAAAAAAATAAACATGCATGCTTTGCTTTCATATCTCCAGAGACAATTTACCATGTTCCCTACTCCATTAAAATAATGTTCATGAAATGAGGGTATCTGATCTGGACAGGGGGCCAAGGTCTGCACATGTGCTTCTTTATATCTGCTGTCTGATTTGACAACTTAATTTTCATGGCAAAATACGCCACAGGTGGTTGGGCTTTATACACGAATTCATTATCAAAACGTGCTAAAAGTGCTTTATCAAAATGTGCTAAAAATGCATTATTTTGTCCTATTTCTCAAATATTTTTCTAAGAGGAGAGCTCCCTTTGTCCCCTCAATTGGCAGGCGGACTCATAGATATTGTTCGTTCCATCACACTTGTCAGCAACTTTTACGCCTCACCACTTTAAAAAGTCACCAGCCGCCACTGACTTCACACAGTGTTCCCAGGATGTGGTATTTACCGGGGGCAGTTATTGTCCCCTATTCCCAGTTTTGCAAGTCTTAATGGAGAATGCATGGGGTACTGATGTTTTTCTCACCGATTTCTGTAGGTTTTACCTTTTCATCCATTTTCCCTGGACAGTTTGCCTGGTTTTTCGTGCAGAAAATTAAATTGAGGAGGCAGGGTAATTACCTCCCTACTCGGAATGTTCTATTCTACATGTTTACTTGCACTGCCATAGTCTGCTCTGCATGTGGAATGTCCTGCTGTGCATCTCCCACTTGAACTTGGAAGGCATTTTACGAGCAATTAGCCCCGTTACTGCTTATAATTGGAAAACACCAACTGAGATTCCTATTTGAGTCCATTAAATGTACTTTGCCTGCATAAAATAAAGATAAAAGTAGCTCTCCTAGCGAGCGGTGGCATATTACAGAACAATATTTGCAAAGTGTTTTGCAAATATTCTGTAATCTCACAGATGAACTTCGTGAGGTCATTCCAGCAAGTTCCCTTCTGTACAAATCTTTTTTACCAATATTAATAAAATAAGTCAAAGGGCCAGATCACAAAACATTTTTTACTGGAGCTAATATATGCCCTTGGCGGTAAGTAAGGCAGTGCTTGGGGCAAACACTTTCTACCAACATATGAAAGCAGATTTGTGGAGGTGATAATGTGTGATCAGAATGTTTGTGTATATTTCTTGTGTTGCATTTTGTTGCTGTGGTCATATTTTGTGTTGTTTTTGTGTTGCCGTTTTTGTTTCAACTCTGTTTATTGAAAAAAAAATTTAAGAAGAAATCGTACAAGCATCATCACATTCGAAATAAACCAGTAGGAAGGCAGCATAGATACTCAAGGCATCAAACAATATATGCAGTGTATGCAACATGTAGGTACCAAACATCAAACAGTACACACTTGGTAGTAGAATGGTTCATCAAGAGAAATAAAAGTTAGATTTGTTAAAAAGGGATATGTTCCATCAAATACAATATAGTTTGCTAAGATGAGTATGAAAGCATATAGGATCTTGAATATTGAATGCAGTTGAGCAAGTGTACAATTATGAGATGTCCTTAGTTATATATGGAGTAGAAAGGTATCTTATAACGGGATTGCAATTAAGGTGATGCATATATATCCTGCATTGTAGGGCCTGCTAGAGTAGAGAGCCCATCATGGCCCCGTAGAGGTCAAAGTGGCTTCGGCTGCCTCGGATGGATGTGCCACTTATGATGGTTAAACATAGGAACATTTGAAAAAAGAGAAAAAAACAGGAAAAAACAGGGGTAGAAAAGGAATAGAGGGGGGGTCAAAACAATTTGGATAGGAGGGGGGCGGGCCCAGGAGCAATCGCTCTCACTATGCTTAGCTTCTAAGGGGAGGGGGAGCTACTATGAGGCACACTCGTCGGAGGGTCCACTCGAGTGTCATCTCTGGAGTATGGTAAAAGGGAATCCTCAAAAAGCTGAAGAGCTCGCAGCCTAGGGGGGACGTAGCGGGCATTTTCGGTTTGAGAGAGGTGATCTATAAGGGGTTGCCGGGTGTGCTTGAATTTAGTTTCTGTATGGGTAAGGCGGGCTGTCAGCAATTCCAGTGCCATGACATGCCATAGGCGCAAGAACCATGCAGAGATCGGGGGGGGAGAAGTTGTCTTCCATAGGAGAGCAATAGATTGTCTTGCTGCTCCCAGCATCTGCATGATAAGGCGCCAATCAGAGTGTGTCATGGCTTTGAGTTGCATCGATCTTATACCCAGTAAGGTTACAGAGTGGGAGTTTGGTATAGGGAACCCCACTGTGTCCTTGATGTGACTTAGGACCCCTTTCCAGAACATCTTTAAGAGCGGACATGACCACCAGGTATGAATGAAGTCCCCTGTCACTGATTGGCATCTCCAGCATAGGGGGAGAGAGTAGGAAGTATTTTTTGCAAACGTGCAGGGGTGTAGTACCAGTGTGTCATTATTTTATATGCTGATTCACGTTGGGGAATGCTCCTGTAGATTCTGGTGACATCACGCCATAGTTGTTCCCAGTTTTGTGGGGAGATCTCTTCTCCAGTGTCAGTTACCCATTGCTTTTGGTATGTATGGAGGCGATTGGGTTGTGAATGTTGTAGTACCTTATATGCACGAGATTTTAGGCCGCGGGTGCCCTCAAAGGTTTGGACCAGGGATTCAAAGGGGGTAAGCAGTCTAGTGGCTTCCAAAGCGTGTTGGGGAGTAAGCAACCAGTGGCAGAATTGGTAGTACTGAAGTCTATTGGCTTTAGTAACATGGAAGGACTGCTTGCATTGTTCGAATGTTTTAAATGTATTACCCTCGAAGAGGTCCTGGATAATGCAGCACTCTCCTTGACTCCAGGATGGGAATGCGTGTGGTTGTAAAGCCGGCGGTAACATGGGGTTTTGGATGATGGGTGTCTTAGGTGAAGGGTAGGTTGTCAGGCCTCTGGGAATCGCGAGCTTGTCCCAGATTTCGAGGGCTGTTTTCGTAGGGGTTGCTATGTATGCGCTGCGGGGTTGCGCCATTCTGGAGAGCCAAGCTAGGTCCCACAGGGGCCTGCAAGTGACTGCCCGGTCCATGTGGAACCAGTGCCTTTTGCTCTCGCGAACCACCCATTCAGCTATGTATCGAAGGTGAGATGCCCAATAATATTCCAGGAGATTAGGGCAGGCGAGACCGCCGCAATCCCGGGGCAACATAAGGAATTTGTTCGAGAATTGAGGACGACCTTTACCCCATATGAAGGAGGTTAGGTCCTGTAGGAGGTTTTGAATATCTACCTGAGGTATGGGTGTGGGCAGGGTTTGAAAGAGATAGAGTATTTTTGGTTGGAGTGTCATTTTTACCGCATTAAGGTGACCTGACCAGGAGATTGGGAGTTTTTTCTAGCAACTCAGTTCTTCCTGGACCTCTCGCCTCCAGGAGGAGAGGGATGGAGTCAGATTAAGGCCTAGGTAACGAATTGAGTTTCCTGACCAATGCAAGGGGGTGAGAGATTGAAGTCATTGTCATTCCACAGCAGGAATGGTAAGGTTCAGAGCATGGAACATAGTCATGTTAATCTTGAAACCTAAGGCTAATTCAAAAGAGTGAAGGAGCGAAGTTAGTGCCAGAATAGAAGTGGCAGGGGTGGTGAGTGAGAGTAGCAGAACAGGGATACTTTGTGGTCGTGGCCTCCAAATGGTATGCCCATTATATCTGTCGATTGGCGTATAGCAATAGTGATTGGCGTATAGCAATAGCGAGGGGTTCCACTGCTAAAGCGAAAAGGAGGGGGGAGAGTGGGCAACCTTGTCTAGTGCCCCTGTGTATCGAAATTGGAGGTGTTAGTTGACTGTTGATTCGGAACCGCGCTGTGGGGGAAAAACAGGGGGCCATTAGTTTGGAAATCATTGTCTGCCCTAGACCTATACTGTGGAGTACTGCACGCAGAAACTGCAAGTCAACACGGTCGAAGGCCTTCTCTGCATCAAGGGATAACAGGCAGGCCAGGATGTCTCGCCTTGGACCTTTTCAATAAGGTGAGCGATGCGTCGAATATTGTCTGCTGCCTGGTGATGGCGGATAAACCCCACCAGGTCAGGGTCGATCAGTCCCGGGAGGTAGGGCTCCAGATGGTTTGCCAGTATCTTGGTGTAGATCTTTGCGTCCATGTTAAGCAAAACAATTGGCCGGTAGGAAGTGCATAGAAATGGATCCTTCCCAGGTTTAGGGTTGAGAACCATCTCAGCTTCTGACATTGTGAGTGTAAGTCCTGTTGTGTCAGAAAAGGTGTTAAAGATGTGGAGTAGGTGGTCCTGGAGCTGAGGGAGAAAGACGTGTTAGAAGGGGACCGGAAGACCGTCTGGTCTCGGAGTTTTATTTATCGGGAGTTGTTTTAGTGCCCTACGCAGCTCGTCTAGGGTGATTGGGTCCTCTAGCAATTTCGCATGTTGGGGGTCAATGGGCTCCCAGGGGCATGTACTGAGGAAAGAAGAGGTCTCCTTGGGCGCATGAGTATCGGCAGTGTATAGTTCAGTATAAAACTTGGAGAAGGCTTGTCCTTTGTCCCATTCAGACGTAGCCCATGAGTTGTCTGCGTGTTTAATTTTGGAGATGTGTGCTTTAGTTATTTGAGCCCGAAGGCAACATGCTAAGATTTTCCCCACCTTATCCCCCCCGGCAAAGAATTTCTGCTTAAGTGACATAAGTGTTTGTTCCGCCTTATTAGTACGATGTAGTCTCAGTTGACCCCGTAGCATAGCAAGGCATTTCTTGTGCTCTTTTGAGGGTGTCGCATGGTCTCTGCGTTCTAGGGCCTTAATGTCGTTGGTTAGATTGTTTTCAACCAGACAGGCTTCTCGAGAGCGGGTAATAGCAATAGAAGATATAACACCCAGGATGGTTGCTTTAAAAGCTTCCCATAGTGTGGCTATGGGTGGTTCTGGGGGAGTGTTCGCTTCAAAGAATGCCGAGATGTCTTGACGAATTTCAGCCAAGTCTACTCGGTCTCGTAAAATATGAGGTGGGAGGCGCCATCTGTGGGGGGCGTCTTGTCGTCTACCCGGGGCTCGGAAAGTCACCGCCACATGGGCGTGGTCCAATATGGATATGTCTGAGATATTGGCTGATTCCAGGGATTTTATCAAAGAGAGAGAGAGAGGAAACAATAGTCAATTCATGAGTAGGAATGGGGGACATGTGAAAAGAAGGTGTAGTCTCGAACATCCGGGGAGTGATATCTCCAGGCGTCTGCCAGGCCTAGGTCTGTAAGGTCCCTCTTCAGGGCAGCTGACATTGCCCCTGTATTCTGGTATGTGGCGGTACTGTTGGGGTCCCAGACCATGTTGAAGTCGCCCCCAAGAATCACTGATCCCTCCTGGGAGTGCAAATGGTCTTTCAGCAAGTATCTGAGGAAGGCATCCTGCGCCTAGTTAGGCGTATAGCTATTGAGAAGGGTCAGGGGTTGTGTGCCCAATTGGGCTTGAAGTTTTAGGTACCGGCCCTCAGGGTCCCGTGTTACCCGAGGGGGGACCATCCCCAGTTTGGATTTAGCTAGTATATTAAACCCCACTGTTTTGGAGGCGGCCGACGCCCAGAATTGGTAGGGGTATTTAGGGTGGGTCATGAGATGTGTGTCTGTAGATAGCAAGTGCTTTTCTTGAAGGAAAATGATATCGGGGTCTTGGAGAAGAAGGTATCGCCAGATCTGTCGCCTCTTATTAGGAGAATTAGGCCCTTTGACATTAAGGGAAAGGAGTTTAATACGCGGGTTTGTGGTCACAGTGTTATGAGAAGTAGTCGAAGGTAATGTAGCCATGGGTGGGAAGATTATATTCCCATAGGAGGGAGTGGTGGAGCTTGTGCAGCAAATGATGTGTGCCCCCAGTGTATAGGATATATGTAGTAGGTTGTGAGGAGATCGCTGTGTCGATCTCGCCCCCCCGTGTAGGGAAGGAGAGAAAAAGGAAAATGTAACTGGGTGCAGCCAACAGGGCCTGTGGGGTGTACTGCCATTCCTGGAATAGCTCGAAAGCCGAGGCAAGATCCATTCTGAGGATGTCACTCCTCCAAAGGGCACTATGCGGGCTCCGCAGACGGCGGCCAGGTTCAGGATGACGCTAGAATAAACCAGCCATGGATCTGCCAGAGAAAGATTAGTGGGGTATCAATGAAGTCAGGTGGGTAGCCTCTATGACCGGCTGCCATTTTCTAGAGTCATGGAGGGGTATGCCAGGTATTGGGTGTCTGTATGTACGCTGAAAGGAGGCACAATAGTGGGATCAGAGGTGCAAAGGAGAGCCAGACCCCCCTCGAGGATCTATGAGTCACAGGAAATATGCAGGGCATGGAACACACATTAAAATATTACTGGCTGCAATGCAATATTTGTGTTCAGTTCCTCAGAGATTCAACAATAAGAGACTGTTTTTAGAGAGTTCAGGACAGGGTTAATGTCTTATCAAGCCCGCTTCAGTCCAAGGTCTCCGAGTATATGGCCGGTGAATGAGGGCCACTTATGGTATGGAGGCGCTCAATTATGTCCTGCTTTCTTTGGGAGGAAATCTGTTCCTTGGCTTGAGATCTGTGTTGGGGGGAGATGGTGGACCATCCTGGCCGTGATGTCTCCCTGCAAAAAGCCCGTGGTGAAGAGGGAGTGTTGTCGCCGGGTTCTGCTGAAATTTGTAGGAGTTGCTTCGCGTCTTTCAGTGAACAGAGAGCGTGACGTTTGCCCTCCCAGGAGAGGATCAGCACAAAGGGATGGCCCCATTGATATTTAATTTGGAGATCGCGTAGTTTGTCTGTAACCAGTTTGAAGTCTTTGCGTCTACGGAGAGTGACCGGGGCAATGTCCTGAAAGACTTGGATAGGGTGGCCTTTGTAAACTAGGTTTGTTTCTCCCCGCACCTTCAGTAAGATGGCTTCCTTTCCCAAAAGAAGTGGACTCGTGTGAGAATATCCAGGACAAAGTCCGAGCGACCTCTTGGGGCCAATGACTCGATGTGCTCTGTCGAGAGCTGGAGGAGAGGCGTTGGCATCAGCCCTGATTGTATGCAGAAGGTCAGCTGTGAAAGCCATAATATCTTGTCCCTCCACTCTTCGTGGAACTCCTCTGATGCGGATGTTATTACGCCTGCTCTGTTCTCCAAATCCTCTTGCTTCAGCTGCAAGCTAATGTGAGGGTCCTCTGATTCAGCCATTCTACGCCAGAGGTTCTCATGATCCTCCGTGTGCGCATCCATCGTGCGCTCAAGGTCACCCACCCGGCCCCCAATCTCCGTAACATCTTGGTGGATCTTCGCAGGCAAGATTTAAAGTCGTTTTTGAGCGATCCGATTTATTTCTTAAGTTCCTGTAGGAAAGAGGTCATAAAGGCCCGTGTGATCGGGGTTGTCATCAACTCCTGAGCAGCCGAAGCTCCCAGAGGATCAGAGGTAGGCTGCGGCTGATTTCAGCCATAGGGATGCAACAGGGTTGTCCTTGGCTGGGGTAGGTGAGGGGTCTTTGCCCAATTTGGGGTGTGGCATGATGAGGGCTGAGTCTTCCTCGAAACAGTGTTCAGGTTGAGAGTTTCCGGGGAGTCAGGGGAAGAATTATTGATGCTTTGTTAGAAGGCCCACGTTATGTGCGTTGTGCACTAGCTTTGACAGAGAAGATATATGTTGATTCCCCTGTGCATATCGGTGAGAGCCTCAGGGCATTGTTGTCTAGCAAAGGCCCCTTCGCAGTAGTAGAGAGGCCAGATCACAAAGCTCCAGGGAGGGTTCAGAGGGAGAACCTCTGGGGCAGGCGGGGAATACACAATTTTGCTGCACAATCCCTATAGCCGAGTCCCTGAGCTCAGGGGTCAGAGTACGGGGTCTGTATGTTGAGGCGCAAAGGGGCCATGGGTGCAGGCTCAGATCCAAGACCCCGTCAGGTACTCAGCACACAAGAAAGGGTTAAGCGCCCAAGTCAGTATTGGGTGCAATCAGATGCAGGGGGACCCTAGTATCTCAGGGCCAGGCCTTGTCTACACCATGCATTGTATACCCCCCAAAGCAGGTAAGAAGGCACGTGTCTAGGTCCCCAGTTGGTCACACCAAAAGCCCAAGAAAGGGGGCAGGGGGGAATAGAGAATTTCACTGCGCAAGCCGCGCAGCCGATCTCCCCCACCCTTGTTAATGTCGGTGTCTCGTGTGGCCCCACCTCGATGGGGGCCGGCGGCAGCAGGGAAGGCAATGGGCGCCAATCCAGCAGGTAGGGGTAGGAGAAAGAGCTGAGGCCGTCTACAGGGCAGAGAGCTAAGTATAGGCAACCCCCTGCAGGCCACCCCAGGAGGCAGGCAACAGGATTTAGCCACACCAAGCCACTCACGGGCTCTCCCTCAGTTCAGGGGAGCAGTTTCCAGGCCCACAGATGGGCAAGAGTGATATTCAGCAAAGAGGGGAGGGGCAGAGACCTTGCTGCGCGGACCTTGCAGCTGATCTCCCCGCCTCCGTTAGCGCCGACTTGTCGCAGCAGTGTGAACAGAGCGATACCAAAGGGGATGATGGACGGAGCGCTTGAGCTAATCAAACACTCACCCCCAGTCAACTGATCTGGGTTTAATCCATCATCATTCTTTAGCTCACTCCACCACCCCAGTTCAGACATGGCCATATGCAAATCAGTCTGACCCTGTGCCTCATGGGAACAGTCCAGCCCGAACTGCCAAGCCATGTCTTCCCTGGACCGGAAACAAGCATCCTGGGACTGGTTTCTGGCTATTCAGCCGTCATCAGCCAGGCTAGCTTGAATCCAGTGGCAAAGTGAGCAAGGGACCCACGTCTGGGCATACCCTGCCAACTTAGGGCGAACAAAGCGATACCAAAGGGGATGATGGACGGAGCGCTTGAGCTAATCAAACACTCACCCCCAGTCAACTGATCTGGGTTTAATCCATCATCATTCTTTAGCTCACTCCACCACCCCAGTTCAGACATGGCCATATGCAAATCAGTCTGACCCTGTGCCTCATGGGAACAGTCCAGCCCGAACTGCCAAGCCATGTCTTCCCTGGACCGGAAACAAGCATCCTGGGACCGGTTTTTGGCTATTCAGCCGTCATCAGCCAGGCTAGCTTGAATCCAGTGGCAAAGTGAGCAAGGGACCCACGTCTGGGCATACCCTGCCAACTTAGGGCGAACAAAGCGATACCAAAGGGGATGATGGACGGAGCGCTTGAGCTAATCAAACACTCACCCCCAGTCAACTGATCTGGGTTTAATCCATCATCATTCTTTAGCTCACTCCACCACCCCAGTTCAGACATGGCCATATGCAAATCAGTCTGACCCTGTGCCTCATGGGAACAGTCCAGCCCGAACTGCCAAGCCATGTCTTCCCTGGACCGGAAACAAGCATCCTGGGACCGGTTTCTGGCTATTCAGCCATCATCAGCCAGGCTAGCTTGAATCCAGTGGCAAAGTGAGCAAGGGACCCACGTCTGGGAATACCCTGCCAACTTAGGGCGAACAAAGCGATACCAAAGGGGATAATGGACGGAGCGCATGAGCTAATCAAACACTCACCCCCAGTCAACTGATCTGGGTTTAATCCATCATCATTCTTTAGCTCACTCCACCACCCCAGTTCAGCTATGGCAATATGCAAATCAGTCTGACCCTGTGCCTCATGGGAACAGTCCAGCCTGAACTGCCAAGCCATGTCTTCCCTGGACCGGAAACAAGCATCCTGGGACTGGTTTCTGGCTATTCAGCCGTCATCAGCCAGGCTAGCTTGAATCCAGTGGCAAAGTGAGCAAGGGACCCACGTCTGGGCATACCCTGCCAACTTAGGGCGAAAAAGCGATACCAAAGGGGATGATGGACGGAGCACTTGAGCTAATCAAACACTCACCCCCAGTCAACTGATCTGGGTTTAATCCATCATCATTCTTTAGCTCACTCCACCACCCCAGTTCAGACATGGCCATATGCAAATCAGTCTGACCCTGTGCCTCATGGGAACAGTCCAGCCCGAACTGCCAAGCCATGTCTTCCCTGGACCGGAAACAAGCATCCTGGGACCGGTTTCTGGCTATTCAGCCGTCATCAGCCAGGCTAGCTTGAATCCAGTGGCAAAGTGAGCAAGGGACCCACGTCTGGGCATACCCTGCCAACTTAGGGCGAACAAAGCGATACCAAAGGGGATGATGGACGGAGCGCTTGAGCTAATCAAACACTCACCCCCAGTCAACTGATCTGGGTTTAATCCATCATCATTCTTTGGCTCACTCCACCACCCCAGTTCAGACATGGCCATATGCAAATCAGTCTGACCCTGTGCCTCATGGGAACAGTCCAGCCTGAACTGCCAAGCCATGTCTTCCCTGGACCGGAAACAAGCATCCTGGGACCGGTTTCTGGCTATTCAGCTGTCATCAGCCAGGCTAGCTTGAATCCAGTGGCAAAGTGAGCAAGGGACCCACGTCTGGGCATACCCTGCCAACTTAGGGCGAACAAAGCGATACCAAAGGGGATGATGGACGGAGCGCTTGAGCTAATCAAACACTCACCCCCACTCAACTGATCTGGGTTTAATCCATCATCATTCTTTAGCTCACTCCACCACCCCAGTTCAGACATGGCCATATGCAAATCAGTCTGACCCTGTGCCTCATGGGAACAGTCCAGCCCGAACTGCCAAGCCATGTCTTCCCTGGACCAGAAACAAGCATCCTGGGACCAGTTTCTGGCTATTCAGCCGTCATCAGCCAGGCTAGCTTGAATCCAGTGGCAAAGTGAGCAAGGGACCCACGTCTGGGCATACCCTGCCAACTTAGGGCGAACAAAGCGATACCAAAGGGGATGATGGACGGAGCGCTTGAGCTAATCAACCACTCACCCCCAGTCAACTGATCTGGGTTTAATCCATCATCATTCTTTAGCTCACTCCACCACCCCAGTTCAGACATGGCCATATGCAAATCAGTCTGACCCTGTGCCTCATGGGAACAGTCAAGCCCGAACTGCCAAGCCATGTCTTCCCTGGACCGGAAACAAGCATCCTGGGACCGGTTTCTGGCTATTCAGCCGTCATCAGCCTGGCTAGCTTGAATCCAGTGGCTAAAGTGAGCAAGGGACCCACGCCTGGGCATACCCTGCCAACTTAGGGCGAACAAAGCGATACCAAAGGGGATGATTGACGGAGCGCTTGAGCTAATCAAACACTCACCCCCAGTCAACTGATCTGGGTTTAATCCATCATCATTCTAGCTCACTCCACCACCCCAGTTCAGACATGGCCATATGCAAATCAGTCTGACCCTGTGCCTCATGGGAACAGTCCAGCCCGAACTGCCAAGCCATGTCTTCCCTGGACCGGAAACAAGCATCCTGGGACCGGTTTCTGGCTATTCAGCCGTCATCAGCCAGGCTAGCTTGAATCCAGTGGCAAAGTGAGCAAGGGACCCACGTCTGGGCATTCCCTGCCAACTTAGGGCGAACAAAGCGATACCAAAGGGGATGATGGACGGAGCGCTTGAGCTAATCAAACACTCACCCCCAGTCAACTGATCTGGGTTTAATCCATCATCATTCTTTAGCTCACTCCACCACCCCAGTTCAGACATGGCCATATGCAAATCAGTCTGACCCTGTGCCTCATGGGAACAGTCCAGCCCGAACTGCCAAGCCATGTCTTCCCTGGACCGGAAACAAGCATCCTGGGACCGGTTTCTGGCTATTCAGCCGTCATCAGCCAGGCTAGCTTGAATCCAGTGGCAAAGTGAGCAAGGGACCCACGTCTGGGCATTCCCTGCCAACTTAGGGCGAACAAAGCGATACCAAAGGGGATGATGGACGGAGCGCTTGAGCTAATCAAACACTCACCCCCAGTCAACTGATCTGGGTTTAATCCATCATCATTCTTTAGCTCACTCCACCACCCCAGTTCAGACATGGCCATATGCAAATCAGTCTGACCCTGTGCCTCATGGGAACAGTCCAGCCCGAACTGCCAAGCCATGTCTTCCCTGGACCGGAAACAAGCATCCTGGGACCGGTTTCTGGCTATTCAGCCGTCATCAGCCAGGCTAGCTTGAATCCAGTGGCAAAGTGAGCAAGGGACCCACGTCTGGGCATACCCTGCCAACTTAGGGCGAACAAAGCGATACCAAAGGGGATGATGGACGGAGCGCTTGAGCTAATCAAACACTCACCCCCAGTCAACTGATCTGGGTTTAATCCATCATCATTCTTTAGCTCACTCCACCACCCCAGTTCAGACATGGCCATATGCAAATCAGTCTGACCCTGTGCCTCATGGGAACAGTCCAGCACGAACTGCCAAGCCATGTCTTCCTGGACCGGAAACAAGCATCCTGGGACCGGTTTCTGGCTATTCAGCCGTCATCAGCCAGGCTAGCTTGAATCCAGTGGCAAAGTGAGCAAGGGACCCACGTCTGGGCATACCCTACCAACTTAGGGTGAACAAAGCGATACCAAAGGGGATGATGGACGGAGCGCTTGAGATAATCAAACACTCACCCCCAGTCAACTGATCTGGGTTTAATCCATCATCATTCTTTAGCTCACTCCACCACCCCAGTTCAGACATGGACATATGCAAATCAGTCTGACCCTGTGCCTCATGGGAACAGTCCAGCCCGAACTGCCAAGCCATGTCTTCCCTGGACCGGAAACAAGCATCCTGGGACTGGTTTCTGGCTATTCAGCCATCATCAGCCAGGCTAGCTTGAATCCAGTGGCAAAGTGAGCAAGGGACCCACGTCTGGGAATACCCTGCCAACTTAGGGCGAACAAAGCGATACCAAAGGGGATAATGGACGGAGCGCATGAGCTAATCAAACACTCACCCCCAGTCAACTGATCTGGGTTTAATCCATCATCATTCTTTAGCTCACTCCACCACCCCAGTTCAGACATGGCAATATGCAAATCAGTCTGACCCTGTGCCTCATGGGAACAGTCCAGCCTGAACTGCCAAGCCATGTCTTCCCTGGACCGGAAACAAGCATCCTGGGACTGGTTTCTGGCTATTCAGCCGTCATCAGCCAGGCTAGCTTGAATCCAGTGGCAAAGTGAGCAAGGGACCCACGTCTGGGCATACCCTGCCAACTTAGGGCGAACAAAGCGATACCAAAGGGGATGATGGACGGAGCACTTGAGCTAATCAAACACTCACCCCCAGTCAACTGATCTGGGTTTAATCCATCATCATTCTTTAGCTCACTCCACCACCCCAGTTCAGACATGGCCATATGCAAATCAGTCTGACCCTGTGCCTCATGGGAACAGTCCAGCCCGAACTGCCAAGCCATGTCTTCCCTGGACCGGAAACAAGCATCCTGGGACCGGTTTCTGGCTATTCAGCCGTCATCAGCCAGGCTAGCTTGAATCCAGTGGCAAAGTGAGCAAGGGACCCACGTCTGGGCATACCCTGCCAACTTAGGGCGAACAAAGCGATACCAAAGGGGATGATGGACGGAGCGCTTGAGCTAATCAAACACTCACCCCCAGTCAACTGATCTGGGTTTAATCCATCATCATTCTTTGGCTCACTCCACCACCCCAGTTCAGACATGGCCATATGCAAATCAGTCTGACCCTGTGCCTCATGGGAACAGTCCAGCCTGAACTGCCAAGCCATGTCTTCCCTGGACCGGAAACAAGCATCCTGGGACCGGTTTCTGGCTATTCAGCTGTCATCAGCCAGGCTAGCTTGAATCCAGTGGCAAAGTGAGCAAGGGACCCACGTCTGGGCATACCCTGCCAACTTAGGGCGAACAAAGCGATACCAAAGGGGATGATGGACGGAGCGCTTGAGCTAATCAAACACTCACCCCCAGTCAACTGATCTGGGTTTAATCCATCATCATTCTTTAGCTCACTCCACCACCCCAGTTCAGACATGGCCATATGCAAATCAGTCTGACCCTGTGCCTCATGGGAACAGTCCAGCCCGAACTGCCAAGCCATGTCTTCCCTGGACCAGAAACAAGCATCCTGGGACCGGTTTCTGGCTATTCAGCCGTCATCAGCCAGGCTAGCTTGAATCCAGTGGCAAAGTGAGCAAGGGACCCACGTCTGGGCATACCCTGCCAACTTAGGGCGAACAAAGCGATACCAAAGGGGATGATGGACGGAGCGCTTGAGCTAATCAACCACTCATCCCCAGTCAACTGATCTGGGTTTAATCCATCATCATTCTTTAGCTCACTCCACCACCCCAGTTCAGACATGGCCATATGCAAATCAGTCTGACCCTGTGCCTCATGGGAACAGTCAAGCCCGAACTGCCAAGCCATGTCTTCCCTGGACCGGAAACAAGCATCCTGGGACCGGTTTCTGGCTATTCAGCCATCATCAGCCTGGCTAGCTTGAATCCAGTGGCTAAAGTGAGCAAGGGACCCACGCCTGGGCATACCCTGCCAACTTAGGGCGAACAAAGTGATACCAAAGGGGATGATTGACGGAGCGCTTGAGCTAATCAAACACTCACCCCCAGTCAACTGATCTGGGTTTAATCCATCATCATTCTAGCTCACTCCACCACCCCAGTTCAGACATGGCCATATGCAAATCAGTCTGACCCTGTGCCTCATGGGAACAGTCCAGCCCGAACTGCCAAGCCATGTCTTCCCTGGACCGGAAACAAGCATCCTGGGACTGGTTTCTGGCTATTCAGCCGTCATCAGCCAGGCTAGCTTGAATCCAGTGGCAAAGTGAGCAAGGGACCCACGTCTGGGCATTCCCTGCCAACTTAGGGCGAACAAAGCGATACCAAAGGGGATGATGGACGGAGCGCTTGAGCTAATCAAACACTCACCCCCAGTCAACTGATCTGGGTTTAATCCATCATCATTCTTTAGCTCACTCCACCACCCCAGTTCAGACATGGCCATATGCAAATCAGTCTGACCCTGTGCCTCATGGGAACAGTCCAGCCCGAACTGCGAAGCCATGTCTTCCCTGGACCGGAAACAAGCATCCTGGGACCGGTTTCTGGCTATTCAGCCGTCATCAGCCAGGCTAGCTTGAATCCAGTGGCAAAGTGAGCAAGGGACCCACGTCTGGGCATACCCTGCCAACTTAGGGCGAACAAAGCAATGCCAAAGGGGATGATGGACGGAGCGCTTGAGCTAATCAAACACTCACCCCCAGTCAACTGATCTGGGTTTAATCCATCATCACTCTTTAGCTCACTCCACCACCCCATTTCAGACATGGCCATATGCAAATCAGTCTGACCCTGTGCCTCATGGGAACAGTCCAGCCTGAACTGCCAAGCCATGTCTTCCCTGGACCGGAAACAAGCATCCTGGGACCGGTTTCTGGCTATTCAGCCGTCATCAGCCAGGCTAGCTTGAATCCAGTGGCAAAGTGAGCAAGGGACCCACGTCTGGGCATTCCCTGCCAACTTAGGGGCGAACAAAGCGATACCAAAGGGGATGATGGACGGAGCGCTTGAGCTAATCAAACACTCACCCCCAGTCAACTGATCTGGGTTTAATCCATCATCATTCTTTAGCTCACTCCACCACCCCAGTTCAGACATGGCCATATGCAAATCAGTCTGACCCTTTGCCTCATGGGAACAGTCCAGCCCGAACTGCCAAGCCATGTCTTCCCTGGACCGGAAACAAGCATCCTGGGACCGGTTTCTGGCTATTCAGCCGTCATCAGCCAGGCTAGCTTGAATCCAGTGGCAAAGTGAGCAAGGGACCCACGTCTGGGCATACCCTGCCAACTTAGGGCGAACAAAGCGATACCAAAGGGGATGATGGACGGAGCGCATGAGCTAATCAAACACTCACCCCCAGTCAACTGATCTGGGTTTAATCCATCATCATTCTTTAGCTCACTCCACCACCCCAGTTCAGACATGGCCATATGCAAATCAGTCTGACCCTGTGCCTCATGGGAACAGTCCAGCCCGAACTGCCAAGCCATGTCTTCCCTGGACCAGAAACAAGCATCCTGGGACCGGTTTCTGGCTATTCAGCCGTCATCAGCCAGGCTAGCTTGAATCCAGTGGCAAAGTGAGCAAGGGACCCACGTCTGGGCATACCCTGCCAACTTAGGGCGAACAAAGCGATACCAAAGGGGATGATGGACGGAGCGCTTGAGCTAATCAACCACTCATCCCCAGTCAACTGATCTGGGTTTAATCCATCATCATTCTTTAGCTCACTCCACCACCCCAGTTCAGACATGGCCATATGCAAATCAGTCTGACCCTGTGCCTCATGGGAACAGTCAAGCCCGAACTGCCAAGCCATGTCTTCCCTGGACCGGAAACAAGCATCCTGGGACCGGTTTCTGGCTATTCAGCCATCATCAGCCTGGCTAGCTTGAATCCAGTGGCTAAAGTGAGCAAGGGACCCACGCCTGGGCATACCCTGCCAACTTAGGGCGAACAAAGTGATACCAAAGGGGATGATTGACGGAGCGCTTGAGCTAATCAAACACTCACCCCCAGTCAACTGATCTGGGTTTAATCCATCATCATTCTAGCTCACTCCACCACCCCAGTTCAGACATGGCCATATGCAAATCAGTCTGACCCTGTGCCTCATGGGAACAGTCCAGCCCGAACTGCCAAGCCATGTCTTCCCTGGACCGGAAACAAGCATCCTGGGACTGGTTTCTGGCTATTCAGCCGTCATCAGCCAGGCTAGCTTGAATCCAGTGGCAAAGTGAGCAAGGGACCCACGTCTGGGCATTCCCTGCCAACTTAGGGCGAACAAAGCGATACCAAAGGGGATGATGGACGGAGCGCTTGAGCTAATCAAACACTCACCCCCAGTCAACTGATCTGGGTTTAATCCATCATCATTCTTTAGCTCACTCCACCACCCCAGTTCAGACATGGCCATATGCAAATCAGTCTGACCCTGTGCCTCATGGGAACAGTCCAGCCCGAACTGCCAAGCCATGTCTTCCCTGGACCGGAAACAAGCATCCTGGGACCGGTTTCTGGCTATTCAGCCGTCATCAGCCAGGCTAGCTTGAATCCAGTGGCAAAGTGAGCAAGGGACCCACGTCTGGGCATACCCTGCCAACTTAGGGCGAACAAAGCAATGCCAAAGGGGATGATGGACGGAGCGCTTGAGCTAATCAAACACTCACCCCCAGTCAACTGATCTGGGTTTAATCCATCATCACTCTTTAGCTCACTCCACCACCCCATTTCAGACATGGCCATATGCAAATCAGTCTGACCCTGTGCCTCATGGGAACAGTCCAGCCTGAACTGCCAAGCCATGTCTTCCCTGGACCGGAAACAAGCATCCTGGGACCGGTTTCTGGCTATTCAGCCGTCATCAGCCAGGCTAGCTTGAATCCAGTGGCAAAGTGAGCAAGGGACCCACGTCTGGGCATTCCCTGCCAACTTAGGGCGAACAAAGCGATACCAAAGGGGATGATGGACGGAGCGCTTGAGCTAATCAAACACTCACCCCCAGTCAACTGATCTGGGTTTAATCCATCATCATTCTTTAGCTCACTCCACCACCCCAGTTCAGACATGGCCATATGCAAATCAGTCTGACCCTTTGCCTCATGGGAACAGTCCAGCCCGAACTGCCAAGCCATGTCTTCCCTGGACCGGAAACAAGCATCCTGGGACCGGTTTCTGGATATTCAGCCGTCATCAGCCAGGCTAGCTTGAATCCAGTGGCAAAGTGAGCAAGGGACCCACGTCTGGGCATACCCTGCCAACTTAGGGCGAACAAAGCGATACCAAAGGGGATGATGGACGGAGCGCATGAGCTAATCAAACACTCACCCCCAGTCAACTGATCTGGGTTTAATCCATCATCATTCTTTAGCTCACTCCACCACCCCAGTTCAGACATGGCCATATGCAAATCAGTCTGACCCTGTGCCTCATGGGAACAGTCCAGCCCGAACTGCCAAGCCATGTCTTCCCTGGACCGGAAACAAGCATCCTGGGACCGGTTTCTGGCTATTCAGCCGTCATCAGCCAGGCTAGCTTGAATCCAGTGGCAAAGTGAGCAAGGGACCCACATCTGGGCATACCCTGCCAACTTAGGGCGAACAAAGCTATACCAAAGGGGATGATGGACGGAGCGCTTGAGCTAATCAAACACTCACCCCCAGTCAACTGATCTGGGTTTAATCCATCATCATTCTTTAGCTCACTCCACCACCCCAGTTCAGACATGGCCATATGCAAATCAGTCTGACCCTGTGCCTCATGGGAACAGTCCAGCCCGAACTGCCAAGCCATGTCTTCCCTGGACCGGAAACAAGCATCCTGGGACCGGTTTCTGGCTATTCAGCCGTCATCAGCCAGGCTGGCTTGAATCCAGTGGCAAAGTGAGCAAGGGACCCACGTCTGGGCATACCCTGCCAACTTAGGGCGAACAAAGCGATACCAAAGGGGATGATGGACGGAGCGCTTGAGCTAATCAAACACTCACCCCCAGTCATCTGATCTGGGCTTAATCCATCATCATTCTTTAGCTCACTCCACCACCCCAGTTCAGACATGGCCATATGCAAATCAGTCTGACCCTGTGCCTCATGGGAACAGTCCAGCCAGAACTGCCAAGCCATGTCTTCCCTGGACCGGAAACAAGCATCCTGGGACCGGTTTCTGGCTATTCAGCCGTCATCAGCCAGGCTAGCTTGAATCCAGTGTCAAAGTGAGCAAGGGACCCATGTCTGGGCATACCCTGCCAACTTAGGGCGAACAAAGCGATACTAAAGGGGATGATGGACGGAGCGCTTGAGCTAATCAAACACTTACCCCCAGTCATCTGATCTGGGTTTAATCCATCATCATTCTTTAGCTCACTCCACCACCACAGTTCAGACATGGCCATATGCAAATCAGTCTGACCCTGTGCCTCATGGGAACAGTCCAGCCCGAACTGCCAAGCCATGTCTTCCGTGGACCGGAAACAAGCATCCTGGGACCGGTTTCTGGCTATTCAGCCGTCATCAGCCAGGCTAGCTTGAATCCAGTGGCAAAGTGAGCAAGGGACCCACGTCTGGGCATACCCTGCCAACTTAGGGCGAACAAAGCGATACCAAAGGGGATGATGGACGGAGCGCATGAGCTAATCAAACACTCACCCCCAGTCAACTGATCTGGGTTTAATCCATCATCATTCTTTAGCTCACTCCACCACCCCAGTTCAGACATGGCCATATGCAAATCAGTCTGACCCTGTGCCTCATGGGAACAGTCCAGCCCGAACTGCCAAGCCATGTCTTCCCTGGACCGGAAACAAGCATCCTGGGACCGGTTTCTGGCTATTCAGCCGTCATCAGCCAGGCTAGCTTGAATCCAGTGGCAAAGTGAGCAAGGGACCCACGTCTGGGCATACCCTGCCAACTTATGGCGAACAAAGCGATACCAAAGGGGATGATGGACGCAGAAGTGTGGGCCAGTTTTGATGCTCGGTGCTGAGGCCGATGGCAAGAGAGCAAGTGTAGGGCCGGTGTCAGAGTCAGCTGCAGGGGCCGGCTCCAGCGATCTCCTCCCGGGTCACCTTGGTGCGTGAGCGGCACGGCAAAGAGTTATTTAAAGGGGGCAGAGCATACCCCGTGGCTCAGGCCAGTGCGGTTGGTCGTCGGGTCCCCACAGGAGTCCCGTGAAGGGCCCACCAAAAAAGGGAGGGGGGTGAGAGGTCCCGCTGCGTGAACTCCGCAGCCGATCCCCCTTTCCTTTGGATGGATCACCCTCGATCTCGTCTCTGCAGTATTGTGGGCTGGCAGAGGCAAAAGGCGTGGAAAGCCCTGGCCCAGATCGTGGAGTGGAGGCGAGGCCGATGTTTTGCTGGAGGTCACTATGTAGTTGGCGCCAGTCGGCGTCGGAAGCTTCCCTTCAGGGCGCTCTCCGGGTCTTCGTTGGTCGTCGCTCACTCCACAAGGCTGCCGCCTGCTGGTCTGCAGAAAGGAGCGACCCCTCCCCAGGTTGTAGCTGCGACGGGGCGGATCCGCAGGTTTCAGCGGCCAGGCCCGTTCCCAGGCCCCTTCAGACAGTTCGTTGGGCTCTTCGTCGACGGGGCAGCTGCTCGGTCCCAGCGCCGCCCCCAGATGCCCCCGCAGTGGGAAAGCAGCCCCCGGATCAGGCGAACCCCATGGCAAAGGGGCAGAGGTGGGGGAGAGGTGTCTCTGTGGGCGCAGGCTCTTGAGCAAGGTCCAAGATGGCGCCATTGCAGGGCGCAGCTGCTTCGTCCTGGTGTATCAGGGCCTGCAAGAAGGGTCTCAGGCGGATTTTCGGGGTGTCGGGGGACTTTCGGAGTGTTCCAGGGGTCGTACCCTCGCCATTGAGCCTGTCGGATAGCTCAATGCGTGGCGTATAAGCTTTAGCAGGCCGCGGTGGAGCAGAGCTCCGAGAGCACACGTCCTACTCCATTCGTGGCTTGGCCATGCCCCCGTGTTGCCGTTTTTGGTAATGCATTATTGCATTCTTTTATTATTGTGCTTTACTACAGTTGTTGTGTCACACTCCGTTTTGACTGGTTTGTTGCATTGTCATTTTGCTTTGTGTCATGTCATTGTACTGTGTTGAGATGCCACAAATGCTATTGCATTTTCAGTCAATAGCAGCACATTCCTTTAAAGTTCCAGTGATAAACAGTCACTTACACTCTCTTAGGTGATAAAATAAAAATAATAATAACAAACTTATAAAGCGCATGGTTACACTAACCAGTGTGTCCCCGCGCTGCGGCACAAATTCAGAAACGCTGGCAAAGAGAAGGCACGAGATTTAAATCAGAGAGCTCAGAGGAGGAAAAAGCCAGGTCTTGAGTCTTTTCCGAAAAAGTGTCTCCACAGACTCCACACGGAGCCCCGGGGGGAGTTTAAAATACCCTTGGTCCAATGCTTCAAAAGTTTAAAACATTGGCAAAGCCAATAGGTGTGGCTTGCATTTGTATCGCTTTCTTTAAATGCCTGCTACAGTAAAAAACATACAACAACAAGCATTGGCATAGCCAATAGGTCTCGCTTTTGGGACCTTATAAGTATTTAGTTATGCAGCACAATATCCTTGGTGCAACAACATCAACTGTTGCATGGCTAAACACTTATAAGGTCCCAAAGGCGAGACCTATTGGCTATGCCAATGCTTGTTCCTCATGTAATGTAACGTTTGCTTTTGTAACATGCCTTGTAATTTTTTCCTCATGTAACGTTACTGTTCCTATTGTGAAGCGCTCTGACACCTTCGGGTAAAGTCCGCGCTATATAAAAACGCATAAAATAAAATAAAAACATCCCTGAGCACCCGTTGCTCCACTTCCAATCCCTACCCTTCACCACTCCATGGCGCGTTCGCGCTAAGGGGAGAGGTACCTAAAAATACTGCACTTCAATTGTCTCGATCGACTCACCACGACTTGGCCAATCAGGAGCCTCATAACCCCTCGCCGTCCAATGCCAGAGGTGGGAGGGGAACAGCGCGCGCCCGCTTGATAACTAGAAGGCCGAGGGCGTCGCGTGCAATTCTCCTCTCGTGCCCCTCTCTGACTGAAAATTTTCTCTAGAACTGCCCCGTCACGTCCAGCAGTCATGGCCACCAGCGTGAAGCTGATCACCAGGGCTCTCATGCCAGCGTTGGGACTGGGCACGTGGAAGGTAGGGAGAGGCAGAACGTGCATACTGAAACATATATATTTAAAAAAACATAGATGTGCTACATGCGAAATATGACGGCGGGACCAGAATGCGAGCTGACTTTGCGCTGGATCTGGCCTGTTTTATATTTTTCATTTGTTCTGGTATATTTATATTTGCGTTTTGGCACCATGAGTGCAGGACTTTAAACGCACCAGGATACACGTTAGCAAAAGAGGGAACTATGAGCTTACATAACTCGAGTGTTGTGTTTCTCTGCAAGTCAGCTACGGTACTTAAGTGACAGTGTGCTTGCAACAGAATATGTATTCTTTAGGTTGAGGGGAGGTATGGGGTAAGCGTGGTTATGTGACAAAATGCCATCCATGTAAACTTCATTCTAGCCAAACCGAAGGATCTAATGTCCAAGGGCTATGAAATCGGAAACTCTGGTATATAAACCAGTAATTATTACAAAATCAAACCCTGGCTGCGCTGCCGTCCCCAGAACATGGTCAGCGAGCAAAAGCATTTCCACCAGTTGCATAAAAGTGAACATTCTGTCCGTGCAAGTGTTCTTTCGCATGGGTGAATGCTGTCTGACTGTGCTTAGTGTGTCTGAGGTCTTTGTAACGCATTTTTCTCGGTTAAAGGTCATGGTTGCTTATTTCCTCATCCTGCATGTTGAACGGTCATTCAGCCAAGGAGCATATGTCTGACTCGCAGTGAGGTTCAGCCGTCCTTATGGGTTTCGGGAGTCTACAGAAGCCGGACTCCAGGGGTTCTGTTCAAAACGAAACCGTTAGCTATGATCCGATTTAAAAAAACATCAAAAATATTCAAAATGCGATATGCAGATAGCCAATGTGCAATGGTGGTACTTGATAACAAGCATTTGAAGGCACGAGCGGGGAGGAGGGGGGGCGACGCGAGTGGTGCGCGCGCCACAGCGAGCGATCTGTTTACAATTATCGCGTCCGCGTCTGGGCACGATAATTGGAAACACATGTCTGCCGCGCGCGTAACCGCGGGTAAAAGGCCATGACGCACGAGCGTCTGGTCAGCTTTTCAAACTCCCTAACTATAAGTCTCGCAGAGCAGCGCTTGCGCGCTACTCGAGGCTCGACCTAAAAAGCGATTGCTTTTTGTTTGCAATGCATACAGGGCCGGACTGGGAACAGAAACCGGCCCTGGCAAACTGCTCAGCCGGCCCCCCCTGGGGTGAGGGGGGAGTGCAGCCGAGCAGTTTGCGATGGCCGGTTTCGGCCGATTTTGTTACCGGGGGCAGATATTGCCGACCCCCGGTAACAAAAGCGCACCCCAGGAGTCCAAAACCGGCCCCCACCCTAGCGGCCTACCGGGAAACGCCCGGTGCCCGCTATGGCCAGTCCGGCCCTGAATGCATATTAGAGATAACAAGAGAGTTTTAATGAGTGATGTTTTTTTTTACTTTTGAAATGTGCAATAGTCTATCATACATTGTAATGCAAGCTATCCCTAGGATGTGGAAAGATACATCAAACAGCCAATCGCACGACGCGGTATACACATACATATGTGGGCAGACCAAAAGCACGTTCTCTGTATATGTCAATGCATTGGTAACAGTATGTCTTGCAGAGACCTTCAAACTCATACAAGTCATGCATTTGTAGTAATTCTATGAGGGTTGTATGATGGAACCCCACAGGCATTTACCCCGCATGCCCTTACAGCGCAGTCACTACCCGGACTGCGACATTACCACACGTTACTTTACCATGCAAGTCATCACAACGGCTTGCTTTAGGGGGAGCTAGACTTTAGAATAGTATAAATTACTATTTCAACTCCAGTCTAAGCAACAGTAGGGTAGGTGTTGGACTTAAAATCCAACACTAGTCCAACAACGAGCCCCCTAAAGCAAGTTGTTGTAACGACTTGCGTGGTAAAGTAACGCATGGTAATGTCGCAGTCAGGGTAGTGACTGCGTTGTAAAGGCAGGTCGTTGTTGTGACTGCGCAGTAAAGAATGTTTCCCGTTCTATGAGTGATGCATGCACACAGATTCATTAGTTGTGCGTAAGAACAATAGCTTGGTGAAAGCATACTCACCTGTAGGTCTTATTGCCATATATCATTTGTCTCATACATCATAGCAAAGATGGCAATCTGGCCATCACTAATATATATACAAGCCACATATACAAAAACCTAGGTACATTATCACAGAAAAAGAATGCCAATAATAATCACTAAACATAACTTATGATTTTATGTTAAAGGCAAAATTTGCACAGCAGAAATCGGAGACCATAAGTCGTAGGTCACCCAAGCCTGACAAAATAAAAGGCAATGATGTTCATAGGAAATAAAAATGAGCATTAACAGAGCCTTCATCATGCTGCATTTGAGTCTCCTGTGTTTATTGTCCGGGATGTATTTATCCTGTCTTAAGTCTAAGGAACCCAATGTCACACACGGCCTGATTTTGAGTTTGGTGGATGGGGTGCTCTGTTACAAATTTGATGAACATCCCATTAACCCTATTACAAGTGGCATAAGATGCAGTGATGGCTGGTATCTACGGGAGGGGAGGGTGCGCGGGCAAATACAATTAAAATATTACACACTTACCTTCAACATGACGTCCTCTGCGCCAGACCTCTTCTTTCGCTCACTGAACAGGAGCTGGATAATGCAACTCCCTTGACCAATCCTGGTGCTGCTCACAGCATGAGAGCAGCACCCTGATTGGAGGGAGCGGCCTGTCTCAGCACTCCACAGTACACTGGAGGCCTGCACTTGTTCTCAACCCAGCTGTCTGAAGACAGCTGGGTTGAGAGGTTTAAAGTGTGCATGTCTAGCTGGTCGTCACAAGACTGCCGGCCAAAGAGACATGCGCACTTTGAAAAGTGCCCAGGCAGCCCACCCTCCCCCATGCTGCTGTCATTCAGCAGGCCCCGTCCATCCTATTTTTTATCTCTGGGGCTTTGTTTGGGAGGCATTTAAGTGCGGCGATGCTCTTCCACTCCAAGGGAGGAGCTGCCCCTGATAAGATGTACTGCACTTGTAATAAGGCAGACTGCACTTTTTGTACTTACTATCAGGCCTCTAATGCCATAGTAATTTATAGAGCAATATGCTGGAAAATGAAGCTTGGATGATGTCATCAGTGATGTCATCAATGATGTCATTTGAGATGTTATTTGTGATGTCATAGAACATGTAATAAGTGTTGATATAAACAGTGCATGGCGGGGGCGCAAGTTATAGTTAGTACTGCTATGGAAACTGCTATGTCCTGGGGTGGGCTCCCTGGGACATACAATCTGACCCGACCCCGGGGGATGAGGTGCCCGTGCCAATAATGGCTCAGGAAGGGTGGCCACCCCCTTCATTAAAGGGTTCAGCCCTGGGGGATGGGGTCCTTGTCGCCATTAGAGGCTCGGAAAGTTGGGCCCCTCCCCGAGCCGTTATCGGCCCTGGGGACCCCATCCGCCGGGGCAACTTAGTTAAACAAGCATTAGAATTGCAATAGGTCTTGCATTTGCTTGAGTTAGAGCTATTGGCGTTGTTAATGACAATGTCTTTTACCCATGTGTTATGGAGTGTATGTATGTGGTATGTAGTGGAATTATGTGGGTTGGATTGGAATTGTTAATTGCAGAAGTGTGTGGCAAGGAATTGTGTGGTGTGGAGTGGATTTGTGTAGTGGAATTATGTGACATGGTGTTCAGTGGAATAATTTGGATAGAAATTATGTGGTATTGAGTGTGCTGGAATTATGTGCAGTGGTGTCGTGTGTTAAGGAGTGTAATTATGTGGAATGGTATTTTGTGTTGTGGAGTGATATGTAGTTGAGTTAAATTATGTGCTGTGCTGTTGAATTTTGTAGCATGATGTTCATTTTTGTGGTGTGGATTGGATGTATGTGGTGTGTTGTGTAATTGTGTTGTTGAGTTGAATTATGTGGTTTGGTGTCAAATTACGTGGTGTGAATTGGAAATGTGTGGAGTTGAATTGTGTGGCGTGGAGCAGTGTGGCTACCTTTGGCTTTTTGGTGATGACTATAAACAAATAGGTAGGAGATGCATGTAATTGTTGTGTATTTATAAATAATGGTGTATAATGTTGCTGTAATTTTACATAAATATGCAAAAGCAAATTTCACATACCCCTAGAATTAATGTTTTGTCGGTAATATAAGTATGTCTTGAGGCTCTCCAGAATGCACAGATTGTGCATGTTGGGTCTAGGGCAAGGCCACAGGAATTATGAGGCAGGAGAGGGCCACATTATGCAGCAGGGTTG
This sequence comes from Calotriton arnoldi, assembly GCA_963921515.1. NCBI lineage: Eukaryota > Metazoa > Chordata > Amphibia > Caudata > Salamandridae > Calotriton > Calotriton arnoldi. Next base: position 119,947 of record CAWUFW010013600.1, read on the forward strand.
ACTAAATTATGTGGCATGAAAAGGCAAATTATTTGGCGTGATGTGCCACATTTTCTGACAGTATTACTTCAATATTTTGTCATTTTTGCACTTGTTAACACTGTCTGTAAACAGGTTGCACCTCATTAGTTCCAATTTAACATCTAAACATAGAAATATTCAATAGAAAAGTGACCAGTCCAACTTTGCAAAGCGCCTTTCAATGCGTGGCAACATGTGAATTTTAGGTAACTTTTGAACGTTAGAGCTAGAAACAATTTTTTTTGTTGCAATCTGTAGATTATACAGCAGGCAATTGATTATGTGCAAAATGCGATAGAACTATAAGTATGCCAAAAACGCTGCAGCCGCACAATCGCATAACTCGAGTGGCCATGGTCTTGGCAAGAGATATGCACAGTATTCTGGTTTTTCAGTCAGTAGCACATTGCATTCTGGGACTTGTAGTATGTGCGTAAAACTTACAGTATGAAAAGTGCTGTTGGATACAAAGCTCAGACTTGCAGTGCTATTGGGTATAAAGCACAGACTGACTGAAGATATCAGGACATTTGCCAACTAAGGATAGGCCAGGGGTGTAGCTGCCATTGGTGCAGCAGATGCAGTGCACCGTGGCCCAGAGTTCTAAGGGGCCGATTGAACCCTGGTGATTGCTGTATTTTTGCTACTGCAGCCAAAGGGGGTATTTTCCTTGCTTGCACCAGGGCCTGTGGCGAGCTATGCTTGGCTTTGGCAATAGGGTGACTAACGAATACAGGCACAATAAATATGTGATGGGAAAGGATTATATTGACAAATGTGTGATGGGATGTGATTACTGGCACAATAAATGTGTGATGGGACACGATTACTGGCTCAATAAATTTGTGATGGAATACGATTACTGGCACAATAAGTGTATGATGGAATGTGATTACTGGCACAGTTAATGTGTGATGGGACACGATTACTGGCACAATAAATGTGTGATGGGACACGAATACTGGCACAATAAATATATGATGGAATACGATTACTGGCACAATAAGTGTTTGATGGGATGTGATTACTGGCACAATTAATGTGTGATGTGACACGATTACTGGCACAATAAATGTGTAATGGGATGTGATTACTGGCACAATAAATGTGTGATGGGACACGAATACTGGCAGAATAAATATATGATGGAATACGATTACTGGCACAATAAGTGTTTGATGGGATGTGATTACTGGCACAATTAATGTGTGATGGGACACGATTACTGGCACAATAAATGTGTGAAGGGATGTGATTACTGGCACAATAAATGTGTGATGGGACACGATTACTGGCACAATAAATATGTGATGGAATACGATTACTGGCACAATAAGTGTTTGACGGGATGTGATTACTGGCACAATTAATGTGTGATGGGACACGATTACTGGCACAATAAATATGTGATGGAATACGATTACGGGCACAATAAATGTGTAATGGGATGTGATTACAGGCACAATAAATGTGTGATGGAATACGATTACGGGCACAATAAATGTGTAATGGGATGTGATTACTTGCACAATAAATGTGTGATGGGACACGATTACTGGCACAATAAATATGTGATGGAATACGATTACTGGCACAATAAGTGTTTGATGGGATGTGATTACTGGCACAATAAATGTCTATGGCTACACGATTAATGGCCGGATATCGAAATAGTAGGTCAATGCTGCTGAGGCGAAACTGCTTGCAGTACTCTACAGATGGAATGCCATTAACCATGGGGAAGCCCATTGCTACAATAGATGTGTGTCAAAGACCCGGTAAATGATGGAAGTGCACTGCTACCTGTAGACACCTTTTTAAACGTAAAAACAAATGTCGCAGTGTGTCTGCCTGGAACAAAAACCCAGGAGGAATAAAACAGATAATGACTAAAGAGAAAAAACATGAGGAGTGCGAAATATATTTTTAACAAAACAGGTTGGTCATTTCCAACTTCCTGCTGTACAGCAAACCCTGCTTGTATCAGATAGGGACTCAACCATAACAGTCCCAGCTGAGAGGCCCTCTGGAGGTCAGGGAATATCACACAAAATCAGTCCAGACACGAAGGTAAATGGGTGACAACCACCCCACTCCACTGGCGCAGTCAGGGTAAAATCATGTCTGGAACCGGAAACCCAAAATCCAAGCTTTATTCATGCATGGTCAGGCTTGCCATTCAGACATTGTAGCATTTCCCGGTGACCTGAAAGCATTGAAGCAAGGTTTGATGCCTTGCTTATAGAACTATGCAAATGACTTTAATGGGATTAGCCTTGTCCTGAGCCTGCTGATTACCATGAACAACAAACTCACATGCTTGTAACCAAGCTGCCACGACTATTAAGACAACCCTGCTGATTGCTGCATATTGTGTGCAGCAAACACCAGCGAGTAACCAGTTTGAGATAACTGTCTGAGTTTGCTGCTGACTGCTGCAGGCAATGAACAATTTAAGTAACAAAACCAAATAAGGAAGAGACAGCTGCACTGATGAACTCGGGCTCCTTAAGCATCACTAAAGACAGACACCAGTGATAGGTGGACAAGAGGCTTGCCTAAGCAAGTCACACTTGCCACGGTCATGGGCAAAATAAGGAACGCAGACATGAAATCAGTACGGTTGATTTTAGGCGCAAAGGCACCTAAACCTACTTAGCAAAGCAGCCCATCAAACACACAGCACACACTGTGAAATAAGATGACATTTGTGGTTTATTATGTAGACAGGATATTGTGTGACTGTAGCACTGCACGATATATGCATAAGCAGAATGTAGAAGGCAATTTAAAGGTTAGTGATGTACAAGGCCAGGCATCATCAGGACCAAAACGAAATAAATATATACACACTACCATCGAAAACATGTACAAAAGCTATAATACCTCAAACCACCTAAGAAAACATGAATATTTAGCCACACACATACAAACTATTGTGGTGTGTACTATAGAATGCTCTCACAAAGGTTCAGCAGTGCATGAGTGCAGGAGCAATACACACAGGGCCGAGATTTTTTGAGTAACTTTTTTTATTGTAAAGTGTTTACTGGGATTTCAGGGCTTAATAAATATTACAGTATCTTTTCAAGTAAGAAAAAGCCAAAAAAGAGAGACCAGTATAAGAGCTATTGCAAAAATACCAGACCAACGACTATGGTGATTCTTGTAATTAGTGGGGCAACAGCAGAACCCATTTTAGCAGACATATATGGGGGAATGCAGTTTTTGAGTAGTCATTTATTTAGTGGGAATATGAGAGGTCACTATGAAAGAACCCCCAAATTGTGGATTTGCTGTATACCCCGTTCCTCTGGTCAAGGTACTGGGAAGTGTGAAGGTTTCAGAGGGCCCCGGAAAATGTTTTTGGGAATTTACAAAGACCATTCTCTTCTGCACCCAAAGACGAACCTGAAAAAAGTAGTGAGGCAAGTTGTCAAGGTTGCTGTAGCGATGTATGGAGCCCCCGTAAGGAACGACAGGAGCCGCTAGTAGTTGTAGGCGCTTTATTGTAACGAAGGACAGACGTGCGCGTACACTCTGCCGTGTCCCCATCAATTATACCCGCCTCCGGGAGTCTTCCCAGAAGGCACCCCGCTGATCACGTGGGTGCTGAGCACTAGACTGCGACACCACACAGCTTCCCCTTTTAACAACAATACAAATAGATATCCAAACCAACATCTGAGCTACATGAACAATGAGTTGCGTGAGAGCGCGTTGCTGCTGCAATGGGGAAACTGGAGGAATAGCCATCCCGGACGGATACAAGATCACCCGGAGGGACCGCGTCAACCAGACGGGAGGAGGCATCGCCATCGTACACAAGAACACCATCCGCATCTCGACTAACTCCGACGAGACCTTCACCGCCGCCGAACACCTACACTTCCAGATACACACTAACCCCAAGACCACCCTCCGAGGCACCCTCATCTACAGACCCCGGGACCACGCACACTATTCAGCGAAGACATCGCAGACTTCATCAGCCCGCACGCCATGCCCTCCGCCGACTACATCCTCCTAGGGGACCTCAACTTCCACCTGGAGAACAACAACGACAGAAACACCACCGCCCTGCTGGACAACCTCGCCAACCTCGGACTCAAGCAACTGGTGAGCACACCCACCCACTACGCCGGCCACACGCTTGACCCCGTCTTCTCGTCCAGCAAACACATCTCCTTCAGCCACGCCACCGGACTCCACTGGACCGACCACAGCTGCATCCACTTCAGCTTCAGAAAGACTGCGACCCACAACCACCCGCAACAGGCTCCCCGCCGGAGCTGGAGCAAGATCACCGCCGAGCAGCTCACCGCCTCCCTCGGCCAGAACACACCCACCAACACAACGGACCCAAACGAAGCAGCCAGCAACCTCGCCAAGTGGCTGACCGCCTGCGCCGACGACCTCGCACCACCAAAAACCCTCCCAGCAGACCCGGAAGCAAGAAAACCCCTTGGTTCACCAACGAACTCAAGGAATCCAAGAAGAACTGCCGCACTCTCGAGAAAACCTGGCGACTCGACCAGACCACAGACAACAGGACCGCCCTCAAGCACGCCACCCGCAAACACCACCAGCTGATCCGTGCCACCAAGAAGTCGGCACTCAAAGAACGACTGGACAACAACGCCCATGACAGCAAGGAACTTTTCAGCATCGTCAAAGAGTTCTCCAACCCCAGCGCCGGAAACAACGACATCACCCCTCGCAAGACCTCTGCAACTCACTCTCCGCGTTCTTCCACCGCAAGATCACCGACATACATAACAGCTTCGACGCACAAACCACGCACCCTACCGCCGAACCAACGCCCGCCACCACCACCCTCTGCAACTGGACCCCGATCAGCACCGAAGACACCACCCGCACGATGAACTCCATCCACTCCGGATCACCAACCGACCCCTGCCCACACCACGTCTTCAACAAAGCCGACGCCACCATCGCACCCCATCTCCGGGACATCATCAACTCCTCCTTCCACACCGCCACCTTCCCGGAGAGCTGGAAGCACGCCGAGCTTACCGCCCTCCTGAAGAAACCAACGGCGGACCCCACCGACCTCAAGAACTACGTCCCATCTCGCTCCTTCCGTTTCCGGCCAAAGTCATCGAGAAGACCGTCAACAGACAGCTTGCCGCCTTCCTCGAGACGAATGGATCCCTCGACCCCTCGCAGTCCGGGTTTCGGGCCAACCACAGCACCGAGACCGCCCTTATCGCAGCCACCGACGACATCAGAACCCTAACCGACAACGGGGAAACAGCTGCCCTCATCCTCTTGGACCTCTCCGCGGCGTTCGACACCGTCTGCCACCGCACCCTAGTGAAGCGCCTCAGCAACATCGGAATCCGAGAGAAAGCACTGGAATGGATCATCTCGTTCCTCGCCGGAAGAACCCAGAGAGTCCGCCTCCCCCGTTCAGATCCGAAGCCACCGAAGTCATCTGCGGCGTTCCACAAGGATCTTCACTCAGTCCAACCCTCTTCAACGTCTACATGAGCCCCCTCGCAGCCATCGCACGCCAACACAACCTCAACATCATCTCCTACGCCGACGACACCCAGCTGATCCTCTCCCTCACCAACGACCCCACCACCGCCAGAGCCAACCTACACGACGGGATGAGAGACGTCGCCGACTGGATGAGGAACAGCCGCCTTAAACTGAACTCGGACAAGACGGAAGTCCTCATCCTGGGCTCATCTCCCTCCGCCTGGGACGACTCCTGGTGGCCCCCGGCCCTGGGCACCGCGCCCAAGCCAACGGACCACGCACGCAACCTGGGCTTCATCCTGGACTCCTCCCTGTCGATGACCAGACAAGTCAACGCCGTCTCATCTTCATGCTTCAACACCCTGCGCATGCTCCGCAAGATCTTCAGATGGATCCCCACTGAAACCAGGAAGACCGTCACCCAGGCACTCGTCACCAGCCGACTGGACTATGGGAACACCCTCTACGCCGGAACCACAGCCAAACTTCAAAAAGACTCCAGCGCATCCAGAACGCCTCCGCACGACTCATCCTGGACATCCCCGACACAGCCACATCACCGGACACCTGAAAGACCTGCACTGGCTCCCCGTCAGCAAGAGAATCACGTTCAGACTCCTCACCCACGCACACAAGGCCCTCCACGACCTGGGCCCAAAGTACCTCAACGACCGCATGACCTTCTACACGCCCACACGCCAGCTACGATCAACCAGCCACGCCCTCGCCACCGTACCACGCATCCGCAGAACCACCGCCGGAGGAAGATCCTTCTCCTACCTGGCAGCCAAGACCTGGAACTCCCTCCCCACTCACCTTCGGCGAACCCAGGACCATCTCTCCTTCAGGAAGCAGCTCAAGACCTGGCTGTTCGAGCAGTAACCTACCCCCTCCCCCAGCGCCTTGAGACCCTCCCGGGTGAGTAGCGCGCTTTATAAATGCCGTGATTGATTGATTGATTGACGTATGTGCCCTGTCAGGGGCTGCAGGTGGGTGGAGGGAGTGGAGGTAGTGAGGGTGTCTACGTGGTGAATTCGTTGTATATTCTTGGACGCACCACTATCCTGCCGGTGCGGGTGCGTGTGCAAGAGGTTTGCTCCTCGAGTGTTTCTCTCTCCTGGCCGTTGTTGTGTGAGGTGGATGCCCTTTGCCTGATCTCTGGGGTGTCTGTGTGATCGGACACCTGGAGTGGTGTGTGGAGTGCAGAGATGTCATTGTTCCTTTCTCCAGTGGACTCAGTATTGCCCCCTGTGCCCCCTTTCAAGCCGCTAGTCGTGGGGCCGTTGGTAGAGACATCGTCGTCCAGATCCACGTTCACTCCTTGAGGCCTTGCCGTGAGGGGGAGCCATTGGCCTGCCACTGTAAGACCTTGTTGCACTTCGCCATTCTGCAGTGAGACCATAGTTTGCCGTCGCTCAGGAGTGCAGAACGAGAATACAGTTCTCTGATTTGCAGGGGCTGGCTGAATTTGCTGTCGCCTTTCTTTCCGAAGTGGCCCAATTTCACTCTTACCCAGTCTCCCGGGGCTAGGGAGACTTCACGCACTCCGTGCGTCTTGTCATAGTTGTCCTTGTAGATCTTTTGAGCTTTCTGTATGTTGCTTCTGACCACTGCGGGCGACCATCTGCTCTGAAGTTTCAAGTCCATCCACGTCAGGATGTCTCTCGTGAACGGCTCCCTGCCTCGCAATATCCGGAATGGGCTGTATCCTGTGAGGGTGGGCATGATGCGATAGGCCCACACAGTGTTTCTGATTTCTGTCTCCCAGTTCTTGCCCGCGTTGATGGCTGCTTGGACTGAGCCCATGATTACTCGGTTGAACCGTTCCGCTTGGCCATTCCCTGCGGGGTGATACACTGGCGTGTGTTTGTTCCGGATACCGTTTCTCTGGAGGAAGGCGCACCACTTTTCCGAGGTGAACTGGGGACCGTTGTCACTCGTGAGGACTCTCGGAATCCCTTCCCTCAAGAATGCGTTTGTCAGAAATGTGATGACTGCATCGGTGTCCACTTTGTCGCAGATGTCCACCTCCGGCCATTTCGAGTATCTGTGGACGAGGACTATCACATACTTGGGTACTCCCCACGAGTCCAGGATGGGGCCCAAAATGTCCACTGACAACTCTTCCCATGGGTTTGCGGGCGTGGTGAATTCTCCCATAGGGGGTCTCAGCAGTGTTTGCACCTTGTCTGCGTTGGTGCAATGCTGGCATGCTCGCACAAATCTTTCCACGGAGAGGTCCACCGCTGGCCACCAGTACGATTGTTTCACCCTTAGTTTGGATTTGACGATGCCCAGATGGCCTTCGTGCAGTATGCTGAGGAGGCGGTCCAGCAAGTTCTTCGGGGGAACAACCTTATCACCTCTGAGTAGGAACATGGCATCGTCGCTGAGGGACAATTCATTGCGCACTTCCCAATACTTCCGGAGATCACCCTTCAAGTGCTTCTTCTCGGGCCAGCCCTGAGTGATGAAGGTCTTCACTTTGGAGAGGTCCAGGTCATGTTCGTATGCTTTTTTCCAATCCTGCGCACTGATGACGGTTTCATGGTCTGCAGTGAGTGCTACTTGGCACTCTTCCCATTCAGTGGAGTGTGGGGCGATGTCCATTGCGGCAGACCGGCTGAGGAAGTCAGCCACTTTGTTTTTGTGGCCTGGCAGGTATGCCACATCATAGACGAAATCCAGGAGCCGGACTCTCATTTTGGCGATGCGCGGGGTGGCTTTGGCGTGCCCACTGGACGTGAGGACTTTGATCAGCGGTTTGTGGTCCATGCGGAGTGTGAACTTGGAGCCCCAGAGGTATTGCCGGAATTTCTCCATGGCCCATATGGAAGCCAGCATTTCTTTTTCTATGACGCTGAATTTTTCCTCTTTGGGAGCGAGTGAGCGGGATGCGAAGCAAATGGTGACCTCTGTGCTGTCTGTGGAGCGTTGGGACAGGACTGCCCCTAAGCCCTTCTCACTGGCATCAGTCGTCAAAATGCTGGGGGCTGAGCTGTCGAACCCATGCAGTGGGACGGCCTCACAGATGTCGTTCTTGATGGTTTCAAACTCCACATCCGCTTCTGTCGACCAGTTGAACGTGTTCTTCTCCTTCAGCAGCTGGCGCAAGTTGTGAGTCTTGGTTGCGAAGTTCCTGACTAATTTGCTATAGAATTCTGCCAGTCCAAGGAAAGAGCGCACTTCGTCTTTGGATCAAGGTCTGGGCGCCGATTTGATGGCTTCGATGTTGGCTTTCTTCGGAGATATCCCGTGTTCGCCAATTTCATGTCCCAGGTACGTGACGGTGCGTAGGCCAAACTTGCATTTTTCCAGTTCGGCTGTGAGTCCATTGTTTGAAAGGGTTTGCAGGACTGTACGAAGTTTCGCGTCGTGCTCTGACTTGGTTTTACCCATTACGAGTATGTCGTCCTGGAAGTAGGACGTTGCTGCAGTCTTTGAACAGCTTATACATAAGTTTCTGGAACACTGACGCTGGGGACGCCAGTCCGAAGGGCAGTCGTTGGAAGCGGAGCAGCCAAATGGGGTAATGAAGGAGGTCAACTTCCTTGATGAGGGGTGAAGCAAGATTTGGTGGTACGCGGCTGTGAGGTCTATGGTGGAAAACCATTTGATGCAGTTGGTTTGGGCTAGCATGTCATCGATCCTTGGCAGGGGGAACTTGTCAACTAGTATGTTTTTGTTGAGTTCGCGAAGGTCAATGCAAAGGCGCACCTTTCCGTTTGGTTTGCGTGCGACTACCAAGGGTGCCAACCACTCGGCGCTTTCGATGGGTTCTATGACGCCGTTGTCCTCCAGGCGCTGCAATTCCAGTTGCACGGCTTCCCTGCAGTTGAAGGGGATATTCCGCACTTTGTGACTGACCGGTACTGCTCCGTCTTTCAACTGGATTTTGTGTGTGAACTTCGACAGTTGCCCAATGGTTCCGCTAAAGACATCAGGGAATTCTTTGCGCAGTTTGGCTACGTCAGGTCTGGGGTGGTCATCCGTCATAAGTACTTGCGTTTCTCCGCCGGGGTTTAATTGGATGCCCAGCGCTCCTTGGTCGACCCATCCGAGGACCGAGGGACCTGTTTCTGCCACGTATAATTTTCCTGTGGTTTCTCGCCCCTTGAACTCGAAGCGTAGCTGTCTGAATCCAACCATGGGGATCTTTTCACCTGTGAAAGTGACAGGATGTACGTGTGTAGGTGGTGACCTATGGTGCTGGCAAAATCCCTGTCCCATATGTCCCTCTGTATGATCGTGAATGGGGACCCCGAGTCTGCTATCATGGATATCTGGACCCCCCCTATGGTCAAGAGACAGGATGGTTTCCTCCTGGAATTGCAATCTATGCCTAACACTTGGTCGTCTATGCATAAGATGCAATCATCATCACCTTCCCCTTCCCTCACTTCGGGCTCCGAATCATACATGACACATTTGACAGAGCTGCTGTTGGGTCTCCGCCTGCAGACCTTGCCAAAATGTCCCGTCACCCCACAAAAGGAGCACTTTACATGGAAGGCAGGGCAGCGTTTGTCATTGGCCATGTGCGTCTGGCTGCCGCATCTGTAACAGGAGCCTCTCGTGTCAGGGGAAGGCCGGTGGGGCCCTGCTGAGTTCTTGGTGGGTTGTCGGCCGTACTTGCGCCCAGCGACGGGGCCTAGTTTGTCCCTGGGAGTGTTCTTGTCGCTAACTTTGCACACTGTCGGTTTGTCGTCGCTGTCTTTGTTGGCAGCTGCAGCGCATCTTTTTGACAGTTCGGCTTTTTTGATGATCGCTATGATCTCGTGGAGGGGCGCTCCCCCGCTTACCCACAACTTTTCCTGCACGCTGGTGTTGACTGTGTGCATTATTATCTGATCTCGCACTAAGTCATCATGCAGAGGACCGAACTTGCAATTCACGGCCAGTTTTTTAAGTGCTGCGACATAGTCCTCCACCGTCTCGGTGTCGTTTTGCTTCCATTGGAAGAAGTTGTATCTATCTATGGCCGTGCAAATGACCGGCTGGTAGTGACTGTCCAGGTCGTCTAGGGCATGTTGGAATACGTCTTCATCTGTTGCCGCTCTTGGTTTCTTGACCATATTCTCATAGACTCGTAACCCCTCTGGCCCAAGATTATGTAGTAGTATCTTCTTCCTGCGTTTGCTGGAGAACTGTTCTTCCCCTTCGTCTTCTACCGCGGATAGATAGTTGAGGAAGTACCCTTTCCAATCTGCCCATTTCATGGCCGGTTCGCCGGGCTTGGGGAGGAACGGTACTGGGTTGGTTAATGAGAAGGTCTGGGCACACATTGTGCTGGACTGGAAGGCGGCCTCTGGAGAAAATCGTCAATGGGGTATACGGCCTGTAGCAGGAGGCTGTAACTGAGGCTTGGGGCCTACCTACCTATCGGATAAACTGCGAAAATATATCCCTTCCCGGCCCCTTCGATCCGGTTCCAAGCTACTTTTCTGCACTCCAAGAATTAAAAAGGCTCGGTCGGGCGGCAAAGCTTTTACTTACCTCGCCCCGACCGTCTGGAACGAACTCCCCCGCGATCTATGTGACTGCCAGAGCTTTCCCCTGTTTAGGAAACTACTAAAACCCATCTCTTCTAAGATTCACCTTTTGACTGTAATCAGCGGCCTCAGCGCAGAGATACCCCTGACGGGGTGATTCAGGCGCTATATAAATTTATAAATATCAAATATATCAAATACAGTTGTGGGCCGTCCACTCAGGTATTCAAGGGATTGTAGCCTGTGACTCTGGTCGCGGTGACAATATGGGGACACCTTGACTCTTGCCCTGTTCTGTCCGAATGGGGTGCGGGCGACCACTGCCTGGACGACTGCAAGCATGCGTGACCTGATGGAGCTGGGAGCAGGAAACGCCGCGTGAGGAGGTGGCTGGGAGGCAGCTGAGATGTCTTCTTGTAGAAGGGAAGCAGTGGCCTGGACTCGGAGCACTTCTTGAATGAGGGGTGGTTGTGGAACTCCGCCTGCGCACGGCCCACGTGTGAAGTGGACGTCAGCTTAGGGCACCATTGACAGTAGCAGAGAGGTGGCCTGCCGGTGAGGCGTGTTCGCTTGGGCGCATGATAAGTGCGCACTGTGTCTGTACCTTCACTCAAGGACTGCCGGGCTTCAGGGCGTAGGCGCGATGTAGGCCTGGACGCGCCTGCTCATCCGGCATCGTGGGGATCGGAATCCGGGTATTGCACAGCGGGTGAGGCGCAGGGTCCGTGTAGGCTCGTTGCCAGTCTGTAGCGATGTATGGAGCCCCCGTAAGGAACGACAGGAGCCGCTAGTAGTTGTAGGCACTTTATTGTAACGAAGGACAGACGTGTGCGTACACTCTGCCGTGTCCCCATCAAATATACCCGCCTCCGGGAGTCTTCCCAGAAGGCACCCCGCTGATCACGTGGGTGCTGAGCACTAGACTGCGACACCACACATCTTCCCCTTTTAACAACAATACAAATAAATATCCAAACCAACATCTGAGCTACATGAACAATGAGTTGCGTGAGAGCGCGTTGCTGCTGCAATGGGGAAACTGGAGGAAGAGGGAGAGAGAGAGAGAGAGAGAGGGAGACGTATGTGCCCTGTCAGGGGCTGCAGGTGGGTGGAGGGAGTGGAAGTAGTGAGGGTGTCTACGTGGTGAATTCGTTGTATATTCTTGGACGCACCACTATCCTGCCTGTGCGGGTGCGTGTGCAAGAGGTTTGCTCCTCAAGTGTTTCTCTCTCCTGGCCGTTGTTGTGTGAGGTGGATGCCCTTTGCCTGATCTCTGGGGTGTCTGTGTGATCGGACACCTGGAGTGGTGTGTGGAGTGCAGAGATGTCATTGTTCCTTTCTCCAGTGGACTCAGTATTGCCCCCTGTGCCCCCTTTCGAGCCGCTAGTCGTGGGGCCGTTGGTAGAGACATCGTCGTCCAGATCCACGTTCACTCCTTGAGGCCTTGCCGTGGAGGGGGAGCCATTGGCCTGCCACTGTAAGACCTTGTTGCACTTCGCCATTCTGCAACGGAAGTGACCCGTGGCTCAGCCACCGCCAGGAGCAGAGGGAAGTGCAACATGTGATATGCAGTAAAACATTAAAAGGGACCGTCAGTGACAGGTACATGCTCATGACAATAACTTGAATATTAGAAGGATTGGTTGGGGGGATAGACCCAAGTTACTGAACCTTGGCACCCTGGCTTTGGGGAATCCTTGCCTCAGACGGCATTGGACGAACTAACCATCATCTTGAGGCCGTTGCTGTCTCACACTTCTTTTCCACTGAAGCCGGCAAAAAGGGACCTTCACACAATACACAGCGAAAGCCTGCTCTACACACAACTTCCAGAACCTGCCTAGAAGGAACCCGGTCAATGCCCAACTGTCAGTGGGCGTGGCTTATGCTGTCCATACAAGGCACTATAATTTAGGGTTGTGCATGTGTAAGAGTGTGTTTTGCTCATGTGGAATGTTATCTGCATTCCAGCGCCCATGGAAGATGTGGGGATGCTGGCTGGTGGGCTTACATGGCAACCTGAATTATCCCACTAAGTCTCCCTTACCTGGAGCATTTTGGTGTCCTGCGTTCATGCTCAACCTGTGATACTGAACACTACAGAGCAGCAGCCATTTTAAGATCAGGCACAACGAGCCTGGGTTCACGATATACCGTTAAACGAGCAATGGAGCAGGAAGGGCGAAACAACAAGTGGGTACGCGCAAAAGCAGCTGCCGTGCTTATAGATGAAGCGGCGCGAAGTCTGCGCTGATTATAAGCAAACATATAACCCACACCCACACATGTCGGCTCATTAATAATAATGAGCAATGGAGCAGGGACAGGGAAACAACAAGTGGGAGAATGCAAAAGCGGCGCTGTGTTTAAAGAAGAAGCGTGGCGGCCGCTCTGATTATCATCAAAATGGAACAAGCCGGCATGTGCAAAAACAACTGCCGTGCTTTCAAGTAACACAAGAAGGAAAGTAAGATAAAAGAGTGCCCTAGGAACAAGCGGGCATGTGCAAAAGCGGCCGCTGTGCTTTCAAGTAACATAAGAACGAAACTAAGGTAAAAGAGTATCCCAGAACTAACAGAAAAGCTCTCCAGTGGAAGGCTACTGAGTAGTTAGGCCCTGCCCTCTGGGCTGTAGCTAAAAGAGAAACGAGGGACAAGCAAGGGCAACGAACAAGTAGAAACCAAGATATTTTGAAGAGCAATCGAAGTAGCAAATAAAAAGCAAAGGCAGAGTTAAACCCCCACAAAACCTGAATCCAACATGTCTTGAAGAGACAGCGCAAGCGCTGCTTTTGGCTCGACCTAAAAAGGGGAAGGGGGCCATGGGGCCCTCTGCCTGAGCATTGTTAGGCTCTGGGGACACCATCCCCAGGGCCACAATTGTAAATAAAGGGGAGGGAGCGCACATGGCCCCCTCCCTGGGATGATTTTGGCCCCAGGGATGCAATCCCCCGGGCCTGGTGTAATTCTCAGGGGGAGACCGGCATGTGGCCCCCCTCCTGGCCCAAATGTGGCCCTGGGGACCCCATCCCGGGGCACTGTTACATGTTCAGGGGAAGGGAGCCCCCCCCCAGGCTGATTTCGGCCCCAAAGACCCCATCCGATGGGCCTGGTGTCATTTTAAGGAGTAGGGGGGGTTGTGTGGCCTCACTCCCTGGGCTGATTTCAGCACCGGGGACTCCATCCCTGGTGCCCTGTACAGTAAAAGGTGGGTGCCTTGCTGCCCACCCACAGAATCCACCTTATGTTATGACATATGTTAAAAACAGTATTACTCATAAGTAGTGCAGAAGGAATAGTAATTTAACTTTTGGTGTAGCTTAGTATATATCCTTAAGCCTCAGAAACATTTGCGAACATTTGCACTCACTGGATGAAGTCATTTGATATGCCATCAATGATATAATCCGTGATGTCACTGACCATGTCATGGCTGTTGTAATAGGTGAATTCATAAGCAGTGTATTTCAGGGGCGTAAGTTATAGTTAGCTTAGGCAAGTATAACTGCTGAATTTCTATGGTTTTGTACATGTGAGATGTGATCCTAACTATAACGTTCCTATAACCTTTGTTTTTTTCAGTGAATTTCTACGTTTTTTTAAATTTTATGTCAGGACTGGAGGCGAGGATTATGACTTCTCTCTTCACTTTTATTAACAGCAGCCAATTTTAACAACAAACTACATTTCCCATGAAACCTTGGGGAAAAAATGTAGTAAAGAAAAGTGTCCAATCAGGAATAGTCCTGAGCCCTCCAATCAGGGACAGTCCAGCTCCAACATAGTCTGTCCTCACTGGCCCTTCATCCTTTTTCTTCGCTGCTGAGTAGCCGAGGTAAGTGCCTTTCCTACTCTGAGGGAATTGTTCTTGCCTTTTTTTCAATTGTTTTGATGGCTTGTATAAATTGCTTCTAGAATTAACTGCGGTGCATTTATATACTTTATCAGGTTTATTGGTAGTTCACCATGTTATGTTGTTCGGGTTTGAATGTGACTTTTGCTTGTTAGCTTCTGACGCAGGACTGCTGTAGTCAGCAAGTCTCAGCGCGTGTTATTCTTTTATTGGTGTGCCGGCTGTGTCTGAAATTTGTATTTACCTCAGCAGGTGACTCACGGGTGATGGAGGTTTTAATCATCTCAGCGGAATGTGTTTTTCATTTTAGACGTGCTGCCGCTGTGTTTTGTTAATCGTTGTTTCAGCCTGTCAGCAAGTCTAATTGCGTATAATTGCATCTTCTTGAGGTGCCGCGATTGAAGCCGCGGTAGCGTTTTCCGCTCCTACGCGGTTGCTGGTTCTGGTGCGCTCGTCCTGACCTCCTGCCGCCAGGGGTCGTGGGAGGCAGTGCGACACGGCGCACGCGTTTCAAATCCCTGAGGGGATTAAACGGCAGCGCCGTAGTTCCGACGAGCCCTGGCCTGAGGAGGACGCCTCTGAGTGTTACCGGCCGATCTGTGTTTAATTATTAACGCTCTGCTGCCCTGGCACTTTTTTCCACGCGCAGGCAGCAGAGTCTGTATTGATTACCTTCAACGCCCTTTTGGGTCTGTATTTCTGGCGCCAGACGCCAGTTTGGGCACATACCCAGGCCAGTGTTGAACAGGGATATATATATATTTTTTTGTGCACCAGACATCATTGTGCCCAGGGCCTGGTCCCTCTGAGAGTCAGCGAGATCCTCGCATTATTCACTTGGCTGACACCCAGCCCCACAAGGTTAACCCTTTTAAGGACGGGGTACCCGGTCTGTCACCCAGACCCCCATTACCTACACTCATCTACTTCATTACGGTCCAGTGAGTATGGAGAGGGACTATGAGGATGACTCCCAGGGAGGGGAAAATACCCTGGCAGACCTCCCTTGGGATGACGAGTTCTATGAAGCAGTAGATGCTTCAATTTACAGAGCGGTGCGCGAAGCCATGACGCCCTTAGAGGAAAGACTATCTCGGAAAATAGACCAAGCCTTAGCTTAACTGTCTGCTCT
The DNA here is from genome assembly GCA_963921515.1 of Calotriton arnoldi. NCBI lineage: Eukaryota > Metazoa > Chordata > Amphibia > Caudata > Salamandridae > Calotriton > Calotriton arnoldi. The sequence continues at coordinate 135,952 of CAWUFW010013600.1, forward strand.
CCCCATGGTTCCTGCCCCCCAACCTGTGCCCCCAGAGGTTTCCCTGACTTCAGATCCCGTTTCCCCCCCCTGCCAAACGTGCACGTGATACGGGGGTGGACTTTAGTGCCATTGACAGGTTCAAACAAGCCTTTCTGGCTACCCAGCTACTTTTGCCACCTGCAGGGGACGGTTTGTCAACCCCACAAGACGTTCTGCCCACCGACGACGCAGGGGATGCTGACGCTGAGCCCGGTCCCTCAAGACCTTGGCTCCCTTCTCGCCCCTCCCAGGACAACTCGGACATGTTTGACCCCGACGAGATTGTCCACCCCCGCTCATTGGATTGGGCTCCGGCGGATAAAGTTGCCAACTATGTGGAGATGCGCATACGGAATCCTTTAAAGAAGGAGGCCCGTAACTGTCTCCGGGCTGAATGCCCGCAACCTTCTCTGGAGGGTAAAGTCACCCTCACGCCAGAAATTGACACCCGCATGGCCACTTTCCTGCAAAAATTCATGAGAGATCCTAAAAAAGGGATTGACAGGTCCTGGCGAGCGTGCCAGGACAAGCTCTTGGACGTTTTAGGGCCCCTCACAAAGATCTTAGACATGGCCGAGGAGGCCAAGACGTCAGGTTCCCTGATCTCCCCAGAGCAGCTGACGGGGTGGGCACAAAGGGCCATCGTGCTTTTGGGCAAGGCCAACTGTGCCCTTTCCAATGAGCGCCATCGCTCTCTTCTTATTAAGGTAGACCCCAAACTTGGGGACCTTGCTGACTCAGAGGCAGGGGCAGTGGCGCAAGGAGGCCTGTTTGGTGAGCCCTTTGTCAAGGAGCTGGGTAAATTCGTTAACACTTTTACCTCCCTTGACAAGGCGCAGTCATCCATCAAGAAGGTGTTTCCCCGGGTTTTCCGGGGGGCCGGTCGCGGTAGGGGCCGCTCGACCGGCCGTCCCTCCAACCAACCCTCGAGAGGGCAAGGCTCCAGGCAGGGTCAATATCAGGACCAATCCCGTTTTGCAACTTCTACCCTGCGAGGGGCAGGCAAGGCAAGGGCAGAGGATACCGAGAAGCCGCAGCCTCAGCCAATACCGGTGAGTGTTCTCCCTTCTTCCCGTTTAAAGCTAGAGAGGAGGCTGGGGAATTTTTCCAGGCCTGGACTTCCATCACCGGGGACGCGTGGGTTAGGCAGACGGTTCGAGGTTTTCACATAGATTATGTGGGGGATCCCGTCTAGCGGTGCAGACCCCGCCCATCCAGTTTTCCCAACAGGAATTCTCCTTAGTGGACGCGGAGGTCTCATCCCTCCTGGCCAAAGGGGCTATTGTTCCCTCCATTCAGCATCCCAGGGGATTCGTCAGCAACATATTTTTGGTGGACAAAACGGATGGGGGCAAACGCCCCGTGATCAACCTCAGCGAGTCAACGAGTGGCTGGTCTATCGCCACTTCAAGATGGAAGGAATTCATCTCCTCAGGGACGTATTGCGCCCTTCAGACTGGATGGTGGCCTGGACCTAAAATACGCCTACCTAGTGATTCCGGGCTTTCCTCCCCACCGGAGGTTTCTCCAGTTCATCTGGCGGCGGCCGACGTACGAGTTCGCATCCCTCCCCTTTGGCCTGTCATCGGCCCCCTGGTGCCTCACCAAGGTCCTCAAGCCACTGGTGGAGTGTTTAAGAGCTCGGGGTGAGGATGATAGTTTATCTGGACGATCTGCTCCTTATGGATGCGTGTCCTCTTCAGCTTCTGCATCATCTTCGGATGGCGGGAGATCTTCTCCACAGCCTGGGCTTTGTGGTTAACGAGACAAAATCGGTTCTCACTCTCTCCCAGTCGCTTACGTTTCTTGGCTTCGTAGTAGACTCCACTTCCTCCACTCTCAGCCTACCAGCGAGGAAGGTCTCCAAGGTTCGACACGAACTGAGACGATCCTTACCAAGCAGCAGGTATCGCTCAGGGATTTAGCCCGGATTGTGGGTCTTCTTTCAGCTTCCATCCAGGCCATCTTCCCGGGCCCCCTCCACTATCGAGCCCTGCAACGCCTCAAGGCGGTGTATTTGCGCAGAGGGTATACTTATTCCCACAAGGTGGTTTTTCCGAGGAGGCACGGGAGGAAATTCAGTGGTGGCTACAGCACATGGAAGCCTGGAATGGTCGGGCGATTTTCGGGTCCGCACCAGATCTAGTGATATAATCCAACGCCAGCACTGTAGGCTGGGGAGCCAGGTGCGGGAAATTTTCTACAGGAGGATTGTGGTCTCCAGAAGAACAGAGATTACATATCAACTGCTTGGAACTCCTAGCAGGCTCCTCCGCCATCTGCTGTTGGACGAAGGATTCCATCCAATCATCTGTCCTCCTAAAAATGGACAACATATCCGCGGTTCGCTACATCAACCACTTAGGGGGCATGAGGTCCAAAGCCCTCTCCGACCTGGCTGCCAGTTTTTGGCAATACTGCCTGGATCGTCAGGTGTCGGTCACGGCAGAGTACCTCGCTGGACGGGAGAACCAGGTGGCGGATTTTCAATCCCGCAACTTCAGGGATTCCAGCCTCTGGAAGCTGGACCCAGATGTTTTTCGGCGGTTGAACGACCTTTGGGGTCCTTTTTTGATAGACCTTTTTGCCACAAGGCTCGACCACCAACTCCCTCGGTTCTACAGTTGGAGGCCGGACCCTCTGGCAGTGGCCACGGACGCCTTCCTCCAGGATTGGAGTCAGGAGAAAGGGTACGCTTTTCCCCCTTTCGCAATGATCACAAGAGTGACAGCTCAGACCAGGAGGCAGCGAGCGGAGGTGGTAATGGTCACCCCCTTTTGGAGATCTCAAGTCTGGTTTCTGGTTCTTCTGGAACTTTCTTGGGATTCTCCAATCCTACTCCCCCACTTTCCGGATCTCCTCCTGAGCACCGACCAAGTTCCTCATCCTCTGATTCAGGGGAACTCGTTGTGGCTCATGGCGTGGAAGATTACAGGAGACGATGGGAGGTCCCGGGCCTTTCGGAAAAGGCTAAAGAGCTCATATTCAGGGCTTGGGCGGACAGCACGGTTAAACGTTACAGGTCCGCTTGGGGCAGATGGACCCGCTGGTATGTGCGAAGGAGTCTCAATCCCTTGGACGCCGATGTGGTCCACATCCTGAATTTTCTGGCTCACCTAGCCTCTAGTGGTCTAGCATACAGATCAATAAACACCTTTCGCTCAGCCATCTCAGTGGGCCACGCACCGCTTAGCAATGTGGCTGTTGGAGAGCATCCCCTTGTATGCAGGCTGCTCCGAGGCATTAGGCTGTCTCTGCCTCCAGAACCAAGTTATTTGGCCCTCTGGGACGTCAACCGGGTCCTAAACTTGTTTTTATCTTGGCAACCCAACCGTTTTCTGTCACGGAAGGAGTTGTTGGCCAAGCTGGCCATGTTGCTCTGTCTCATCTCCTGCTGTCGGGTGTCTGACGTGCGAGCTCTGGATATCACAGCCAGGATTTTTTTACTCCAAATGGGGTGACGTTCACTCTGCATAGAATTACTAAGTGTCACACAAGGACAATCTCATATCTGGAATTCCCAGATTCACCTAAATTGTGTGTAGTCCGCTGCCTGAAAGCTTATGAGGAGATGATGGAGGACTTTCGCCCCCCTGGAGAACGACAACTCCTTATTGCCTTACGTAAACCGTTTAAGGCGGTGTCTTCGCCCACCATCGCCAGATGGGTTAGGTGGTTTATGCAAGAGGCTGGTATAAACCTTAGGGACATTGGAGCTCACTCAGCTCGATGAGCAATGGCCTCGAAGGCATTTGGCTTGGGTGCCCGTTTAGAGGATATCCTCAACACGGCGGATTGGTCTTTGGACTCTACCTTTAAAAGGTTCTACTTCAAGCCAGTGCTGGACATGGCTCACCTCGTGGTGAGCAAGTTTTGAACTAGCATAATCCTTGCCTCCAGTCCTGACATAGAATACAAAATTTCCTAGCTATCGTAACGGAAAGTTTCAATTCTATTAAGGACTCAGAGGCGAGGATTATCCCACCCTAGGGTTCTTTCAATGGAGGTACCCACCCCGTATTTGAGTAAGTAATACAGTTTGATTTCTTGACTGTTGATATTAATGACTGTGTTGGCATTTTCTTTGTGGAATGTCTAGCTCACTGTTCTTTCTTTGCAGGCTTGACGAGTTTCTATTTGTTAAGTGACAATGTAGCTTTGTCCTCGTAGGTTCTGATGCGAATAAGCAGGACGCATGAAAGGGATCCAACGGCTGACTTTGCGCGATGTAAGAGGATGAAGGGCCAGTGAGGACAGACTATGTTGGAGCTGGAGTGCCCCTGATTGGAGGGCTCAGGACTATTCCTGATTGGACACTTTTCTTTACTACATTTTTTCCCCAAGGTTTCATGGGAAATATAGTTTGTTGTTAAAATTGGCTGCTGTTAATAAAAGTGAAGAGAGAAGTCATAATCCTCGCCTCCGAGTCCTTAATAGAATTGAAACTTTCCGTTACGATAGCTAGGAAATTTTTCATTCTATTTCCTAACTATAGCGTTCCTGTAACCTTTGTTTTTTTCAGTAAATTTCAAAGTTTTTTCTAATTCTATTTCTTAACTGTAACGTCCCTGGAACCTTTTGTTTTTGCAGTGAATTTCTAAGGTTTTTTAATTTTATGTCCTAACTTTCATCTGTTTTTTTAAATTGTATTTTCTAACTATAACGTCACTGTAATGTTTGTTTTTTTAAATCAATTTCTATTGTTTATTAGGTTGGTTGTGAGGTGTCTACAGTAATATGTTGCTTTTTTTTAATAATATGGGAGTCACCGACCCGTTGCAACTGGTTCCACTGAGACAGTTTTAATGTTTTGTTTAAGGCAAGTGGTTTAATAATAAAGTAATAAAAGTAGTATAATTATAGAGAAAAACATTTTAAAGGTCGTTGTGATCTTTTTTTAGGAGTCGCGGTGCCTTCGCGATCCGTGCCGGCTCGTATTTCCAGAGTCGCAGTCGAGACGCCACTCCGGCGTATTTTTGTCAGTGGAAAAAGATATACTTGTACACTTTAAAGGTATTGTTCAAAGTAAGAGGTTTACTGATAAAGTAATAAATGTAGTGAAATCATTGAGAAAAAAATCTTAAAGGTCGTTTTAATACATTTTGCAGACTAGCGACATTGCCACAATGTGAGTGCAAAGGTGTTGTGACTCCCATGTGACACGGAAACAAAGGGATTTGACTGGTTAAACAGCTTTCTATCATTAATAGAGGAAAGTCCCCCTATTACCTCCATCTTTTAGATGTGGCTGTATTTTTCACACCTTTGTATTTCCTCTAATACTTTTGTTTTCTTTTGGTGTTTTACACTGTATTCTTGGACACTTAAATGGCGTCTACTGCTCCAGTGAACCGAGAGGAGCATCCCAACTCTTCAGAGGAAGAAGAACCTGTGAAAGAAGAAGAGCATAGTGTGGCAGTTTTTGTGTATTACTGCAGGAGAAAAAAAACCTGCACCATCTTCAACAAAGTTCTTTCAGGAGGTTTGGAGAAGAAATGCTCATGCGGAACATCTAGCATGATACACTCCACTTGTCTCACACGAGCAGAATTAGAAAGAGACAAGAACCAGCAAGAAACATGTGCTGGAGACGGTGCACAACTGGGCACCTCATCAGCTCCTCAACTTTCTACTGATCCTCTAGCCAGTGTTCCAGTATTTACAGGAGTTGCACAGTTTTTTAAAAAAAAATGCAAGGCAATATTGAGCATGGTACAGCAATCTATACCTACTCTAGTTGGCAGCATTAACACTCATAAGTGTTAGGCTTTTTTTCAAATTGTTGGTGCAAGTTTTGTGCTTTTGCTTAAGAAGCAGTACTTTTCACACTTTTGTAAAAAAAAAAAACACAAAATTGTTAGAAAATACAAAAATATTTTAAAAAACATTTTTTAAGAACCACCAAAACTAGTTTGTGAGTGTCTGAATCTGTGTATGAGCGGTTGTGAGAGGTATGTATGGGTGAGTTAGTGCATGTGGGAGTGGCTATATGGGTGACTGAGTTAATTCATAAGTGGCTGCATGGGTCATTCAGTGTGCGAGTAGTTGTATGGGTGAATGAATAGAATATTAGTGACTGAGTGGGTGAGTGAGTCAGTGTGCAAGTGGCATATAGGTGACTGAAAGAGTAAAAGAGTGGTGTTTGGGTGATTGAGTGGGTGCATGAGTGCCTGTATGGGTGATTGAGTAAGTGCATGACTGACTGTATGGATGTGTGAGTAGGTATGTGAGTAGCTGTATGAGTGAGTGCATAGATAGATGACTGGTGTATGGGTGAGTGAGTGGATGCATGAGTAGTGGGTGGGTGAGGGATTAGGTATGTCTGTGGCTCTATGGGTGAGTGAGTGCATGTGTCAGTAACTGTATGGATGAGTGAGTGGCTATATGAGTGACTGTATGGGTGAGTCAACGTGTGTGTGAAAGGGTGTATGGGTATATGAGTGGCTGTGTGAGTGTATGTATGAAAGTTTGACTGGGTGTGTTAGTGGCTTCATGGGTTAGTGAGTGGTTGTATGAGTGTCTGTATGGTTGGTTGAGTGAGTATGTGTGAGAGTGGCTGTATGGATAAGTGATTGAATATGGGAGTGCCTGTATGGGTGAGTGAGTATGTATATGAGTACTGTATGAGTAAGTGACTGGGTGTGTGAGTGTTAGTATAGGTGAGTGAGTGAAGAGATGAGTAGCTAAGTGGGTGAGATAGTTGGTGTGGGATTACTTGTATGGGTGAGTGAGTGCCTGTGTGAGTGACTGAATGGGTGAAATAGCATGTGTATAAGTAGCTGTATGTGTGAATGATTGGGTATGCGAACGCCTGTATGGGTAAGTGGGTGGGTGTGCAAGTATCTGTATGGGTGAGTGAGTTGAGTATAAGTGACTGAGTATGTGTGTAGTGGGTGTATGAGGGAGTGAGTGTATGATTGGTATATAGGTGTGTCAATGAGTGCATGAGTGGTGTATTTGTGATTGAGTGGGTGCATGAGTGCCCTTATGGGTGATTGAGTGGGTACATGACTACCTGCATGAGTGAGTGTTTGAGTATGTGAGTAGCTGTATGGTGAGTGACGGCCTATGTAAGTGCCTGTGTGGGTGAGTGAGTGGGTATGTGAATGACTGTATGGGTGAGTGAGGGCATGTATAATTGGATGTATAGGTGAGTAAGTGGGTGTGTGAGTAAATGGATGTGTGAGTGGCTGTATGAATGAGTGAGTTTGTGTATTTGTACTGTATGGGTGAGTGACTAGGTATGTGGATGGTAGTATGGGTGAGTGAGGAGATGAGTGATTGAATGGGTGAGGTAGTTGGTTTGTGAATAATTGTATGGGTGAGTGAGTGACTGTATAAGTGTAATAGTGGGTGTCTGAGTGTATGTATAATGAGTGACTGACTTTGTACATGGTTGTATAGGTGAGTGAGTGGGTATGTGAGTGACTGTACGGGTAAGTGAAGATGTGTGTGATTGGATGTATAAGTGAGTGAGTGGGTGTGTGAGTAGTTGTTTGAGTGAGTGTGTGTATGAGTACTGTATGGATGAGCGACTAGGTGTGTGAGTGGCAGTATGGGTGAGTGAGTAAGGAGATGAGTGGTTGAATAGGTGAGGTAGTTGGTGTGTGATTACTTTGATGGGTGAGTGAGTGGGTGCATGCATGAGTGGCTGTATAAGTGTATTAGTGGGTGTATGAGTGTGTGTAAGTGGTTGTATGAGTGAGTGAGTGACTATGTAAGTTTCTGTATGGGTGAGTAAGAGGGTGCATCAGTGGCTCTATAGGAGAGTGAGTGGGTGCATTGCTGGGTGTATGGATGTGTGAATGTGTATATGTGTAGTTCTATGGACCAGAGTATGTATGAGTGGTTAAATGAGTTAGTAACTGTGTGTGAGTAGTTGCATGAGTTAGTGACAGTGTGTTTGAGTGGCTGTCTGAGTGAGTGAGTCTGATTTTAATGGTGTGAGTGAGTATATGTACAGGTAAGAGAATCTGATTTGCTGTATAACTGTGTGACTGAGTGTGTGTACTGGTAAGTGAAGTGGCACATGAGTGGCTGTATGAGTGAGTGAGTCTTTGAGTTGTTGTATCACTGTGTGAGTGAGTATGTGTATAGGTAAGTGAAATGGTGCGTGAGTGGCTGTAGAAGTGTATTAGTGGGTATCTGAGTGTGTGCATAGTGAGTGATTGACTGTGCAAGTGGTTGTATGAGTGATTGAGTGGCTGTATGACTGTCTGTATGGGTAAGAGGGTGCATGAGCGGCTCTATGGGTGAGTGAGTGGGTGTTTGACTGGGTGTGTGGATGAGTGAATATATATATATATATATATATATATATATATATATATATATATATCATAACAAAAATCCCAGAAATGTCCCAGCCACAGCAGCGGCGGCGGCGCAACACAACGGGCACAGACTCCAAAAGCAAGGATGTAGGCTTGATGGTTTTATTCACACATCAATGTCCAAATGACGTGTTTCAGCCGCCAGACATGCGGCCTTGATGCGGCCTTGATATATATATGTAGCTGTATGGATCAAATATAGTGTGCGAGCGGTTGAATTAGTTAGTAACTGTGTGTGAGTAGTTGTATGAGTTAGTGACAGGGTGTGTGAATGGCTGTATGAGTGAGTGAGTTTCTGAGTTGCTGTATCACTGTGTGAGTAAGTATGTGTACAGGTAAGTGAAATGGTACGTGAGTGGTTGCATGAGTGAGTGCATTACTGATGGTAAGTATGTGTAAGTGGCTGTATGGGTATGTGAGTGGATGTGTCTGTAGCTGTATGGGTCAGTGATTGGGTGTGCCAGTGCTTACATGACAGAGTGACTGGGTGTGTTAGTGATTATATGGGTGACTGAGTAGATGAATGAGTGGGTGCATGAAACTCTGTATGAGTGAGTGAGGCTCTGGCTAAATGGATGAGTAAGTGGCTGTGATATCACCGATAAGAGTGAGTGAGTGGATGTGTTGTATCTGTATGGGAAATTGAGTGTATGCAGTTTTAAATGTATCTGTAAGTGTCTTGGTCTGTTATTGACTGTATTGGTGAGTGAATGGATGTGTGAGTGGCTGGGTGCATGATTATGGACCTCATTTATGAAAAGTGTTGCATTGCTGGGCAAAAGCAGTGATGCAACACTTTTCATAGCGCCATCCTTGCGACACCATGGATGCGCCGTATTTATACTACGGTGCTCCATGTTGCAAGGATTGACCAGATACATCAGAAATCCTGATGTATCTGGTGGTGCAGTAATGACGCATTGCTGGATCTGTAAACTGACGCAAATCCAGCAATGGTGTCATTACACATGGGCGAATCCCATGTAAAAGGCCTTGTGTCACTCCTTATGCCTGCTTGAAGCAGGTATATGGATTGTGACGCAGTCAAGTCGTAGGAGTGGCGCAGTGAAATATCATAGATTTCACAGCGCCAGTTTTCACAAGGTTTTTTTATGTGGGAATGCCCTCCCTGCATACATTATACCTGACACAGGTATAATGTAGCACAGGGCTTTACAAAGTGACGCATCTGCCTAGATGTGTCACTTTGTAAATAGGGCGCAGCGTGGCGCATTTTTTACTGTGCCGCAGTGTCATAAAAAAGGGATGCAACAGCGGCGCAAGCCCTCATAAATAAGGGCCTGGGTTTATCAGTGTGTTTCTGGCTTTATTAGTGCTTCTATGAGACTCTACCTTTTACATTTCAAACAAAACCATAGATATTTCCTATAATGTAATAGTATTTGACATTTTAGTAATGGATTTTTTCCCCTTTTTTTCTGTTTTCAGGTTTTGTAGTTGTATACCATAATCAATGTATTGTATAAATATTAATTTTTCAACAGAGGGAAAAAACAATTGCAAAGTGTGTTAAAAAGAATACCTTGATCACAATTCAGAACCTGTTCTTATCTTTTTCTGAATTAAATTTTGTTGCTTTCTATGTCATTTGTAAATAAAATGGCACCTGATTGCATTGAGGATCTGTTATCATAGCACTGCAAATCGAAAATCAATTGCATGGTAGTTTTTCACTATCCCCTCCTGGGAAAAGAAACTGGTGGCAAAATATATCAAGTGCTCTTTATACATGAACACCCTCTCCACGAGTATGTCAAAGAAGTATTTCTGTGGAACTACAAGTATGTTGACACATCTAAAGGCGTATCACTGCAATCACTGTTGTAAAGCAAAAGGCATATCACTGCAATCACTATTGTAAAGCCAAAAGAATAGAATTAATAGTCTACATTGCTTATGCTGTAACAGTATATCACAATTTTATAAAAAATATCATTTTCCCTTATTTAATGCGCTCAGCTTTCATGCTTGTTCGCCATAAATGATGTACTGGATGAAGCTTTATCCTTGAACTGTGGGGAAAAAACAATCACATAGATAGTAGAAAGAAAAAAACCTGCACAGTATATCACTGTTTCTTAATCAGTTGTTTTACCTACAGTTACTACACTACTCTCAACAAACCTATCTTAAAAAGATTTGTTTTATAATCATACCTGGTGCAATACTACTGATAAATATAAACCACACCTGAATTTTGGAGATCCTTTTGGAAACATCCCCTTAGTAGGCTGAATGATGTCTCAAACGCAGATGATCCATGTAGACCAAATACCATACATTACTTTTTTTCCACAAATAGTAGATAGACATTTAGGTTGAAGAAACAAAAGGTGACAGTTTTGTAGTTTGAAAGACAGTTTGATTTCAAATTAAGCTTCCTGTGATTGCATTGTGCCCATCCAGTTTCACTCTTTAATTAGACAGGGTAGTATCCAGATGTTATATTAACTCCTTTGTGGAAGATAAAAGGACTCTTGAATTTTGGACAACTTTTTAAAGACATCACCCCTGAAAGGCTGAATGATGTCTAAAACACTGATGATCCACGTAGAAGAAACACTGGACATTAATTGTTTTCCAGAAATACTCCTTAGAACTTTGGTTGAAGAAACAAAACTTAAGAATTTCATAGTTTGAAGAGAAGTTTTGGTTTAAACTTAAGATTGTTGTCATTGCATTCCGTCCATCCATTATCACTCTTTAAATAGACAGTATAGTGTACTGATGTTACATTAAGTTCTTCATGAATGATGATAGCCATAGTAGTATAAGTTCTTCCAGAAATTGATATTTGTCCTGCTTTGAAGTCTGCAATTTCGGTTTCCAATTTAGATCTATCTGCTATGCATTGTTGCAGCATTAATATAAGGTATTTTCCACTTCTTTGTATATGCAATAAAGACATAACATCTGATCTACAATTTGGGCAGGTCATATTTTGGTTAACCATTTTAATCAATCTGTCAAAATGCACTGTTTTGAAATCTGGTAGTGTTAAGTATAGAAATCTCTCAGAATTTATTTCAGTGGTAGACAAAAAGAGCATATCTTCACAGTCATTGTTCCATTTGTAACTCAATCCAAATAAGTTATCTATGTTTATTTCTTCTTGTTCTAAAACTCCAAGCAGGACGATTATAAATTCCTGTGTGTCTTGTTGAGTGTTCTGAGTAAATAGTACTGATCCACTATATATATCTACTAGATCCCGAATGCCTGAAGCACAATGTGTTATAGTCCTATCAGTAAGTAAACGTTGTTGCAAAGTACACAGTGCAGAACATAATCACTTCTGTGCTTTCTGTTCTATTGCATTTTTAAGATGTGGTAAATGAAACAGTACATTGATAACTGCATTTGCATAGCAATTGACACCAGAGGTGTTTGACAACTGGTAACATAGCTCATTCTCCAGTTTTCTCTTCTTAACATCTTCCTTGTTGTCCTTCTTTTCAGCAACATCTGTAGATTCTTTTGTGAGCTTCCGCTTTGGACAGATTATCCATTTTTCATAAATGGAATTGTGTTAAAAATTAGCAGTGTAAACACTCTTTAACCGATTGTACTTTCTGACACAGCTTGCATCTGCACAAACTTTTCTGTCATCAAATTCAACCAAAAACAAACCAGACAATGTTCTCACTTGAGACATACCTTCTTTAAACAAAGTACCACCAATATTAATAAAAGCTGCGTCTGCACTTAGACCTTGAGATTTATGGACAGTTAGAGCATAACACTGGGAACTGCTGTCGCCAGGCATTAAAGTCTTTTCCAAGGAAAAAAAAGTACTACACTTTGGCCAATCTGCTTCATGCAATAAATCTGATCAAATTTCATGGCTAAGTATTCAGCCTCATCCCTATTTGGAAAATGTATTAAATCAATAACTTTACCCATAACACCATTTACTAATCCGTCCTCAACATTTAAATTGTGCTACAGTTTTTGCATAAATATTTTTGTAATCCTGCAGTCTTGGATACCGATTTCTCCAATTAATTCAATTTTCCTTGTAGCTTTCCACTAAGCAGTAGGGTTCCTCCCTGTTGTTCCACTTTGTCAACAGCTGTAAGTTCCAAAATGTCTTCTTTCTCCAATTTTAGTAATTGTTCATCAAATTTGGAGCACATTTGAAGTACAGGCGTTAAACAGACTGTAGATTTGCCTACTTCAATGAAATTGAACATTAGCTGTGCTGCTGTATTCTTTAAGGAGAAAGGTTTGCTGATAAGTCGACTTTCTGAGGTAAGTTTCCCCTCCTTTGTCAGAACTCCTACTCTAGTGTCCTTCAGAATATTTCCATTTTCCATGTCAGATGCTTGACGCATATTCCTCAGTAGTTCCTTCTATTTGAAGTTCAGCCAAATGTTGACATTGCCATTACTTCCCAAAGAATTCTGAGTTTCGTCATGCAGAAGTGTCTTGAGAACAGGCTGTCCTTTGACAGAGTAAGTTGCAAAGACAATTAAATGCTTTCCTTCAAATAGCACGTCATGCCCTGTTTTTAAAATCTGTTGCAATCTCAAGTGTACAAAGGCAAGCATTGTTTGAGACCATTCTCATCTCATCGATGATCAAAAGCTTCAGTTTCTTTAACACTCTTGACACCTTATGACAAGATTCACCGGATAACTTTTAGTATTGTAATTTATTCTCATGTTCAACAGGTAGCATTAGTAGACAATGTAGAGTAATTCCTTTGAATGTTGTGTGCAGCCAATCCAGTGGGACCTGTTACTACACCCAATAAATTTGATTCTGTAGTACTCTGTAGATAAGCGGTGAGATCTTTAATTACAAAACTTTTCCCGGTGTAAGCTTGACTGCTGATGTACAATATTATTGGCTCAAATGATGAACATTTAGATTCTTTCTTCTTGTGGAAGAATCCGTGCTCTACTTTCTCTTTTACCTCCATATAAATTTCTTTCTGCTCATTGTTTAATTGTCCAACTATCTGTTCAAAATCAACACTTGCCTGTCTTGCTTGTTCCACTGCAGCTTCCACCCCTTTCATAGCTAGTGGAGCTTTGTTTTCAATAATGGGCTGTCTAAGAGGATCTTGACTCAGTGGTCCAGAACTTTGGCTGCTTTGTGAGCTCTCTCTAGCTATCTCAGCAGCAATAGTTTCCTCCTGTTGAATCGCATCATTTAACATTTGCAAATAGTTTAAGAAGATTGAACACTGAATGCTGTCTTTCACATCATTGAAAGAATCATCGTAGAAGTTATAGTCTCCAAATAATTTTTATTCAGCACGACAAGGCTTGAAGAGTTGTAGAAAGTAAATCACTCAAAACGTGGTTATTCCACAATAGCCCCCTCTGATTCCTTGTAGAGTTGCCTCGCACTAGCAGCACTGGGGATGTCTGAGGGTAGCTATGAGCTATTTAAGTGCTAATAGAATAGAATAGAATAGAATAGAAGCACCAAATAGAAAAACTCTCATCTGTCTGGAGATTAGATTAGCAGCTAAGTTGTCTGTGGGTAATTAGATTTCCATTTGCATATTTCACCAAACAACCATCACATCCAACTATGGCATATTTCCCTTCTTCTATGTTTTCTATTACATTCTTTTTATATCTTTATTGTTGAAGTACTTCATAAAGGCACAAGTCTTCTAGATGTGGACTCCTTCTTGGATAGTACATGTCTAACATATTTGATTTCACAATCTCTGTACTTTCCGGGTCAAACTCTGCTAGGTACTGAATTTCTGGGAACGTTTTTAACACTCTATTTCATGTACTTGCTTGACCTAGACTCACCCACACAATTCCCCTTGACTTTGAAGACAAACAGGCTGAGCTCCAATGGTCACAGCACACATAGGATCCCATCTCTCTATGGGAAAGCATTTTCAAGCTGAAGCTGTACAATTTCTTAGATAGAGTCTTTTCTGAATAAATCTCCCCCACATCTCCTTTATCTCTGTCTTCTCTGATTTCGTAATGTATGAAGTAATGTACCGAGCAACAGTGATAGAGTTGTCTACAACAAATTGTAGATCGATATTTGCATTCCACATCTTTGGAATCACAGGGTTGTAGTCATTAATATACTTGGAAGCCTCTGTTCTTCTCAGGCTATATGTGTTTTTTGGTCATTTCTGTGTCAGTGTATGTCTGACTGCAGACAAAAAACTGTTCACTCTTCCTTGAGAAATCACAGGTCGTGAGAATCCAAATCTACATCTCGTGTAAAATTTTCCTTTGCATCTGTATTTTCAATGACAGTACTTCCCACATCTATGGGTTTGAAAGCGTAGAACATGCTGTCTCAAGCCCTTTCCACCACCATCTTTTGGGATGGCGCATGTCACATGCTGTTCTATGAAAGACAAGACAGACTCATCACTGTCTGTTCGAAATTGCGGTGCATCTTTTATCTGTAATAGCATGTGAATTAGGCCTGAGCAGAGTTCACCAAGTTCCGCTATCCGGAACTCTGCGAAGTGATTAAAAAACTCTGCCGCGCTTCACGGAGTTACGCAAGCGGCAGAGTGCGTTACGTCATGCCGTTTGTGCTAATTTGTAGCACCGGTTGTTTGTCCCACATTGTAAAATCAGTGCGAACGGCACCACACACAGCGCAAGATGGTGCTGTTTCTTTCTGCCAGTTGAGTAGATGTTCTACTCGAGCATCAGTTTCCTCAACGCAAATGGAAGGTTTCTCAATGCGAGTGGTAGCAACCACCTGCTACCGCCCGCATTGAGAAATCTCGCCGGGAGGTGGTCTGGAGTAAGATTGGCCTTGATCACACTCACCAATTAAACATTGGCAAGCGAGGAAAAATCTCCATTCCACTGCGGAGTTCTACGGAACTCCACGCACTACACGGAGTGGGAAAAACTCCACAAACTCTGCAAGTGGAGCAGAATTTCACGCCCAGGCCTAATGTGAATATGAGGAGCACCTCTTGATTGGTACTATTTTTGCCGAAAGAAATCAGTTACTTCACCTAGAGGAAGTTTTCTTTTTTGGGCAGATGAAGGACATCATAGCTTGAAACCTGTGATCAAAATATCTGCAAACATTAGCGGGATCCAAAGAGCAAAGTTCTCTGGCTGTCTTCACTTTGATATCTTTAATACTAGAGTTTGCTTCTTTCAAAAATTGAAGCAGGTCATCCCAGGAGTACTCAACACAGCTGAGTGTCAGAAACTAAGTATGTGCACCTAGATTTCTCAACATACATTTCAGTTCTCCATGACGGCGATACCAATACTCGGTGCCACGTTGGCACGCCATCAAATTAATCAAGTTTTCATCCTTGCCATGAACTTTGTCAATGAATTCATTCGCAGAGAGATTTGGAAGATTAACTTCTTTCAACAGTTTATGGTTCACAGCATATGAAAGTCAGGACAAGTCACTCTCAAACAGAAGATGAAATATGTAGGGAATATACTGCAAAATCTTGGATCCTCTGAGTATAATCTGGTTGACTGGTATTCAGCTGCTGGTATCTGTACAGAGCAGTCATCAAAGCGGCCACATCCTCCAGTGGGAAACAGTTGTGGAAAACAGCGAGCTTCTAAACTTTTCTCCTGCACACTAATGGAAGCTCCTTTTGCTTGCTTCATATGAAAGAGATCAGTAGCATCACTGATGACTTCTTTAGAATACAGAGGATGGATTATGTAGTGTTCGTAAATCTGTTCTGATCTGGATTGTTTCACTTTTTCAATTTGTCCACTTGATAGTTATGTTTCATTTTCTATATATGTTACATCTCAAACAACATTAGCATTTTTATAATAAATATTATTTTGTACCAGGTATAATGTTGCTTTTTTTAACTTTACTAACATCCACTAACTCTTGACAGATTTTTATATTCTTCGTAGGCACACCATTTACTAGACTAATAAGTGCACCACTTACTAGACTAATAAGTGGTTCATGAACATCTCTGTATACCCCAACAGTTTCACTATTCTGTTTAAAATCTAAAGGTGAGTAAAGAACCCGTCCTTTAAGGCCTTTCTGAAGGTCCGTTGGTGGCAGCTTCCCTGTCTTTAGCTCCATACGAGCTATTGCCTGAAATGTGTGTACACATTGTATGAGAATTGAGTCATAAACATTAAAATCTCGTAGTTCTTGTGGAATACATACTAATGATAACATGTTATGTACTGCTCTAGCTGACATTTTATTTTCCTCTAACTTATCATAGCAGTACTTACATATAATCTGCCGTGTAGACAACTCAAATCGATCCTCTGCAAATAAATGAACAGCAAGTTCGAGCCACTTATCTCTGTTCTCCTGTTCAGTTTTTGACAATACAACTACATTGTCAGTTTGACTTTTGTAGTGAGTGCATTGACAACAAATACAAACACAGTTTGGTTTCTCAGAAGAAACTGTGTTAAATTCTGCTGTAAAGTTATCAACAATAATACCTGTGTCCTGTTTCTCTCAGTGGCATAACAAAACTTCAGGGGACCCCCTTGAAAGATACATGGAGGGGACCCCTCTGAACTCAATCAGGAGCTCTCAGGCCAGGGTAATATGCTGAGGGGGCCCCTGGAGCTCGGGGGGCCTCCCGCACCACGGGGGCTGCGGGAGTCTATGTTATGCCACTGGTTCCTCTACACCTCCAAATACCAACTCCTCATTTTACCTACACTCCTGTTCAGGACCAAAGAAACGAAACTGAACATCTTCACATACTTTTGCAGCCCTGCTACTGTACCATGCAAAAGAGCTCTATTCATTTTTCCTAAACATAGGGCAGATGTTTTGACATGGTAAAGCTTCCTTACTAAATATTGCATTTTAGAGTGGTGAACAGCTAACATTCTGAAGAGACGAAAGCTGCTATGGCACACTTTCTTAGATAGGCATGCCAGTGAATGTACCTGTCAATTTATATACTTCCTTACTTTACATGGATCTAATCCTTGCAAAAATCCCTATTTTCTGTTTCAGACTTCTGTATGGAAACAGACGCGGAAAAGTTCTCAATATATCAATTGATTCCTGACGAACACTGCAAATACTGCTACCATTCCATTTGTATACAGGGGCCTGTCTATGTCTTCCTTGTATGTCTTCATCTATCACTTCTTCAACATTCCTAGGAACCATCTCCTCTTTTGGAATGGGAGTACCATCCTTCACCTCATAACATCAACCAGTTGTTTCAACTGCATGCACTAATGTGTTCTCTTGGAAATAGCTTTCTTCATTAAAGAAAGGCTCAGTACTGGAAGTATGCTTCCATTCATCACTGAAAACTTTGCAAAAATTACGTCTATTCACAAGTCTTTTCTTTTGACTTCTTCTCCTCAAAGACAACAATGTTTTGTCCAGTGTTCTTATTCTGCTCAGTATCAAAATAAATAGCTTCCTTTTCATGGCCAATGCCTTATCAACTACAGCCTCAACACATTCTTTTTGTTTGATTTGCTTCTCTTCTGCTTTTATACTGTTTCATAGCTCATATGAGATTCTGAGTTACCCTACTATGAAACATTCTGACTCTAATTTCTTTAAACCGACTTTGTCTCCTTGATAAAGTATCTCATTTCTTATACAGTATATTAGTGTTGCTGTCATTTTTTTTTCTTTCTTAGCTGATTTGAAACTTCCCATTTAATTAACTCGGTTTTGCTCACTTTGTAGTTTTCCACATACTATTGTAAGAAACTTCTTAGTTTTCTTACCAGCAGCTCTTTTCTCTTTAACCACATTGTCCACATTCTATCTGTTTTCTTTCTGTATTGTAAGGAGATAGTATCCTTTCATCTGTTTTATTCTTTGTGTTTTATTTGTCATGTTAATTATCTGTTTTTAAGTAAAAGTAAAACTCTGCAAACAAAAAATAAATATATTTAGCTTTTTCTTATATATTATAACATTACATAATTTAACCATTTAACTTCCTATATAAATACTTATTACCCTATATCATAGCCACTGGAAGTTTGTTACTTATCATGTTTAAATAAATGTGTGCCTTAATGTATCACTGTATCCATAAGTGTGTATCTGTGTGTGTTATTGTATGCATCAGTGTGTATCTGGGTAAGTATGAAATTCATAGTGTGGGTAGGAAACTGGATCTATAACTGGGCATATGGGACTTAAGTGCACATGTAACTCAGTGTAACTCAAAACCACGTCTTGCCTTTTAAGCACATACCTTCATTGACTATAGACTACCTACACCCTGCTTTGGGGTGACGTATATGTAGTAGAAGAGGAGTTTAAGGTCTGACAAGGGGTTTAAATTCCAGTCAACATGGCAGTGAAGCAGTGCACACAGGCTCTGCAGTAGCAGGCCTGAGACACATGTAAACAGCTACTTGTCTGGATGAGTGACTTGGCTGTGTCAGTACCTCAATACATATCTGAGTGACTGTATCACTCCTTGTGTGGGTATGTGAGTGTTTGTGTAAGTAAGAATATCAGTATACGAGTAGTTCTCTTATGGGCATGAAAATATATATGCAAGTGGCTGTATGGATAGGTCGCTGGCTGTCTTAGTTAGTGTTACAGTATGTAACTGTGTGTGCAACTAGCTCTGGTACTACTACATACATAAGTGCTGTTTGTGTGTGGTAGTGAATATCAAACTCCCTCTGTTGCTATCAGGTATGAAGCTGGGGTGATGAACGTTGGAACGCGTTCTTCTCTCTGCCGAACTCGCAGAGGCAGCTGGAACCCAACGATCCCCGGAAACCATCCAACGAGCACTGTATCAGAAAACACCAGTACTTTTTAGATGACCTCAAGGGAAGGGGGTTTGGGAACACACAATAAACTAAAATAAAGAATTAAAATAAAAAGATAAAATAAAGAAGGTAACAACTGATGCGCGTTCGTGCTGGTGGAGAATGCAAACGCTGGGTCACTGAATCCACTTGTAAGTCTCAGTCCCTAAAAGAGAAATGGAGACCAGCTCCTAGTTAAGCAAGTGCACCAGAAAACTGTTGACTATACTGTAATGGACATTAAGGTATGCCCTATTCCTTGACATCTGGAGGTACGGTTGAAAGGCAGACACAGACTCCAGAGAAATTACACACAGAAAATAAATAAGTACACCACCAACACTCTTCCACACTTACACCCAAATATACATAAAAACTCTTCATAAACAACGAATTTGAATAACAGTGTGAGAGGGTCCCCAAAAGGTTTGGGAGCGTTACCAAACCCTTTAGCCAAACAGGGACTGATGCATATATCTAGGAAGTATACTGTTCAAATGAACAATTAATGCTTTCTATAATCATCAATAGACAAGCCCCTGAATATTAATTACATACACAGGCGAAGTCTCGTGAGTCTCAATGCGATAATAAAAATAAAGTAGTCACAAAGTAATTAACCGGAAAGCCTTCCGGCGACCAGAAACCCCCCCTTTATGCTGGAACCCCTTTTCTGCACGAGTGCGCAAGTCATAAATAGGATTGCGGTAAATACAAGGATCTAAAGGGGAATGTTGATTAAAAGACTTAGCTTCCGATGGCTGATCTCGCTCCTGCCAGGAAACGCCAACTGGAACACCAACAGAAGGAGAGAAGAGCCGCAGGACCGCTCCGGGACAGGTTGCGATGAGAAGCAGTTGGGGCGTTGCTAGGTGGGGTTTAAATACCCGTAGCGTGAGCCCCAGCTGCAGCGGCTGTCATCGACGTGGCAGAGACGCGCCGGTCCAGCCACTAAGGGCCTGCCATTTCTGCAGATCGCGCAGCCCCAGCCGCACAGGGCCGGCAAGGATCATCTGAGGCTGCAGCAGCCTGCAAGGAACAACAACTTAAGGAAGCAAACAACGACAAGGTAGAGACATATCCAGAGCCACCCATACAACAGGTGAGCCACGTCATGGGAGGAGGAATAAGCATACACGGCCCCCCTCACACCCTAAAGGGTGCATGTGGAGAATACACCTAAATGGGAGAATGGGTCACTATGACTGGAGCCCAAGCTGTCTTAAGCGGCAAGCGGTAAGAAAGCTGCTGAGGGTCCCCACGCCTGACGATTCCAACCCTGCTGGAGGGAAGATGTCTACGCGCAGCCCGGGGAATCCTGACAGTTGCTATCTGACAGGGTGTGTGACTGTCTTTGTACTTTTAAAAATATATATGTGAGTTACAGTATGGGTGAGACACTGGAGGCATAACTGGGCATGTGTCTGTAACTGTGCATGTGAATCACTGAAAATTGTACATATATGTGGTACCTTTTAAGCACATAGCACCCTGTTTTATACCTACCTATGGCTTACCTTAAGGGTGACCTATATGCACTAGAAGAGTAGTTTAAGGCCTGAAAAAGGGTTTTCAAACCCAATCAACATAACAGTAAAACTGCACATACAGGATCAGCAGTAGCAGGCCGGTAAACAGCTTCTTGTCTGGATGAGTGACTTGGTTGTGCCAGTACCTCAATACATATCTGATTGACTGTATCAGTCTCTGTATGGGTGTGTGAGTCTTTCTGTAAACAATTATATCAGTTTAAGAGTGGCTCTGTTAATGAGTCTGAGTATGCAAATCTATATGCAAGTGGCTGTATGGATAGGTTACTAGCTGTGTTAGTTAGTGTTAGAGTATATAACTGTGTGTGCAACTAGCTCCGGTACTGCTGGATACATAAGAACTGTGTGAGTGCGTCAGTAAATGTTTAAGTGCCTCTGTCACTGTCTGACTGGATGTGTGAGTCTCTCTAAGCTTTTGTACATACATGTGTGAGTTGCAGTATGAGTGAGACATTGCAGGTATAACTGAGCATATCTGTCTGTAAGTGTGCATGTAACTCACTGAAACTTTCAACTATATGTCTTAACTTTTAAGCACATTGTACCCTGTCATATGCCTACCTATGGCCTACCTTAAGGGTTACTTATATGTAGTAGAAGAGTACTTCAAGACCTGGCAAAGGCTTTGAAATGCCAAGTCGACATGGCAGTAAAACTGCACACACAGGGTCTGCATTAGCAGGCCTGAGAGACGTGGAAACAGCTACTTGTCTGGATTGGTGAGTTGGTCGTCTCAGTGCTGGAGTACACATCTGTGTGACTGTATCAATCCCTCTATGGGTGTGTGAGTGTTTGTGTATGCAAGAATATCAGTATTCTTATTAACTCTATAGGTATGTAAATCTATATGCAAGCAGCTGCATAAATAATGTGTTAGTTTTAGGGTATCTAACTGTCTGGGCAACTAATTCTGATACTGCTGCATAGATAAGAGCTGTATGAGAGTGTGAGTGAATATCTAACTCCCTCTGTTGTTGTCTGACAGGATGTGTGACTTGTGCATTTAAAAATACTATGTGAGTTACAGTATGGGTGAGACACTGGATGTACAACTGGGCATATGTGTCTGCAAGTGTGCATTTAACTCACTGAAACTTCAAACTACGTCTTACCTTTTAATCACATAGCACCCTGTCCTATGCCTACCTACGGCCTACCTTAATGGTGACTTATATGTAGTACAAGAGTAGTTTAAGGTCTGACAAACTTTTTTAATGCAAATTTGACATGGCAGTAAAATTGCACACACAGGCTCTGCAGTAGCAGGCCCGAGACACGTGGAAACAGCTACTTGTCTGGATGGGTGTTTTGGTTGTGTCAGTACTTGAGTACATATCTGAGTGAGTGTATCAGTCCCTGTATGAGTGTGTGAGTGTTTTTGTAAGTAAGTACATCAGTATAAGAGTGGTTCTCTTAATAACTCTATGGTATGTAAATCTATATGCAAGTGGCTGTATGGATAGGTTACTGACTGTGCTAGTTAGAGTATGTAACTCTGTGTGCACTAGCTCTGATGCTGCTGGATACATAAGTACTGTGTGAGTGTGTCAGTAAATGTTTAAGGGCCTCTGTCACTATCTGACTAGGTGTATTAGTGGCTCTATTCTTTTATAAATAGATATGTGCGTTCCAGTATGGATGGGAGTCTGGATGTATATCAGGACATGTGGATCTGTAAGTGCTCATGTAACTCAATGAAACTTCAAAGAACATCTCTAATCCTTTAAGCACATAGTTCCCTGCCCTATGGCCTGCCTTCAGCCTACTGCAGGGGGGACTCATATGTAGAAGGAGAGGAGTTTAAGGCTTAGTAATGTGTTTTGAATGTAAAGTCGGCTTAGCAATAAAACTGCATACACAGGCCCTACAGTAGCAGGCCCGAGACATGGTTAAAGGCCTGCTTGTCTGGATGGGTGACCTGTTAGTGTCAGTTCTTCAATACATATCTAAATGAGTGTTTTCTGATGTTTTTATAATAATGTATTCCCTTTTCTGTGGGTTATTATGGGACAGAACTGTTTGGTCAATGGGAGAATTTTTGATTTGTAGATGATTTAAGAATCTTATTAGTGTATATAACCCCTGTGCTATGGAGGAGAGAATTGTTTGGTCTGTAATTTTTTAACCCGATTTGTACTTTTATGATCTATGTTTTTAAATGGATCGAATAAAGTGAAATGAATGAATGAATGAGTGTCTTCCGTCCCTATGTGAGTGTGTCATTGGATATGTAAGTAAGTATGTTGGTATATGTCTGGCTCTCTTAGTTACTCTATGGGCCTCTCAATGTGTATTTAAGGAGATGTATGGATTCCTTACTGGCTGTGTAAGTGAGTATTTGGGCTATTTACCTGTGTGTGTGACTGCCTCCATTACTGCTGGATACATAAGAGCTGGCTGTGTGGGTGAGTGAATGTTTATGTGCCTCTGTCACTGTCTGACTGGGAGTATTAGTGGCTCTATCATTTTATACATAGGTATGTGAGTTCCAATATGGGTGGGAGACTGGATGTATAACTGGACATATAGGTCTGTAAGTGCTCATGTAACTCAATGAAACTTCAAAGAACATGTCTTATATTTCAAACACATAGCTACCTGCCCTATGGCCTACCTACAGCCTACCTTAGGGGTGACTTATATGTAGTAGAAGAGGAGTTTAAGTCTTATCGACGTGTTTTGAATGTCAAGTCAGCCTAGCAGGAAAACTGCATACACAGGCTCTACAGTAGCAGGCCCGAGACATGTTTAAAGTCTTACTTGTGTGGATGGGTGACTTGTTAGTGACAGTTCTTCAGTACATATCTAAATGAGCATCTCAGTCCCTATATGGGTGTGTCATTCGATATGTAAGTAAGTATGTTGCTATATGTATGTCTCTCTTAGTTACTCCATGGGTCTCAAAATGTGTAAGTAAGGGGCTGCATGGATTGCTTACTGGCTGTTAATGTGTTTTGAGTATTTAACTCCGTATGCAACTCCCTCCATTACTACTGGATAAATAAAAACATTATGCATGTGTGAGTCAATGTTTAAGTGCCTCTGTCACTTTCTGACTGGGTATATTAGTGGTTCTATCATTTTGCACATAGGTATGTGAGTTCCAGTATGGGTGGGAGACTGGATATATAACTGGACATATGGGTCTATAAGTGTGCATGTAACTCAAAGAAACTTCAAAGTACATGTTGGCCTACCTACAGCCTACCGCAGGAGTGACTTGTATGTAGTAGAAGAGGAGTTTAAGCCTTAGCAACGTATTTTGAATATCAACCCAGCCTAGCAGGAAAACTGTGACTGTATGGATTGCTTATTGGCTCTGTTATTGACTTTGGGATGTGTAACGATATGTTCAAGTAGCTTTGTTACCACTGGATAAATAAGTGTTGCAAGGGTGAGTGGCTGGGTTTGTAAATGGCTCTGTCTTGTGAGACTGGGTGTATGAGTGGCTCAATCCAAAGTGTTTAACTTGCAGAATGGGCGATACACTGAATGTTAAACTACACATTTGGGTCTGGAGGTGCGCATATGGCTCACTGAAACTTCAAAGCACATGTCTTACCTTCTAAGCACATAGCACTCTGCCCTACGGCCTACTCACAGCCTAACTTAGGGGTGACATATTTAGTAGAAGACAAGTTTACAGCTTGGCAATGACTTTTAAATAACTACTCAACCTAGCAGTAAAACTGCACACACAGGCTGTGCAGTAGCGGGCCTGAGACATGTTTAAAGGACAACTTGTCTGGATGGGTTACATGCTTGTGCCAGTATTTGAGTACATATCTGAGTGAGTATACTATTTCCTGTGTGCGTGTGTCACTGGATATGTAAGTAACTGTGTCACTGTATGACTTGATGGCTTTGAAACTGTTTGGACCTCTAAATGTGTATGTAACTAGTTGTATGAATTGCTTACTAGCTCTGTTAGTGATTTGAGGTGTATTACTATGTATGCAACTGGCTCTGCTACTGGTGGATATTTAAGTACTATGACAGTCTGTGAGTGAATGTGTAAGTGCCTCTGTTGCTGTCTGACTAGGTGTATGAATGGCTCTATGATTTTCTAAACAGGTATCTCAGTGAGTGCATAGATAGATGAGTGGATGTATAACCAGGTATATTGGTCTGTAAGTATGTTTCCAACTGACTAAATATTCAAACAACATGTTTTGTCTTTTTAACGCATACCTTCCTACCCTATTAGCTACCTACAGCTTACCTTAGGGGTGAGTTATATTTAATAAAAGGAAAGCTTAAGACTTTGCAAGGAGTTGTAAATGTCAATTCAACATAGCAGTGTAAACTGCAGACAGAGGTTCTGGAGTAGCACTCCTTAAACAAAATTGAATTTCTTCTTCTCTGTGTTGCTCACTTATATGTACAATACATCTACTAGTATATAATTTAAAGATTTTAGCACAGCTACAGCACTGAACTACAGCCTTAGATATAAATTAAATATACTACTTGTGGATAAGATTATGAAACTGTATCTAGGACAGAAAGATATTCACTTGACCACTAATAAAGTTTTCAGTCACCTAATTCCAGCTACATGACTGAGTACATAACTATATTTGTTTTATTGCCCAAACACATATATGTCAGTCTGCTTACATGCACATATCAGTTACTGTTCAAATGGGTGACTACTTCCATGAGCACTTCACTTCATATATATAATTGATTATTTCAGTCCATTTTTAGGTATGTTACAGGATATGCAACAAATTTGTAAATTTTTAACATTTCACAGACATACCTTATGAGTCTCAGAGTGGGTGTGTGCATAAGTATCTGAGTGACGTCTGTGAGTGGGTGGATGAGTGTCTGATTGGGTCTGTGACTGGGCGCATGAGTCTCTGAGTGGGTGTAGGTGCATAAGTCTCTGAGTGGGTCTGTGAGTGGGTACATGTGTGTCCGAGTGGGTCTGTGACTGGGTGCGTGAATGTATGAGTGGATCCGTCAATGGATGTGTTAGTGTCTGACTATATCTGTGATTAGGTGTGTGAGTGGGTGAGTGAGCCTTTCAGTGTGTGAGTGAGTGGGTGCATGAGTGTCTGAGTGAATCTGTGTGTTGATTCGTGAGGGTCTGAGTGGGTCTGTGAGTGGGTGCATGAGTGGGTGCATGAGTGGGTCTGTGAGTGGGTTTATGAGTCTCTGAGTGGGTCTGTGAGTAGGTGCGTAAGAATATGAGTGGGTCTGAGAGTGGGTACCTGAGGGTGTGAGTGGGTCTGTGAAAGTCTCTAAGTGTGTCTGTGAGTGCATGCATCAGTGTGCGAGTGACTGTGCAAATGTACATTTAAAAAACAAATTGTCAAGGTTTGTGACTCTGCATTTTGATACTCATAAGGGGTCCTTCAGAGACCCCTACAATGCACCCATGAGATCTGGGTATCCCATCCTGACCCCTTCTATAGTTTCTTACCTTTATTTCCATCCCCTGAACCGTGTCCCACTTTATAAAATGGCGGCCACAACTTTCTACACATGTTGCAAGCAGACAATCACCGCACTGGTCCTGACACGTAGGTTTGTGGAGCTCCACGTAGGTGTCGCGAGGGATCCGTATCCCTATATATACAAACTTGCATTTCTTTTAACAAGTCTAAAACTACTAAATGGATTTACACCAAATAATAGAAAGCACTCTTTCTGGACCAAGAGCTAGCTTTCTGCCAAATGTAATGTAATTTCTTCTAGCAGTTCGGCCTGTAGTCATGTTCAAAATTCCTATTGTGATTAACAGGGAAAACACACTTTTTTTCACCCCTCCTTTTACACGGCCCCGCTTGACTCATCGCCCCAAAACTTTCCATGTACAACAAGACACTTTTTGGGGAAAATTTCGTGAAGAGTCGTCAAACGGCGCCAAAGATATAAGCAAGTCAAAAAATACTTTTCCTATGGAAACTAGGTCCTAACTATAAGTACCTACTGGCGATATATATAAATAAATAAATATATATATATATAAATATATATATATATATATATATACACACACTCACACACACACATATATATATATATATATATATATGTATATATATATATATATATATATATATTCACTTAAAAACCAAGGTTACAGGAACGTTACAGTTAGGCTCAGGTTTCACTCATACAAAACCAGTGAAATTCAGCAGTTATAGTTTGCTGAGCTAACTATAACTTGCGCCCGCAATGCACTGCTTATGACCTCACATATTACATCACTCATGACATGGTCAGTGACATCACTGATGACATCTCAAATAGTTGGTTCTGGCAGCTGTGGGTTCGTTGGTGAGGGAGATGATCAGCTGGGTGTCGTCAGCATAGGAGATGATGTTGAGTCAGTGGCTTCTGATGATGGCTGCGAGGGGAGCCATGTAGATGTTGAAGATGGTGGGGCTCAGGGAGGAGCCCTGGGGCACTCCACACCTGATCTCTGTAGCTTCTGAGAGGAATGGGGGTAGTCTGACTCGCTGAGTTCGGCCGGTGAAAAAGGAGAGGATCCGGTCCTGTGTCTTGTCATGGATGCTGGCGTCGTGGAGTCTTGTGATTAGGGTGCGGTGAGAGACGTGTCGAAGGCGTCTGAGAGGTGCAGTAGGAAGAGGGCTGTGATTTTGCCCCGATCGAGGAGGGAGTGGATGTCGTCGGTGGTGGCGAGGAGTGCAGTCTCAGTGCTGTGGTTGCTTTGGAAGCCAGATTGGGAGGTGTCGAGGACGTGGTTCTCTTCGATTAACTCGGAGAGTTGGGCATTGATGGCCTTCTCAATGACTTTGGCTGGGAAGGGGAGGAGGGAGATGGGTCTGAAGTTCTTGATGTCTGTCGGGTTGGCAGATGGTTTCTTTATTAGGGGGTTGATTTCTGCGTGTTTCCAGTTGATGGGGAAGGTGGCGGTTTCGATGGAGCAGTTGATAGTGCAGCAAAGCTGGGGGGCAATGGAGGCTGCTGCTCTGTGGAAGATGTGATATGGGCAAGGGTCCGATGGAGCTCCAGATTGGATGCTCTTCATGGTCTTGAGTGTGTCGTCTGTGATAAGGGGAGTCCAGTTGAGCAGAATCTGTTGGGGTGCGGCGTGGTCGCGTGCGGTGGTGATGAGCATTGTGGCGGGATCTTGGGTGTCGAAGCTGTCGTAGATCTTCCTGATCTTGTGGTGGAAGAAGGTGCCGAGTTTGTTGCAGAGGTCTTGGGAGGGTAGGACGTCTGCGGTCTCGTTGTTGGGCCTTGTGAACTCCTTGACGATGGCGAAGAGGTCTTTGATGTTGTGTGCCTTGGCATTTATTCTGTCCTGGAGGGTTTTCTTTGTGGTTTTGAGGAGGAGGTGGTGTGCGTTGATGGCGAATTTGAAGATTGCGTGGGTTTCTAGGGTTTTGTTGTTCCCCCATCTCTTCTAGAGTCATCGGCAGGAGTGTCTGGACTTGTGGCAGGTGGGAGTGAACTAGCTGGCTTTCTTGGAGTGTTGCTTGCCTGGTGTCTTCTTGAAGGGTGCCAGAGTGTCGGCGCAGTTGGAGATCCATCGGTGCAGGTTGTGTGCTGCGGTGTTGGCATCTTTTGGTGCTGGCAGAGTGGTCATGCCGAGGAAGTCGAGAGGCATTCTTCGGTGACCTTGTTCCAGCTGCGCCGGAGGGGCCATGAGGTCAGTGGTGTGTGGTGTTATGTTATGTTATGTTATGTTACTGGGTATTTGTAGAGCGCACGGCTACTCCTGAGAGTGTCCCGGCGCTAGCAGAACCCCTTGACAGAACAGTGCACACAACAGCAGGTAGGCCTCATCTAATGTTGGAAGAGCCAAGTTTTTAAGTTTCTCCTGAAACTAAGGAGATCCTGCGCCTGTCTCAGGGAGGGCGGCAGGCTATTCCATAGCCTAGAGGCTGCCACCTGGAAGGAGCGTCCCCCCATACGTGAACGAACGAACTTTGGCACGATCGACAACCGCAGGTCGAAGACCGCAAGGTTCTGGATGGGGCATAGGGCTGAATTCTATTCCTAATGTAAGGAGCCCCTATGCTGTGAAAGGCCTTAAAGGCCAGCACCAGGGCTTTAAAATTTACCCTCTTTCGCACCGGGAGCCAGTGCAGGGACTTCAAATGAGGCGTCATATGTGTCCTAGGGCCAACCATGAGTACGGCCCTTGCCGCCGTGTTTTGTACCACCTGCAAGCGGCCTAATAAGTAATCAGGGAGGCCAAGGTACAAAACGTTGACATAGTCCAACCTTGACGTAATCAGGGCTTGGACAACTGTTTTCCTATGCGAGACTGGGAGTAAGGGGAGGAAGTTCCTCAGCATTTTCAGTAGCCCAAAGCATGTACCGGCCACCGTTTGAACCTGGGACTTCATGGACATGTCAGCGTCCAGTTTCACCCCAAGGTTTTTTACAGTGGTAACTGGGCTTGCTGGGGGGGACATATTCTGGGGCCACCATTGGCGTCATTCATCGCCTGGACTATGGCCCCAAAAAAATATTTCAGACTTTTCTGAATTACATAGCAGTTGATTTTGCCTAAACCAGGCGAACACCTTTGCCAGGCAAGTGTTTATTTCACTTCCTCTCAGCGCATCATCCTTCTCGCAAGTAAACAACGGCTGCGTGTCATCAGCGTAGGATATTACTTTTGCCCCGTATTGGTGGGCATGGTGAAAGCGAGGTGCACACAGTGGTGGTTGGTCCAGAGGAATTTAGTGGTGTGGCTGTAGCTGATGTACCCGCTGATGGAGAAAACGGGGTGGAGCTGGTGTTTGGCTGTGTGGGTCAGTGCGGTCACTAGCTGCCTGAGTCCGATGTTGGCGAGGTTCTCTAGTAGGGAGGCGGTGTTCTGGTCACTTGGGTTGTCCAGGTGAAAGTTGAGGTCTCTGAGTAGGATGTATTTGGTGGATGCAAGAGCCTGGGGTGCAATGAGGTCTACAATGGCATCAGTAAAGGGCGGGCGGGGGCTGAGGGGCCTGTAGACGAGGGTGCCACGGAGGGAGGTTTTGGGGTTGGTCTGGATCTGGAAGTGGAAGTTGAGGTGGAGGTGTTCCATGGTTGTCGTTGAGTCGTTTGAGTGCATGGTCAGTCGGAGGGTGTTCTTGTGGATGATGGCGATGCCTCCGCCTGATCGGTCGGTGCGGTGCTTGCGGGGGATTATATAGTAGGGGTGGGCGGAATTTGCGTAGTCGCGTTATGCAAATCTCCGCGAAATTGTTAAAAATCTCCGCGAGCACGTAGAAATTCCGCAGAATCGCGGAATTGCTTGTCCCGCCCGTTCGCGATGTGTTTTTGCGTGCTCGCGGGGAAATATATCGCTAACTTGCCCATGCGATCGCTAATGGGCGCGACCATCTTGTTTTTCACTTGTCCCGCCCGTTCGCGATGGTTATTTCCTGTTCCGGGTCGCGTATTGCATGCTCCCGCCCGCTCGCGATGCTTATTTCCAGTTCTGGGTCGCGCATTGCATGCTCCCGCCCGTTCGCGATAAGTATTTCCTGTTCGGGAACGCGCATTACGTGTTCGCGACGCTTTTTGCGTGCTCGGGGGGAAATATCGCGCCTACTTGCCCATGCGGTCGCAATGGGCGCGGCCATCTTGTTTTTCACTCTATTGCTATGGTTCTGGGCCTGCTTTTCAATCCTCCCTCTATCTTTTCAATCCTTTGTTTCTGGAAACTTTTTTTGATCTTTTTTATTTATTATCTATCTCTCTATTTTCCTGATTCTATATTTTGAGTTTTTTTCTATTTTTTGTGTGTTTTTCACTACTTTTTCACTCTTTTTCTATTACCTGCTTTTTCATTTCTTTTACTTACTTTTTTAATTCCTACCTTTTCTTTTCCGCCCCCCGCCTACCCAGAACCATGGCAAAGGGCCACAGGGCTCGTAGCCAGAGCCGCGACCGCCTTCCTTGCGGAAGGCTGCGCCAAAAAGGGGTGTAGGCACGGGCCTTATTCGGTGAGGCGGAGGTGGCCGCACTGTTTTTTTTTGTTCAGCGCCACCTCCCCTCAACCCTGGCAGCAGGCGGCTGGCCTGGGTCCGGGTACGGGCTCCGGGAGCGTCGGCAGCGGTGGGGCAAGGTGTGTCGGGCAGTGTTTCGCTGCTCTGGTGTCCGGTGCACCAATAATCAGCTGACACACCGGTGGTCCGATATTCTGGACCGGGAGCAGGACCTGCTGGACCTGCTAGGAGTGGAGGTCCCGGGGCTTGGTGAGTAGCTATTTAATATTACTACTTTGTGTTCTTCTGCTCTGTGTTATATATTGCGAATATTTTTTTTTTCCGACCAGCAAGAATGCTGCTGCTTACATTGCAGGTAAATTACGTTTAAAAATCTGTGATTGTTATGACACAGGCGCTCGGCGCTACTAATCTTACTTGTTTGCAACTTTGCGCTCGCTTGGCCTGATGATTATGTAAGAGTTTCCTTTAGAGAACTTAAGTTAGGTAATGCTAGAGAGTCTCTAGTTCGTCCTTTGTCCTCCTGCCACTAAGAAGGGATAGTGGTGGATTGATAGGTTTAGTTACTTATTAATTGGTAATTTTTAAGTGGTGTGCGTGACGCATCCTCTGTCACGTCACGTGCTGCTGAGTGCTGCTTACCCCAGTCCTTAGTAGAACCTTTTGTAGTTTGTTTAGTGAGTGTTAATAGGCTTATATGTATCATCACTAGCAGAACATCAGCAGCAACCAGCCAACAATTTGGTGTATGCAAAAATGTATGCATGTGTCCTCCATCTATGCATTTTTGAGGACATAAATAAATGGAAATGCAGACTTACTGAACAATTGGCCCGTCTGGATTGGAATAGGTGGGCTAGGTCAGGTGGTAGTTAGGCTTACTAGACGGTACGTGAATCTCGCAATACTACTAGTCGATCAGATTAGATAGGCCAATTTTATTGCAATTGTTGTTCACAAAAATGTTTTTGGAGCGTATTTTAAAATATTTTATTTGTTTCACACCAAA
The DNA here is from genome assembly GCA_963921515.1 of Calotriton arnoldi. Lineage (NCBI taxonomy): Eukaryota > Metazoa > Chordata > Amphibia > Caudata > Salamandridae > Calotriton > Calotriton arnoldi. The sequence goes on from CAWUFW010013600.1 coordinate 167,542, forward strand.
CTTTAATTTTTGTCTCTTTCTTTATGAAATCTTACATGATCAGCAGCACCCAGGGGCAAGAAGAAGGGGTCACAGGCGGCGGGACAAGAAGATCATCAAGATGCCTCCCAGGGCCAGGACCGCTCCTCTACCGAGGGCTCTGCTGCTGGCCCCAGTAAGTCCTCCAGTGGTTAATATTAATAATTATATTTCCCTAACTTTTCCTGCACCTTATTTTTGCCGAACTATTATTTCGGTATCCTAATTCTATTTTTTACAAATTCTTCTTTGATCTATACTATCTGTTTCTAAATTCTTGTTATCCCTGCCTCTAACTGCGTCTGCTATGACTCTCTGTACTACTACTATTAGTCTGTCTGTAGCTAAGCTTGCCCAGTTGGCCACTCTTTATTTAAAATATTTTAAATAAAACTCAGATTCACCAATAGCTCTAGCCATTGAGTCCAGTCCTTTGGGTTGTCCTCTTCTACTACTTCTAGTCTTCTTAATCTTGAGGCTTTGACAATTCCCACCAAGAAAATGCCCAACCACATTTTACTATTTTTGATAGGTTAGGACATATTACTACTGTTGTAGGGATTCTGCACATACAGAACTTTGCACAAGAAAATAGGACGCTGGTGATGGGAGGTTGGACCTTCCTCACACCTCAATCAGAAGCCACCACAATCCCCTGACCGACTAGTTATAGTGTCTCATTAGGTCTCCGAAACCCCCCCAACATACCCAATGAGTAGACAACCCATAACATAACACTCCCGACCTCTGTCGCGGAAGCAATGCACACCCTTTCGCTCACTCACTCGTGTAAGTCCACACCAAATACCACCGAGTCTATGTAAGTTCAAAAGGTTTATTTTCAACTGACAAGCTCTGTACGTTGTTCTATAATGCAGCAGCAACAGCAAAATGCATAAGATTAAAACAATAAACATTGTTACACTTCGTTACACTTACAACTACAAGTCCATAAAAGACAAAAGGCGAAATCATGATAACTGAACAGTGGTGGAAGAACCACCCTCCCCTTGGTAGGAATATAGTTTATATAAAATTATAAATGGAGATCTGAGAATTCTGGGGACCCCTCACCTTAGAAGAACCTAGTACTGGTTACATCATAACCCATAAGCTCTGCAAAGCTCTGGTTCGTATAAGGGAATCTTACGTCTGTTATGAGAAAAATGGTGCGCGTTAGTATAGTGCAAGCATTTCTCAGTCGTGCCAAAAAGTGTAGTATTTTTATGGTTAAGCAATATGGACTAACACCAGAACTCCATAACAAAGTGGCTTGTTTTTCAACCTTGTACGCAGCGCTCAGACAGTAGCAGTATGAGCTCATGTGGGCTCAAAGGCGTCTTACACAACAAGCTGCGAGGTAACTTGCGCAAAAATAAAAGACACAAAGCTAAAATGGTTGCATGGCTCGGGGTAACTTAGCAAAGACTAGAATGACCCTAGGGACCATATAACACTACTAGTGTCTACTCTACTACCTGATTTGTACTAGTGATGTATGTTGTATATGTATTATGTATGTATTAACTTTTTTTTCAATCTTGCCAGTGAAAAATAGGGGGAGGTGTATATGGCATCTGAAAAATGTGTAATGTTTTTTCTAGGCGTACTACCGACCACCAGTACCGGGGCCAGCGGCGAAGGTGACGCGGCTGCTGAGGGTGCAGGAGATGCGGCAGTTGCAGGAGGAGCTGCAGGGGGTGAGCCAGCAGCAGTGGCGGGCGGTGGTAAGTTATATTCCTAATCCTTACTTATTGACATTACACTCGCTGCAAGGGTGTAATGTATACTGTACTGTTGAGACTTAAGTAAGAAGTTGTTGTGAACGGTTGAAGAAGACACCCTTTACTTAGCATTAGCAATAGCATTCGCGACGGGAGTGTACTGTTGAGTAACCAATGGCCTCTTCTATCGGACTTCAACTCAGCTGTGAAAGTTTTATGGAGAAGACTAAAAGTCAGATCAGATGACCTTGATGGATGGGTTGAACGAAAAGGGAAAGAAGGGTGGAAGGAGGAAGGACGGGCGAGATTTAATATTTATGACTGGCAGAGAAGGATACGTGGGATGCATGCATAGGTGTCTGATAGGAATCAGATGCATGGGTGGTGGAATGCCTGAAACTCCCACAAATGTTAGAGGCCGAAGTAGTGGGAGGATAGATACATACCACAAATGTTATGTACTGTGCTTGCTAGTGCTACTGTGCCACTATGTGTAGAATTAATTTGTCTTACTGCTTTGCTAAGAGTATATTTTACAATAGTCTTGTTTTTTCTTCTTGATATAGCTACTCCTTCCAAAGTGAAAGTCGACAGGAAGGAGTTGGCAGCCAAGGCCCGGCGCCGGAAGCTGGAGGCCATACAAGCTGAATACCGGCGGCTGGTGGTTCTAGAGGAGGAGGAGGAGGAGGCGGCGGCAGCTGCAGCCTCCTCCAATGCCCCGGGCCCCAGCCACCCCCCTCCAGTGTTATGGCACCACCGTCTGGCAGCCGCCCGCCGCCACACTACATTACGCACTGCTGCCCCCCCGTGGATGCAATTGCCGCACACTGAAGCGCCGCGTGGCCCGTCTAGAGGAGCGCATTCGTGTCCTGGAGAGGCGAGCCCGCTGAGACCCCGTTTATTTATTGCCCCTTTTTTATTGCTTATTTTGGTGGGTGGGAATCGGGCATTGGGGTTTTAACTTTTGGACAATTGGACATTTCATTTGTTGGACTTTTTCGTTGCGGGAAATGGACATTGGTTGGGGTTAGGGAGAGGGGTGGGTCAGGTGTTGTGGGATTTTTTTTACATAGTTTATTTTTGTTAGGGTATTAAATTATATATTTATACTTTATATACGATGTTGTTAATGTTTTGTGGGTGGGGTTACTGTTTTACGTCACACTGTTTCCTTGCTGGTGCAGGGCCACAGCCAGTGTTTGATTTAAATAATTGCCTGAGTTACTAAGACACAAACAGATAGATGCGGTACCCCTCACTGAGGGACTTGTCCTACTAGTACTGTCAGTCTCTCCTCCTAGTCTATGCATTCTGCAACTGGACTCAAAGGGGTGTGTGAAATAGAATTAATGAAAAAATGTCCATTATTAATTATGCCTCCCCCAAACTTCTTCTCTTACCTGTGCTTGATGTTTAACTTGGGCACGGCGATGGCTGCATGGTGATGATGGTTTTCTTTTCCAACATGCCATGGTTGTGGTGGTAGTAGTAGTAGACCCTGGCAGTAGCATTTGCAAAAAAAAGAAAATGAGACAGTCAGTCGCCTGAGAGAGACTGTGGGAGGAGTAGTAGAACGAAGTACAGTACGGAACTTACTGCCAAACAATAATATGCCAAAATACAATAAAACATAATGGTGGCGGGGATAGCCTAGTACATAGAGTTACAAACCCTAGCTGTGTCGAGTCACTCGACTAGGCCTACAGTACACTCGACACAAGCGTAACCGTTAGTGCTGTGTAGGAGGATGACAACAAATCCAATCGATGCTGATGGATTAGGTTCCTTTGGTAAAAAAATTATCTCGCAAATATACTGCTCATGGGTGGGCAAGCAGAAGAAGATCCTCGCCCTGCCTTGAAATTGAATTAGTGTTGCTTTTGCCACATCCGCCCCAGCAAGCGTGTGATAAATTATTGGTGTACATTTAATTTAGTCACACCTCAATAAGTCACACAGCCCGGGGGAAGAGGGTTAGGGTTTGATGAATGGTTGGGAAGGCGGGTTTTGGGAAAGGTTTGACAAAGAAAAACAGTACGCATGGACAACAACAAAACACAATCTTGGCAGACAACCATATCCATAAATCTGTTAAGGGAGAAAAAGGAAATGCATGCATGATGATGATAACTTGATGGTTAATGATAAGTAGTACTTACTAACTACTACTAGACAATTAGACAGTACAGGGCAGCAGTATATTATGCAATTTGCCTTGCCTGTCTGCCCTCCGAGAGACCCGAATTACATACAGTTTCTGTTCGGTTGTACCGGCCCGGGCTTAAAGATAGCAAAGAAAATTCAAAAATAGCTGTAGGGATGAATTGAATTAGAAGCAGAGAGCAAACATAACAACAACAACAACACACAGTAGTAATGATTGAAGACAAAAAATGAATCAAATTTAAAAGATGATGAAAGTTGATACTGTTACTGTATGTTATCCTGCTCAAAATGGGGAGTTGCATCTCGGCATTCCTCTTGGTCCTCCCTTCCATGGACGCTCCGGCCATCAATCTTGGGTGACGCCACTGCCTGCCTGGCAGATGTAGATTCATTGGTAAGGTAAGTGAGAGTTGTTTTTCCCAGTATAGCACAGGGTAAGGGCTGGCCTGTAATTGTAGATGGGAAAACAAAAGGGATATTGAAAAATCAAGTAGAAAAAAAATGCATAAATTACGGTGGAGTGCAACAAGAACACTTTCAGAGGCGGCATGGATACATCATGTCTACTCTACTCTGTTTCCAGCATTAACCTCCAGCAACAACAGGACAGAGCAGGCCCACGGCACCCGTGACCCATCCTCCATTTAGCGTACATTTTTTGACAGAGGCAGACAAAGCAGATATACAGCAACATAGCATTTTACAAATTAAGTGACTAAATCAATGCCCCGCTGTCAGTCATACCACCACACTCGACTCCACCACTACACAGACATGTAGGTCTGCAGTGGTTGTTGTTGACTTGGTTACCTTTTATGGCACTCATGAAATGCCCTGAGTTATTCCATCAATCATCTCGGATCGTACTGAGTGACTGCGAAGATATTATGTCACTGTGGTCATCATCATGGTGTGTTGTCCAACTCAGTGTGCAGTGTACAGATTGAGTCCCCTTTCCATATTCAAAATGCAATGGATCAACCTGCAGTAGAAGTAGAAATTTGTTATTAAAAAACAAGAATGGAAACAAATATTGCATTGAGTTACTTTTAATGTGTATATTAGATAATAGTACACAATGAATTAACTTCATGCACTACAAACAAGAACAACACAAATCACTCAGTCAGCGTCCAATGCATGTCATCATTCATTACCTGTTCCTTCTCATCTTCAGTTAATGGGCAGTCTGTATCGGCTCGGAAAGGAGGATAGCTATAGTAGTCATCATCATGTTCCACTTCTTTTGGAGAGACTGAACGAGGCAAGATTTTAGTTTTTCTTCTATTATGCTACATCCAATCATCCTCTGGCTTGAGGGCAATAGATTTAGGTCGATTCAGGAGGATGGAGGAGCAGGACTCGGAGGAGTGGACTGAAATGCAGACAGCTGAAACTCATATATGGCAATAAAAGATGAAGACGGTGGTGATGGATTTGTTGTGATTTGAAGTTTCCAACCAGAAAGACAGACACACAAATAAAAGTAAATAAGGGAGAACGACAGTAAGAAGTGGATGCCTAGTTGTCAGGGAAGTATAGCTCGTCCTCAAACTCTGGGGGTTCAACCAGAAATAGGTAATCAGCATCTAACACGCTACTTCCGTCACCTGAGCCGCTGTCCTCATCTTCCTGCGTTGATTCATGTATTGTGTAATTCGGTGGTATAAATTGCTGATTCATTTTGATCATGGTTAACCTCTCCACGTTTTTTGGTGAGAGACTGGTCCTTTTCACTGTTACAATGGAACCAGCAGCACTGAAAACACGTTCAGAAGAGACACTTGCGACAGGGCAAGCCAGATAGTTTATCGCCAGCCTGCTGAGCACTGGCCATTGGCCCCTTTTGCCATACCAATACCACAATGGGTTTTGATCAATGTACACCTCTGTTGGGTCATCCAGGTAGGCCTGGACCATCCGGTCAATGTTCAGGGGTGCTACACTTTGTTCGGCCTCTTTTGTCTTTGCATCAGCACTGGACCTAGCAAGTCCTTGCTGTAAATACCAATCCTGTGCCATTTTTACTGGGGCTGATGATCCGGTTCTTGCTGTTGTCGATAGTGTTGGTGTTGGTGACAGCTGTGAACCAAATGCACTGCCCTCAGGCTCTGAAGTTGAACTTGACGCCGGATGCCCTGCTGCAGTACTTGACGTGGGTTTGAGGCCTTTGATTACCAGCCGTTCCTTTTCCAATTTACTGGCTGCCTCAGCTATCCAAGTTTTGTACCGGGCAACATCCACTTCTGAAAAGGGGAGTAATGTCTTACTGTTCAGTGCCGATTTGTACCGTGGATCCAGAATTGTGGCACAAATGTAATGTTCTTGTGACAAAATCTTAGTTTGCACCCTTGCATTTTCAGTTAAGCGACATGATAAGCTCTCCAACAACTCATATGCTTCTTTTTTTCCTCCACACCTATGTACGCTTCAGACACCTCCTTCAGCTGTTGCTCTAGCATGTGCAACAATGGGATAGCTTGGCCCATAGTACAGTCCTCCTTGCTGACTTCACGTGTGATGACCTCGAAAGGAAGAAGCATCTCTGTAAGAGATTTAACTAGGTACCATTGGTCCATCTGAAGGGTCATGCCTTTCACAGTAGCATCCGCCCCTCGCATGACATATTCATTGATTGGTCTGTACTGCTCAAACAGACGGTCAAGCATGTAATACGTTGAGTTCCAACGTGTTGCCACCTCCTGGATGAGTGCTTTGACTGGCATTCTATAGTCACGTTGAATGATCCTCAGCTGCTTCCGGGCTTTAAAAGAATGGCTGAAATGAGTGCATATTCTGCGGCAGGTGGTCAGTAAGTTGCTGACTATGGGTTCTTTTTCAGAAAGTCTTGAACTATAATGTTAATGCAGTGCGCCAAACACGGGACCCTGAAATAGGCACCAACCTCCATGGCCTTAAGTATATTACTGCCATTATCCGTGGCAACAAAACCAATGTTAAGCCCTGTTGGGCGCAGCCATTCAAAGACCTTGCTGTTAAGCTCTTCCAAAATGTTTGCAGCAGTATGAGATTTCTCCATGGCGAACATGGCTACAGTTGCATGTTTCCGAGAAGCATTAAAAATCTCAGCTGTGTCAACAGCACCTACTTCAGATAGCTTTTCTCTAACCCCCACAAAAGAGACCCACTGTGCAGTGATGCACATGTAATCAGTGGCTTGGCAACTGGTCCACATGTCTGTTGTCAGGTAGATTTTGTGAACAGCACTCTGCTGCAAAGCTTGTCCAACCAATTCCAGCACATCGTGATGTAGTGCTGGAACAGCAACTCGGGCGAAATAGGACCGGCTGGGAACCTTCCATTTAGGGCAGATGGCTGACACAAATTCAAGGAAACCCACCCCTTCCACAAATGAAAAAGGGAGAAGGTCCAGCGCTAACATTTTAGCCAGCTTCTCATTGTACAACCGTGCCGTTGGGTGGTTGCGTTGGTACTGCCCCTCCGACCTAAGCATGCTGTCAATGGTAGGCTGGAATATTTTCCTTTGTGGTGCACCTTTCTTCTTGAACCCAGCTTGGCTCAACGACGCAGCACTTTTGCTCATTGCAGTGCCCGGTTGCCTTGGTGTCTCAGGCTGACTCTTAGTATGGTGCCACTGAGATGTTGCTGAGGATGTGGGCGTTACCACACTGCTGGGGGTAGGGCTAGAAATGTCTCCCTCTTGTTGACCTTCCACCGCGATCATATCTTCCCCTACTTCTTCATCCCCAACAACAGCAATGGGTCCAGTTTTACTTTTTTCTAAGTGAAGTAGGTGAGCCTCCCACTTGATACTGTGGTGTTTTTTGAGATGACTTGTTTGTCCTCCGGTACCATAGTTTATACCAAGCTTACCCCGCCTAACAGCCTGCCGACAAATTGAGCATATAGCAATGTTCTCCTCCTTACTGCTAACCGAAAAGAAGTCCCAAACTGGGGAGGAGAACTTTCTGGCGCTGCTGGAGGTGCCACTTTCAATACCAGATGAACTGGAGAGTGTGCCTGGAATTTGACTCTGTGCACTTACATTACCACCACCTACTGAGGTAGTGGTTGAGCTGGAAGTCGGTCCCTGCCGGGCCTTTGTAAAGGCAAATATGGAAGCTGGAGGTCGTGTTGGTGTTACCTGTGTTGGTGGTATCCGTGCTACATCCCTCGCAGCGATTTTGGATAGTCTAATAATGTTGGTCTCCATCTCCGCAGGCCCAGGAGTGATGTTCATGATGACTGGCTCTTCATCATCATCACCCCCCTCGTCTACATCTACCTCCATAACTCTAAGGCTTTCTGGAACCTTCCTTTTCACTAGCTTTGTCTTGTGGCGTGCATCACTCTCAGGCTGAGCTGGTGGCTTCCAAGTGGCATCTAGATCATCAGAAGCGGGGCTTGAAGAAGTTGATGGACTAACCCTCCTTTTCCTTGCTGGGGGTCTGGAAGACAATGGATCTTCTGGAACAGTGGCTTGCTCCTCTTCGTCTGCAAAAAGCTCGATTTCCTGAACTGCCCCTACTTCAGGTGGAACAACTACTATTGTGGGCTGTGGTTCCGGCTGTGGTTCCGGCTGTGGTTGCGGCTGGGGTTCCGGCTGGGGTTGCGGCTGCGGCTGGGGTTGCGGCTGGGGTTGCGGCTGTGGTTGCGGCTGTGGTTGCGGCTGTGGTTGCCCACTTATCTGCTGAGTTTCCGCCTGCGAGTGCGTGGATTGGGTACTACTTTGCGATAATGACATTTCCACATCACTGGTCGTTAGTAGACTGGCTATCTCTGCCACACTCATGGGCTTGGGCCTAGGTTGCTGGGGTGGGCCCGCTGATGCGGAGGTGCTGCTCCCAGCTTGGTCCCCGCCGGACACCGCTGCTGCAGGCGTAAGTTTTTTTTTACCAAAAAACACATCGGCCGGCACACCAGTCTTGGCAAGTGCCACTTCCTTCTTCTGTTCCTTCTTCTTCTCACTGGCAACTTTCTTGGTACTGGAGGACCTGGTACCTTTCTTTGGGGCCATCTTCTTCAGATGTCAGCAGGACGCAGGTGCACAAGTTGCAGAGATGTCTGTGGTCACACGTGGATGTGACGCGCAGCAGGACTTCTGTCTGACAGTACAACGGGTGATGATGATGACACCTCCTCCTCTGTCTTTTTGTGCACCTAAAGCAAAGAAGCCAGGAGAAGAACATCAGTGAAATGTTGCATTTGTTGTTGTGGTTCAATTACTAGTAGTACAAACAAACAAATAAAATATATAAGTTAGTGTAGCCATTTGTGAGACTGTCAACAAGGGCTTTCATGGTATACTGTGTACACTGTCAGGAAGGATAGGAAAGAAGAGGAACAACAACTAAAATACAAATATAATAGAAGTGGACACTGTTTGGCATTAAATTATTTGCTCATCACATCATTCAGGGAGCTGCAGCTGGCAAAGGGGATGGATGGATGGAAGCAGTAAGCCAAGAGGAAAACCATGCAGGCCTAAATGGCAAAAGCAGCACACTTATAACTCCCACCAGAAATGGCTACCAGCCACATGGACACTCACAAATCACAAGCAACAAGCAGGAGGCCTGGAAAACAATGTACTGAAAACAGGCCTATAATAGCCAGGCAAAGGCTGCATGCTAAACCACACTGCTTTGCCTGTAATGCAATAAAATGCAAAAACGAAAATCCACAGGGCTAAACAAGGCCTGCAGCACACCACACACAACTAAGGCATGTATTTAACACACAGCCCAGAAAACTGAAATACACCCAAAAATACACATTTTGCAATTCAATCCAATGCCATCCATGCCCCCTAAATGATGTTTAAATTCAACAGAACACACAGAAACAGTTGTTTCATGCACCCGTGACTACCTCTGCGCCTACTGGATGAAAGGCCTGTTGGCAGACTAGGCCACAAGCTTGCAGGACTATGGATAAAAGCACACTACCGGGCTTCAAAATCGCCAGGCCCACAACAACAAGAAACTGAAGACAGACAATGCTGGCCTATGGCAAAAAGCACACTGCCTGGCTTCAAATTGGCCGCCAGCCTCATGGCCAGGAGGACCACAACAACAAAAAACTGAAGACAGACAATGCAGGCCTATGGCAAAAAGCACACTGCCTGGCTTCAAAATGGCCGCCAGCCTCATGGCCAGGACCACAACAACAAGAAACGGAAGACAGACAATGCAGGCCTATGGCAAAAAGCACACTGCCTGGCTTCAAAATGGCCGCCAGCCTCATGGCCAGGACCACAACAAGAAGCCTAGGCCACAAAGGAAACACATGCAGGCCTATATGTCAAAAGCAGCACACTTATAACTCCCACCAGAAATGGCTACCAGCCATATGGACACTCACAAATCACAAGCAACAAGCAGGAGGCCTGGAAAACAATGTACTGAAAACAGGCCTATAATAGCCAGGCAAAGGCTGCATGCTAAACCACACTGCTTTGCCTGTAATGCAATAAAATGCAAAAACGAAAATCCACAGGGCTAAACAAGGCCTGCAGCACACCACACACAACTAAGGCATGTATTTAACACACAGCCCAAAAAACTGAAATACACCCAAAAATACACATTTTGCAATTCAATCCAATGCCATCCATGCCCCCTAAATGATGTTTGAAATTAATAAATACATCACACAGCAAAGGAACAGTTGTTTCATCATGTTTCATCATGCACCCACCCATGACTAGCTCTGGGCCTACTGGCTACCCACAACTATTTATTTTTTAAATGATGAAAAGTACAAAAATTGTAGTTGCAGCAACTGCAATGCCCCAATCAAACAACACCAACTTACTTGTAAAATCTCAAATCCAAAAATCCTCAAATCCAATGATAATGATGCAGCAGACACAAAGAGTGATCCTTCCAGCTCAAATCCAAGTGAAAAATGAACAGGAGATGGACAAAGCACTGGGAGGAGCCTGCTGGACAGGAACAGGAAGTAGGAGACTCTGTGGCACTCCCTCCCTCTCCCCCCCAAAAAATTTGACAAAAAAGGACAGCCAAATATCAATCTGAGGTTTTTTTTTCATCCAAATCATCAGTTTATAGAAGGTTTTATGCTGCTCGCAATATTATTCTTCTCCAGATTGAAAATTTTGCGTGTTCGGGATCGCGAGCTTTACCAACATTCCGCTGGATGTCCGATGGCGCGCCCGAATGACGTGTTCGCGATCGCAATATCTCTCGCGGTGCACGATGGCGCGGCGAATGACGTGTTCGTGATCGCACACTCTCGCGTTGTCCGATGGCGCGGCGAATGACGTGTTCGCGATCGCAAACTCTCGCGGGATCGCGCGGCCGGCTACCGAAATCTCGTGGCACACGCGAACGGATAGGAAAACCCGTCGGCGAACGCAGGAATCCCGGTAAGTCGCTATCGCTCGCGCTAGAACGCATTTTTAAAGCGCGAACAAGAAAATAATTCCGCTACGTCGCGGATCGCGGAATTGCCAACAATTCCGCGAACCGAAATTGCCTAAATTCCGCAAATTCCGCGAGCGGAGCGGAATTTGACGCCCAGGGTTATTATATAGTCATCTGGGATGGTGATGTCCGGTCCAGAACTGGGGTTGGTCCAGGTTTGCGTGAGGAAGGCGATGTCGGGAGAGGCGACATTGCGAAGGTTCCAGATTTCTGTGGCATGCTTGTGGAGGGATTGCACATTGAGGAGGATGCAGCTGAGCCGGTCAGGGACGCTGTTGGTCAGCTGTGCGGTGAGAGGAGCTGGTGTGTTGGCGTGGGTGAAGGTGTGGCTGCAGTTACGGCAGGCAAAGTGTCAATGGGTCTCCTTCAGCGACGCTAGGTGGCAGGCAGTGTGGCGTCCTGAGTTAAGGGCGAGTAGGGTGCTTGTGTCAAAACAGTAGAAGGTCCAAGAACCAGAGTCCCTGGCGCTGGGCGCAGTCAAGGCACTCCAGTGGCACGGCCACCATTAAGTACTGCTGTGGGGGGCTGGACAGCTGGGATGCGGGAAAACGCAAAGAGGGTCACTGGAGGGGGGCGGGGCCAAGGGGGATCTCAGGGGCAATGAAAGGATCAGAACAGGAAAAAAATAGGAAAAAGCACAAAGGCAGAAGCAAAAAGGCAGAGGCAGGAGAAAAATGAAAAAAAAAGAAGAAAATGAAAAAAAAGAGTAAGAGAGACAGAAGGGCAGTCAAGCACCAGAGCAGTGATGCTCTGCCACAAGAACATCAGGGAAGGTCTCAAACTCCTGACCGGGGTCAGCAGCAGCAATGGGGAAAGCAGCAGCTACCAGACAGAGCTGCGCTCTGAAGGAGCAAGTCGACAAAAGTTTAGTGGGCTACTTCTTCACTGTGTAGTGGCCACCATTAAGTAGTGCTGCAGGGGGGGATGAACAGCTGGGAGGCAGGAAAACGCGGAAGCGAGAAGGGTCACTGAAGGGGGGCAGGCTGCTAGGGGACTGCAGTGGTAGGGGTGACGAAAGGAGCAGAACAGGAGAAAAAAATGAAAAAACACAAAGGCAGAAGCAAAAAGGCTGAGGCAGAAGAAAAAGAAAAGAAAAAGAAAAAAAAACAGAAAGAGAGACAGAAGGGCAGTCAAGCAGCAGAGCAGTGATGCTCTGCCACTAGGCCACCAGGGACGGCCTCGAAATCCTGACCGGGGTCAGCAGCAACGGGAAAAGCAGCAGTTACCAGACGGAGCTGCACTGTGAAGGAGCACGTCCACAAAAGGTTAGTGAACTGCACCTTCACTGCGTAGTGGCCACAATTAAGTAGTGCTATGGGGGGCTGGACAGCTAGAAGGAGGGAAAACGCGGGAGCGCGAAAGGTCACTGGAGGGGTGGGGCTGCGGGGGATCGGAGCTGTAGGGGCAATGAAAGGAGCAGAACAGGAGAGAAAAAGGAAAAAGCACAAAGGCAGAAGAAAAAAGGCAGAGGCAGGAGAAAAAGAAAAGAAAAAGAAGAAAAACAGAGACAGAAGGGCAGTCAAGCAGCAGAGCAGTGACGCTCTGCCACTAAACCACCAGGGAGGGCCTTGAACTCCTGACCGGGGTCAGCAGCAGCAACGGGGAAAGCAGCAGTTACCAGATGGAGCTGCGCGGTGAAGCAGCAAGTCCACAGAAGGTTAGTGCAAAACTGGCATCTGCAGAGCGGTGGAGAAAGGGGGCATGACCTCTGACCAGCTCTCAGGAATCCCGCTGTGTAGGAATTACAGAAAGTACCAGGAGGGCTCCTTGGCCCCCAAGGTCCTTCAGCATCCAAGAGGACTTCATTCCCAAACCAGTAGTGCACCAGGAGATGCGTTTGCAGAGTGTTGGAGAAAGGTGGCATGGCCTCCGAATACCTCTGAGCAATCCCACTGTGTGGGACTTACTGGAGGTAACCGGAGGGGTTGTTTGCCCACAAGGACCCTCAGCAGCCAAGGGGACATGAACCCCCAACTAATAGTGCACCAGAAGGGTGTGTCTGATTTGATTTGATTTGCAATTTGTAAAGCACAACAATCACGCTCAGGCATCAAGGCCCTGAAGACCGGCCGTCCAGAAGAAAATTGAGAAGGAAAGTACCCCAGATAGATGCTAGGCCGAGAAAAGCCAGGTCTTAAGAGCCTTTCTGAATGGTAAAAGAAGTGGAATGGCCCTAAGGGCGAGAGGAAGGGAGTTCCAAAGTTTGCTCGCTGCCACCGAGAATGCCCTGTCCCCCCATTTCCTCTTTTTAGTTCTTGGTACCGCCAGTCGCATTTGAAGCGAAGATCGAAGCGGTCTACTGGGGGAGTGCCAGCTGAACATTGTTTTCAATCTTGATGGGTAGGGAAGAAAAAGTGACTTGTGTACCATGCAGAGTGACTTAAAGTTAATACGTTTTTCGATAGGGAGCCAGTGCAGGGATTCTAGTCCCTTCCTGGCAGATTGTTTTCTGGGAATGTCCAGAACAAGTCTTGCCAGTGCATTCTGCAGCACCTGAAGTTTGTACTGCATACTCTTATTGACGTCCAGGTATAATGAGTTGCAGTTATCGAGTCTGGACATTACCAGGGCCAGTGCTACCTGTATTCATGCTGGTCGTTGGATGAGAGGGAAGATTTTTGAAGCATCCTTATGATCCAGGTACACGTAGAGATGGTACGGTTCGTTTGAACATTAAAATTAAGTTCAATATCCATCAGAACTCCAAGGTTCTTAGCCTTCTTGCTCAGGACTGGACAGCATCCTAAGGATTGGGGCCAGCACTTGCTGTTCCACTTTGATGTCCCTGGTCCGAATATCACCACTTCTGTTTTCTCCCCATTAAGCTTCAAGAAGTTAACAGACATCCCTCAGGAGTAAACCCCTCTTGTTGCCTCCAGTAAGTCCCAAACAGCTAGATTGCTAAGAGGTTGTTGAAGGCCACGCCCCTTTTCTCCACCTCTCTGCACACGCGCCTCCTGGCACACTACTGGTTGGGGAAGAAGTCCACTTTAGTCATGAGGTCCTCAGGAGGCAAGGGGATTTAATCTCCCAACCAGTAGTGCGCTAGCAGGCACATTTGCAGAGTGGTGAAGAAAGGGTGTGTGGCCTACAAAGACCTCTCAGCAATCCCACTGTGTGGGACTTACTGGAGGTAACAGGAAGACGTATTGGTCCCCAAGGACCCTCTGGAGCGAAGGGGACTACATCCCCCCACCGATAGTGTGCCAGAGTGGTGGCGGTGAGTTGCTGAGGTTTTCTTTTTTTAAGGGAGGGGGCTGCGTGGCACCCCTGCCCTGGGCCGTTTTTGGCCCTAGGGACCCCATCCCTGGGGTCAGGCTGTGTTTCAATGGGGAAGAGGGGCCGTGCAGCCTTTTCCTTTGATTAATTTTTTTATTTAAAGGGAGGGGGCCCCCTCCTGGGCCATTTTGAGCTGACAAGGACCCAATCCCGTGGGGCCTGCCCCCTTTGCTTTTTCAAAAATGGTGGCGGGCCACGCGCCCCTTCCTCCCAGGCAGAATTTGGCCCCGGGGACCCCATCCCCTGGGGCCTAGCCTGTAGTGTGGGTGCCCTAGTGCCATGCAGGGCACCCACTTTTTAAAAGTTGGGGACCGCGGGAGGAGCCTCAAGGCCCCAGCGGTCCCTGCCAGCTCCCCACCTCCTGCCGGAGCCAGCATTGCTTTTACACATAGAGAGCTGATAACATGCAGCTTCCTGTGTGTGAAAGCAATTCTGCTCTGCTTCTAGTAAGTAAGAGCATTTTCTGCTCTCACTTACTAGAAGCAGAGCAGTGTTTGCTATGGCTTGGCGGGAGCGGTGCTCTCACCAAGCCATAGCAAACAGCAATTTCCTGGGTTGGGCACCCCGGGACATTGGAGGAGCTGGCCCTGGGGGGTGGTGGTCCCTCCAATATTCTAATTTGCCCCGGGGAGGTGGTGGTCCCTGGGGCTGTGCGGGGATGCATGGCCCCCCACATTCAATTTAAACTTATGCCCCAGGGAGGTGGCGGTCCCCGGGGCTGCAGGGAGGGGGTCCATGTGGCCCCTGCATCCATTTACAACAAAGCTGCGGGGGTGGTGGTCCCCGGCGCTGGGAGGGTCTGAGAGGCCTCCCATTTAAAACAAAATACGCCCTGTAGAGGTGGTGATCCTCAGGGCAGCGGGGGAGGCCATACGGGCCTCCCCTGCATTAATATTTTAAGAAGCCCCAGGGAGGAGGTGGTTGCCGGGAATAAAAAGCCCCGGGGGGCCTTTTTCCATAATGGCCCCGGGACCTGGCCCACCCGGGTGCAAATAATGAAAGATGCGTGAGAGGTCGCTCATTGTTTTTTTTTTATGTTCGGCTGGATCTGTGGATCCTGCCGAAAACCTTTTTTTTAATGCTTTTTTTGGCCTTGGGGGGTCAGGGTGTTTCTACCCTAGCCCCTTTTTTTGGACTCAGTTCAACCAAGTCCCAAGATGGCTGCCAACACATCCTGGTTAAAGTGTTGGCAGACAATCAAATTTTAGTAGGGTTTCAGTAGGAGTTTGGGCTCCCACATATCTATATTTTTGTAACTTAAATAACTCTGAAACTACTGAATGGATTTACACCAAATCACAAAAGCACGCTTTCTGGACCAACATATAGTGCCCGATTCACAAAAGAAATCTGAGACAAAATCCTAACTTTACAACTTTCGGTATTCACAAAGGGCTTTTAGGAGTAGTAAAGTTAGGAATCCTAACTTTAATACTCCTAAATGCCTTTGTGAATGCCGAAAGTTGTAAAGTTAGGATTATGTCTCAGTTAAACTTAAGTTTTGGTCTTAAGTTAACCAAAACTTAGGTTTAACTGAGACAAAATCCTAACTTTACGACTTTAGATATTCACAAAGGGCATTTAGGAGTAGTTAAGTTAGGATTCCTAACTTTACTACTCCTAAATGCCCTTTGTGAATACCGAAAGTCGTAAAGTTAGGATTTTGTCTCAGATTACTTTTGTGAATCGGGCCCATAGCTTTCTGTAAAATTTAGTGTAATTCTGTTCAGCAGTTTAGGCTGTAGTTGTGTTCAAAAATGAAAAATCCCATAAATATAACATAGGGAAAATGCGTTTTTGGACCCCCTTTTTTCTCTGCTCCCGCTTGATGGATCACCCTGAAACTTTCAACACAGTAGCTGAATCAAAAAGGGGACGTTTTTGGAAACTTTTGTAAAGATTCGTCAAGCGGCGCCAAAGTTATTGGCAAAACAAAAAACGCATTTCCTATGGAAACTTTGGTCCTAACTATAATGACCGCCAGTAGGTATATATATATATATATATATATATATATATATATATATATATATATATATATATATATATATATATATATATATATATATATATAAAATACCTCTCAATACTCCAATATGAGGGAGAGCAGGCACTCGAAGTCAGGGGAATAAAACCATTTAATGAATCAAATTCCCAGAAAACAGTAAGAGCATACCACAATCCTTTTCTTGATATATACATATATATATATGCCAAATTTCATGGCGAGAGCCCCACCATAAAAAAGCTGGCAGTGTAGGAATAAAGGGGGCCCTACAGGGCGCCCATGCCCCCCACCATGGGGATACATTCATGGCGGCATCTGTATTTCCCCAAAGTTCCAGCACGGCATGGATATCACCTTCCATGCCTTGCTGGAACTTTGTTGCTGTTCCCATTGCGGTGCCTGTTTTCCAGGCACCACCATGGAAAAGGCAAAGGACCGTCCGCCTTACACTAGTTCAACTTGTAATAAGGTGGGTAGTCCTTGCGCGGCTTTGACGGTGCTGTGTCGGCAGAGAGCTGGCGGAGAGCCGGTGCAGCACCGACAATCTCGTAATCGAGCCCCTAGTACCTGCACCTAAACTATAGCTAAAATAAATCAGTTTTACATCACGAATATCAATCACATAAAAAAATTTAAATTATTAATTGTTAATAATTATTTATAACTTTATTAACTTCACACCCAAAACCCTACAAACACGGCAACCCACTATGACACTATAAATTACTATTAGCAATTAAATAAAAAAATTCTGTCACTTAAAATTACAAACTATAGTTAAATAATTAATATCAACTATACAAACAATAGTAACACATAAAAATTAATATATGAACTAAAACACATTAAAATAATTAGAAAACAACTTTTACAACTATATTAGTGAAAATTATATTACAAACAATGATATTCTTAAAAACAGTATTACTTACCTAAAAAACCAATATTCACGACAACAATATTTTTGCATCACGATATCTGTGTCTCCCGATAATTGCAACTTGATATTTTGTCCAAACACCGTGGGATAACTTTGCTTTCTGTGATGAGTGAAGGATGCCTGTGCTTCAAGCGAGGAACTTATCTCCTGTCGGCAATGCACGAGGTATCAGTCAACTATCAAAGGATAGTTCTTTTGTCAGTCGTCAGTGAAAAATAGCTCTGCTGCTGGAAAGTGTGAGACAGCTGCAGTGTCTGCACTGCGCAAGACGTGAGTCACTGGAGCATAAGCTGCACTGCTATCAGCCAAGTGAATACAATTACTTATAAAGCCCATCATATAATATATTTTGAGCAGCAAACAACCAGCTGACATATTTCATATCCATATTTCATTAATTCGCCTATATCCTGTTACAATCTGCTTACGCTGCTCGCCATGCCACACTACCGACCTCGTCGGTGAAATTAAAACCTGCCCCTGGCCCTTGCCTCGTGTTGATTCTAAATAAAACTCCTAAAAAAGTTCATCAAAACGTACATAGACAATAAAGACATGGGGGCTTATTTACAAGCCCCTTGCGCCACTTTTGCGTCATTTTTAACATGGGAAAAGTGACGTACGGGTACTTGTAAATAAGCCCCATGGTCCCTAGGCTGACATACCTGCGAGAGAGTGGGCTTCATTGCATCTCCACCTGTTTTCTTTGCTGTAATGGCAGTCTTGACCAAGAGGTCATTCACCATGACCCAAAATGAGCTGTGGTCTTACGGCTTATGGGCCATAGTGTTGTGCTAACCGATTGCCTCTGCTATATTTTTAAATATTTAGCATTACTCTAAAAACCATACAAGCAGTAGCAGAAAAGGTGAAGCCCTGCAGACCAACGACTATCGAACAAGAAATATATCTAGCATTCCTTTGTGATTTGTAAGCTTTTAAATTCTTTAAAAGGAATGCTTGCCACAAGAAAATGTAAACTTTGGAGAAAAACATGAAGAGCAACATTGTTTCTTGGCATTAGGTGCACTTGACCCGCAAGTGCATGTCAGTTAAAAGATTATGTCTGACTCTTTCACTCCCACTGAACATTCTGGGTACTCCCCGCATCAATCTGAGGGCACAATGTGTAGAAATGTCTAACCCTCTTCAGTCCCAATGGATTACTCATGGACTGTAGGGGACTCAAACCACTGCCCTGAAAGGAGATGTGGTCTAGGGCTTAAATTGATGACTTTGTAACCGGGGCATCTGGGATCTAATTAAATTATGTCACTTGACAGAATATTACATGATTCTATGCAAATCACCTAACTAACCTCCCCACTCCCCACCTCAAATTGTAACTGTATGAAATGTAATTGTAAATATCTTTGTTCAATTCCAATCTGTGAAAACTCAATTGATGTGCACTCAGCCACGGGCCCTGCAGGTAAGAGCGGTGGGGCCAGGTGAGGGGGGATTTCAAGAGACGACCACGAGGGAAAATTGAATAAATAATGAATTTTCCCTCTTGGTCATCTCTCGAAATACCCCCTTACCTGGCTCACAGCCCCACCGCTCTTACCTGCAGCGGCTGTGTGCACTTCATAAATACACGTGCACGCATAAATAACTACGACCAGTAAGTTAACAGCCACTGAACTACAACAGGAACTTGAAAGCATGCAGAATCTTGAATGGAGGAACTGAATGGTCTCAGTTTGACAAAATGCAAAGCAAATAGCAACAGGTTCTGGACGGGCAGCATCCAGCTATCAGCTCCTTATTGGTGCTTAATTGTGCATATTATGGGATCCATCCACAAACATCCCCATTGGACCAGATGTTTGATGTGCAGCGTTGATCTCCAATGCCCTCATACAGAGTGACAGCACTGCTTTGACAAGACTTCCATAGTCTGTACTGCAAATGACCCTGGAGGTACAACAGGTGCTTGTGTCAGTTCCTGCATTCTATAATATGCATTGCGCGCAAGCGAGCAAATTTGGAGCCTGTGTTGTAAAAAGAGGGCATTCAATTGTTTATATAGAAATGTGCACCACTACCATAATGCACATGGAGGTTGTAGGAACTGGCCCTCTGTGCAGGGTCAACCCAAACATTTTGCCTTTCTCCCTCCAATTTTTGCTGAAATTCACTTTAGCACTTTATCATTGCTAACCAGTGCTAAAGTGCTTGTGCTCTCTCTCCTAAACAAAGTTTGATTGTCATATACCTAATTGGCATATTTGATTTACTTATAAGTCCCTTGTACAGTGGTATACTATATACCCAGGGCCTGTAAAATACATTGTACCAGTGGGCCTTCAACACTTATTGTGCCACCATTTTACATAGCACCTTAAAACATGTCCCCGGCCTGCCATTGCAGCCTGAATGCAGTTTTAAACTGCCATGTCGACTTGGCATTTGAACCCCTTCCCAAGCCTTAAACTCCCCTGTTATTACATATGTAACCTCTAAGGTAGGTGCTAGGTAGACCATAGGGCAGGGTGTTGTGTACTTAAAAGGTTCGACATGCACTTTTAAGTTTGTCCTTACACTGAAAAACTCCTAAATGCATTTTTCACTATTGTGAGGCCTACCCCTTCCATAGGATAACATTGAGGTATCCTTATTACATTTAATAAGCTGGAATTTCCTAATGGGACCCGGTAGCTATCTCATGTTTGGTATCTATGAAATCGTAATGATAAACCCTCTATAATGGCAAAGTTAGATTTTTCATTGCAGTTTTGAAAATGGCACTTTTAGA
Source organism: Calotriton arnoldi (assembly GCA_963921515.1). Lineage (NCBI taxonomy): Eukaryota > Metazoa > Chordata > Amphibia > Caudata > Salamandridae > Calotriton > Calotriton arnoldi. The sequence continues at coordinate 187,865 of CAWUFW010013600.1, forward strand.
AATTGCTATTTTCCTGCCCTTATCCCTTGCCGGCCGACTGCCTTGGGTCACATGACAGGGTGCAGCTGACAGACTTTGTGAATTCCTCCCAGACAGTCACACAACAGAAGGATTAGGTGTGCCTCAATTGGCCATTTGCTGGCAGGATGTGGGGCAGAGCTGAGCACAGCCAACTTACAACTGAATAGCCTGTACTCTGCCTTCACACAAAGTGCCTAACAACCCTATATTGTCACTGCAGCCAGCTTCGTGCCAGGGTAGAGGAGCCAGAAAATCCCATGCACTTCAAAGAACCTTTCCAGGAGCTTGTCCCTCCTTCCAGGTGAAGGACACCAGGATATAAAAATAGGATCATCAAAGTCAGGATTTGGTCACGCTAGTACATAGCGGGACCCAAGCATAATTGTTGGGGGGAGAAAGCAAAGTTATCTAAAAAACTGTATGAATTTGAAATTGTATGAATTTGAAATCCCTATTCAGGATTTTCAAATGTATTACTTTTTACGATTCCATCACATTGCACTTTGCTCTTATTTCCGGGGTTTTAACTGTTTTAAAATAGTCAGCATGCTAAACTAATTACTTTTTATGCGTGCACCGCATTGCACTTGGACCATACTCCAAGTGTTTTAGCTGTTCGGAAATCTAGGCATTTAATCTGGCATCTCCGCCAGCACAGCGAAGCGGGTGGGGAGAAGAAAGCAACAAGGGTAGACACCATTTTTGTTAGCTCCCCAGTCACCACACTCAGGACATTATGAAATGAAGCCGGGGTGTGGGCGCGCTTTTAGTACGTAGCATGACCTGAACATAATTGTTGGGGGGAGAAAGAAAAGGTATCTTAAAACTGTATGAATTTCAAATTCTATGAATTTTGAAATCACCTATTCAGAATTTTTAAACGTACTACTTTTTACAGTTCCATCACATTGCACTTTGCTCTTATTTCAGGGTTTTTAACTGTTTTAAAATAGTCAGCAAGTTAAACTAATTACTTCTTATGTGTGCACCGCGTTGCACTTGGACCTTACTCCGAGGGTTTTAGCTGTTAGGAAATTGCTGGCATTTAATCTGGCATCTCCGAAAGCACAGCGAAGTGTGTGGGGAAAGTAAAGCGACATTGGGACACGCCATTTTATTTAGCGCTCCAGTCACCACACTCAGCCAATTATAAAATGAAGCGGGGGTGATGCGGCGAGCGCAAAGTAAGTGGTTTTATTTCTTCATTTATTTAATCTTACTTATCCCGTCGTCTGTCAACTTTCACCACCCTCCACCCCGCCCCGCCCCACCGCTCCTACCTACTGCTACTGACATCCCTCATCAATCAATCATCATCCTCAAAAAGGAGCCAGAAGATGAAGTTTGCTTTTAAGCCTTGAACAAATATACATACAGCAAAATATTGCCTATTCGATACTTTTGAGAAAGAGCTAGTATTTTCATTGCAAACTTAAGACGCTTTTCTTTTCATTGTGAACTAAAAAGTCTTAAATCCAGTAACATTTAATTATGACAGCAAAGTGAAATAAGCCAATATACAGGATAATTAGTGAGCAGCACTGTGTCTTTACACTGTTGTAGGTATCCAAAATGCGCACACTTCCTAAACAAAAAACCCATAAATCAGCAATAATAATGTTCTTGTGGCAGCTAAGTAAATACATCACAGAACATATATGGGGTCTCGATTGCAAGTTGTGCATCACATGAGCAATCTAACAGGACTGTTTGACACACCATTACCAAAACCTATTGGGAACATGAGTGGGACAATGTAACCATTCTTCTGAAGCAGTTGTAGACCAGTAAAAACATGTGAAAGCCACAGACTAAAGGGGCTATTCAAAGTTTCTGTACAAATTCTTAATAATATTTGAAGAATTGATAACATGAGATAAGGAGTCTGTAGCTCTATCTAATAAAACTTTAAACCACCAATGGCACTTATATCAATTTTTGCAAACATCTCTACACTTAAACTATTTCCCTGTGCATACTTCCTCCACATATTTACCCTAATCTGTGTTACCAGGAAACAAGCCCCGAAGGGCAAGGCTTGTGCCTGTATAACCACTCAGGGCTGGCTCTAGCAATGTTGGTGCGCGACAATGTTTGGTAGCGCCCCCCAATGGGCACCTCAGCCCTGAATTCCCTCACTACGACCCTTTCGCAGTGCCCCTCAAGTCTCCATAGCCACTCTCTTCCAGATGCATTTAATTTGTTTTATATTGTCACTTACACCAGTGTAGGGTGTCAGAACATTTTACATCACACACAGATTACACAGAGCCAATCAATCATACGTCTGTAATTCAGTGTATAGGAAACGTTACATAACACAGAAGAACAGAAGGTGTAGGAGTGACATGTCATCCACACTGGTAGGCAATATAGTTTGAGTGCTTGGTCTAGAGAGGCACAAACTCAGACTTTAAAACGTAACACCATGGTTGAGGGTTCTCTTCAATAATAAGAATTGATTTCTACCCAAATGAACCCTTTTTGCAACATTAGGATAATAAAAGACTGGGGAAAAGATCAGAAGCTCTAATTTATACTTTGCAGCTTGCCTGCAGTTCCTTGATGACAGTTAATAGCTCACTGTTCTATATTAGGATTTTAACTTATAAATTGCAAGTAACAAAAGGATCTCTCTGACAAAAGCAGTAACCCACTGACCTATTTACATTATATGCACTTTGTGATCTGCATGGTACACGTTCTTTGCACAGGCATATTAACCCTCTGCGCAACCTCACAATGAGTCAAAACTTCCACTAGGAAGAACATTAATCACCAGAGTTATCTTGACATTTTTATTGGTGGCTGCAGGTGCTTTCAAAACCATAATAATCTTGCAAACAAGGCGTCCCCCCTAACACACACCCCCACCCCCATGTCAGCACTGGTGTGGTGGCACCTGTCGCAGCACTCTAGAGCATTGTACAATGCATCCTTCAACCATGAACAGGGCTGGCTTTAGCGCCGGTAGCGCCCAGTGCGATAATCAGTTTTGGAGCTCCCCCTCCTCGGATTCCCTGACTACCACTTGGCAAAAGTGCCCCTCTCTCACATACATTTTGAACGTTTTTAAGCACTGGCAAAGGCTGGCTTTACTAATAAGAATGTATATCTACCCAAACAAACCCTTTTAGCAACATTAGGAATAGATGCTGAAAGACTGGTGAAAAAACAGAACGTCCTAACTATTTTATGCAGTGCGCATGCAGCTTTTTGATGACAGTTCGTAACAGTCACTGCTCTATATTAGGGTTGCATCTTATGTACTGCAGTAACCCACAGATCTCTGTGACAAAAGCAGTAATCCACTCAGCTATCTACATAAAATACAGATTTGTAATCTGTACGGTACCTGTTCTTTGCAGCAGGCATATTAACCCTCTGCGCTACTTTATGCCACTAGACAAAACTCCGATCTCTGGCTCTAACAAGAACATTAATTACAAGAGTTATCTTCACTTTTTTATTGCTGCCTGAAAGCTGTATGCACAAGGGACTCTGTAGAAGGTATTTTGAAATCGTAAATTATTGCTATGCACAGCGCCCCCCACTGAGGCCTACGCCCAGTGCAGCCGCACCCGTGGCACTGCCCTAAAGCTGGCCCTGGCCATGAACATTCTGGCATTTAGATAATAATGTGTTTGTAATCAACAGTATGTGCTGAGCGAGTGTGACACGCTTTATAAATATTAATTATTTTCATAAATAACATCGATTTAACCAGTTGGGAATATGCCAGAGCCCTGCGGGGGCTCAGGCGTTGACAGTACAATGGATATAATCTGCTTTTATGATTTGCAAATATTAAAAACTGAAACAAATCCTGAGATAATGAAAAATGTAAATCCAGAAATAAAACAGTCAGCAGCAGCAGTGTTATGCCCTGGGATTAGTCATACTTGACAAAGCCGTGTGTGTCAATTGAAAACAAATCACAACCTTCCACTTCCCTCCACACTCTTAAAACAGTGGCCCTCCTCATTACGAGAAACCAGAGTGATGGGCTGGTGCGTCGGCAATTTTGTTTTATGGTAGTTGCTTTGTGCTAACTTTCACCCAGGGACATGAGGGCGCTTTACAACAGAACAATGGAACCAAACTATGTTACATATTTTTTAGGCACTGGGAGATTAAGTCATTTCTCCAGAATCAAGGGCATGTTGAGGCGGGGATTTGAATCTGGTTTTCCTAGATCTGGTGTCGGCACTGGTCCTGGGGGTAGCAATAGCTCCACCCCATAATGAGTTAGGCCCTGAGGACTCACCAAGAAAAGTGGAATTATCACGAGAATCGAAAATACTGTGCTTGATTCCCATGGTGATTAACCCCCTCCCCCCTGTTTTTTTCTCCAGATAGCAGGTGCAATTTGTGCGAGAAATCTGGGGACCTTGTCATTCGAATGGGTTGGAAACAGAAGAATTAAGGACCAACTCACAATGAAGGCCAGTGTGTTTGTTGACTGGTGTGCATGTGCTACAATTCCCCTTCCGTGCAATCCTCTGGGTGAAGCTATCTATTAGGTGCAATTTCAGGCCTGATCTAGACCCAGATTTACAAAACTCTCATGCAACGCAGCACCGCACCCAAAGTTGCTGCGCTGTGTTGCGTGAGAGGGAGAATGAAGGACAGCGCCATATTTACTGAGATACAGCGATATCCTCCTCTCTCACAAGGGCTTGCGCAGCATTATGCTACTGACTGCTACGCACATACCCTTGCACCATAGTGCACTTCGCACTGGTTTGCGTTACTTTTTCTTACAAACCAATGCAAATACCAATTTACATTGGTTATATCCCCAAAAAGATTTTGCATTGGGTCTGTCTTCAAAACATTGCTCAACCCCAAAGCAAAACCTTTGTAAATCTGGGCCTTAGAGTTGGGTGGTTATGTAACACTGTTTTAGGTCTAAAGGGACTAATACCAGAGGACGCGCCACCATTAGCATTCCCTTCAGCATACTATCCCAATGATGATTCCACTAGTGGTTTCTGAGGAGATAGATGTCTCGTGTCCTCTTCAAATTTTTAAATTGCAGCCTTCACTCTCCAATGTTTTGTTCTCAGAAGGGCAGTCAGGTGCAACTCTGCCGTTTAAAAGCATCCATCAAAATCCTTAGGTTAGATTGGTTGCTTAAAATCATTTGTCCTGTTTCAACAGTGCTGTCTACATTCCTGTGATCGGAGGTGAAGATATTTCTATTTATTTAACTTTGTAAACAGCGAACTAGGTGGACGCCCATTTACTATATAAAAGTGTGATTCATTGTGGCTCGGTGTCAAGGTGCCAAACCACTTGCACCTTTCTTGCATTTAGCTTTTGTAGTGTTAAAAAACCCCACTAAAAAGTGAAGAACTCTTTCATGTTGCTTGACTTCTTTGGTTGTTTGAGTTATCTTATCACCTCACTTGGCATTCTTGTTTTGATTCTGAACTTTTGCCTGTTCTGTGCCCTTCTGGGTTCTAATTAAGCTCGACAAGTGCCTTGTTTGGAACAGGGCTTAACACATCTCCCTTGTAAGCACTTGCACTATAATGTTGCCATTGATGTAAAGACCCCAAGGCCAGACTCCATTTTGAGCAGACCAAGACTCCATTTTCTGCCTGATCATCAGCCTGTTTGTCTTTGACCTAGATACCATCTGTCCTTATCTTTTGAAGAAGCCGTGAAAGTGTCCAATCATACAGACCATGACATGATAAAACACCTAATGCAACATCAGTCTGGGACAAGTGCCTTGTTATCTGTATTTCAAGGGCAGATAGTGGATATAATATAAATAATGTAGTCTGAATAGATGTATTTTTACCATACTGGTTTATACTAGTGCATCTAGGACAACTGCCAGTCTAAACCTTTCACCCTTCCCTGTGGGGTCCCACAGGGCTCTTCCCTCAGCCCGACACTTTTTAACGTGTATGTGGCTCCCCTGGCTGGTGTGATTAGGTCATTTGGCTTCCAGTTGACCTCTTATGCTGACGACACCCAAATAGTGCTGTCACTAAGGGAGGGCTCTGAAAAGGAAACGGGGGCTCGATTCCATGACTGCATGGCTGCTATCTCCAGATGGATGTCTGCAAACTGCTTGAAACTCAATTCTAATAAAACTGAGGTCATAAAATTTGGGAAGAATCCGCTAGTGTGGACTCCAGACTGGTGGCCGGCTGACCTTGGCTCATGTCCCATACCCACTGAGAAAGCCAGAAATCTGGGAGTATTAATGGACAATAAGCTGGCACTAGGTGACCAAATAAGTTCAGTCACCTCGGCCTGTTTTTATGTACTAAAGATCATAAAAAAGATTAAGATTTATCTCAGCGATAATGGCCTCAAAACAGTAATCTCGGCACTCATTATCTCTCGGCTGGATTACTGCAACGGACTTTACATGAATGCTCAAAAACAATATATCAACAAGCTTCAGATGGTTCAGAATGCGGCAGCCAGACTGCTTTCAGGGACCTCAAAGTTTGCCTCTGTAAAGGAAGACATCAAACAGCTGCATTGGCTCCCTGTCAGACACAGAATACGCTTCAAAGCGCTGTGCACTGTTTTTAAAGCCCTAAATGGCAAAGGCCCGGACTACTTGCAACAAAAAATTCAGTGGTACATCCCAAGGAGAGCGCTACGATCAATAGGGGCGAAGAAAGTCACAATCAGCATTGTTAAAAAGGCAGGCTGGGGAGGCAGAAGCTTTATTAACAGTGCGTCCAAATCTTGGAACGAGCTTCCTTTTCAACTGAGGAACGCTACAGACCTCCTCTCCTTCAGGAAGGGGCTCAAAACCTGGCTTTTTAACCAATAAGCCTTCTGGCCACCTTTTATAGCAGGCAGTGCACAGCGCCAGGACACCCTTGGGTAACAGCGCGCTTTACAAATTTGATTAACATAACATAACATAACATAGGACTAGCAAATTGATGCATACAGGTTATGTTGGCAATTTAGTAAAATTCCCCCCAAAATCCCCATCTGAAATAAGATTGATGACCAATAGTATAAAAGGCTCATCGAGTGGCCACTTAAGTAGAGTGCTCCTTTGCCACAAGTTATCACACAAGATACTGCCAGAGATCCTGACAGAGACTGTCCGATTGCCGTATTGCCACAGCATCCAGTCCGATGCTGAGAGCTGATACCGAGCCAAGTCTGAGAAGAGAGTTGATGTGTGTTTTCCTTCTGAGGGAACACTTTCTCCCGGCAACTTCTAATAACTGTTTCTTGCTCTAAACAGGTATGCAGTGCACTGGATCCCACAAAAATCTAGATGCAAGTTAAGCCTCTCCATGTTCTCATAGTAAAGACTATAGAAGTAGCCTTTAGGGTTTTAGGTTGCCAAACGCCATTCCAACCATGTTAGAAATGTTCCTATTATTCTCGTTGTTAGTGACATGCAACACTGCTCTTTTGATTATATTCTGTGTGGGTATTTTTCATGTGCTAAGCAACAGAATGAGAATGTTGAAATGAAACACTTTTAAATATAAAATGTCTTTCTCTTAGTGCAGTACTTGTGTGTGATAGTCTAAAGAATTAAATTGGGTGTGAATTTCCATTGTGTCCATGTCCCCTTTTTGAGGCACTGTTAGTAATCCAGAAAGCATGGACACCACATCAGCTATGTATTGAAATGGGTAGTTTGAGGCTACACTAACCTGTGCTTTCACGCTCAAGCGATGATGCACTAAACTAAGTTCAAGCATCTGTGGGTGGGAAAATCAAACCCTGTAAAGCTAAGGCAAAACATTAGTTTACAAAACACTGTCACTGCTTTTTGGCCCTATTATTACAGTGCGGGCATGCCCTGAGAAACTGTTCTGTATTTGCCTCTATTTTATTACTACCAGACACCACTTACCCCTCTTCATCAGACCGTGCCACCTTGCCTGATGTCAGTAAATTTGCATACAGTACTCAAGAATTTCTGAACTTACTCTTTCTACATTACCATCTCTTCCAGTCAGCAATCTCTAATCAAAAGGCAGAACATTTCTACCATTCAAATCTGTTCTCTGTAGTTTGGACTAAATCTCTCTTCACGTCGAAGGAGACTATTGTAGTCAAGCTGTGAGATTTCCCAACTAACTCTTGGTCAAGAGTGAAAAATAAAAAAAGGGCCATTCACAATCTTATTTTATAATATTTGCTGGGCTTAATATCTTACACAGTGTCCTGGTTAACTCCTTCCCTCTGTCTCTGCGTTAAATATCTAGTTCCAGGTGGATACAAGATCCTACATCAGGGCCGTGAGACTAGAAAGTAGCAGTTTATCAGTGATTCACAATTAATTACTCACTGTCATATCTGCAGAGTGTTTCCAATGTACTGCTACATGCTTCTAAATAGTTACTTGCAAATATAATTATTTGACTATTAGTGTTTATACTCTTCTTTATGGATAACCTTTCTCAAAATGTCATTTTATCTAATGCCTTTGCAATTCTTTCTACCACATAGGAAACGCTCTCAGTGATTTGACCAACCATCCCTACTGGATATCAGTCCAGTTTTAGAAGCTTTGAGTGACCAGCTATTGGTGAATATACACAGCTTGTTTATCGTTTGAACTACATCAAATTCTATTCCAGCTCACTTGTGGGTATTCTACCTTATTATCAACTCCAGAATATTGTCCTGCCAAAATTGGCCAAAATACAAGGACCAACATATCCACACGGTAAGTATATATCAGCAAGTATAGGTTTAGAAACTTATTGACATATATTTACCTTGACATTGAAATGGGAAGTAAAGGTTTATGTTATTAGATAAGGAAAGTAAACCTATACTTACCGATATATACTTACCATATCACTATTTTGGTCCTTGGTATTTTAGTCACATATTTTTGGTAGCACACTATTCTAGAATCAATATTTCGACAAAGAACCCACGTGACTGCTAAGGAGCTGTTTGCAGTTATCTGGACTGACTTTGGCACCCTTTTTTCTCCAGGTATCCCAAAAAGCAGTACTTCAAAACAGATCAAATCTACCCAGTTTTACAGTAAAAGGAAGATGTGAAATACAGATTCAATAGATGCTAAGTTCACCTTTGTGGCCACCAGATGCTCTGACAACTTTAAGGATCTCGCATTTCATTTGAAATCTTTAAACAATGGATTCCGAACTTCAATTGATGTGAATTTGTGTCGCTTCAATCTATGTAGTGAAAAAGGGGGAGTATTTTAGCCTCTGGCAAGCCTTATCACTTGAGCAAGGGAGGCACTGCCTCTGAAGTGTTTATACTATTACAAAGTCCAGCGCTTCCCTAAAGCAACTCGTTGTAACGACTTGTGTGGTAAAGTAACACGCTGTAATGTCGGGTTGGGTTAGTGACTGCGCTGTAAAAGGCATGAGGGGTAAATGCATGCGCGGCTCTGTCATACAACCTAATGACGTATCTTTCCCTATCTTGGTAAATAAATTGTGAAGTTTCATGGGAACTATAGTAATAACGTCTATTGGGGATCCTCAAAGCTCCCTGCCAGCTCCTAGTTTATGCAAAATATCACACCCAAATGAGGCTCTTGTAAATAATATTAACATAATAGGAGAAGAGCATTAATATATTTATCCAAGTGTCTAAGAGTTCTTTCTTTGGAGGACTAGTTTTCCAGACTAGGAGTCTGTACATTGATGCATATTTTTCTTTTTGCTCCACTTAAAAATCCCATGCCTGTCCAAACCATGCTTTAACATTAGTCCTATTACACAGTTCAGCAGAGCTTTGCCGTCCCCAGAAGGACAAAGGTTAAATTGGTACTGATGGTATTCAAACACCTGGCTCGTAGGTTGTACTGACTTTTAAAAGTAGTAACCTGTAGCCTTTGAACTTTCTATATTGGATTCCAAAGTGTACCACGAGGGAGCATATATATCGCTGTAGTAGGCACATTTCCCACTGAGCTATCTTTCTGAGATTGGAACCTGAGACCTTCAGACTACACAGTAATCACAGGAGGAGCTTAACTGCTTGAGCTACTCTTTTGGAGCTAACCCCCGTCTTCGGTGAATTGTACGGTTGTTAGTAAACCACGGTGCCCTCCATGCTTCGCTATGGCTAGGGAGCATCTTCGTAGCCCAATCTATACAGTTCTTTGAATAAACAAATCGATTATGCAGACAAAGTTTACTGAAATTGTATAGCACATTAATACTGTTTAAAATTATTTCAGCACATTACAAACAGTAATAGATTTGCTCGTTTTAGTGTCAAATAACAAATAACCGTGTTTTTGTACAGTGCAGATCAAATTGAATGATGTTTCCATTAACCACCACCGATAAAACACGTTGGACAGCAGCACATGTATTCTAGACACTGAAGTCTATTTTATCTAGGTGACCAGGTTTCCCTGATCAGGAATGCTGGTCTTTGCAACATCTGAACCTCCTTATCACCCAGCCCTCTGTTTTGTAGATCATATCCAGGACACTAGACAGCTCATCTTATACCAGCATGGCACTTCCGATGGCTATCCGTTCAATTCTCTGGTTTCCCGCCACTAAACTCCAATGTACCACTTCACACTTCCATTTAGCCATAGTCCACTTCAGACGCAGTGATTCAGTCAATATCTTGTGCACACATTTTCCCCGAGTTTATCTGTGTTGCAGGAAATCATTGTAGTCAGGGTGTGATATAGGTGGATTATTTTTCCAGGGCAGCCTCACAGCTCTGTCATTGTTCCCCAAATTGGAGATGTTGGAGCTACTTAAGAAAACACGACCAGAACCTCTTGGAGATAGATCAGTTCTTCATGCACATCATACAATGAATTAACCTCAACCATTATGCCTTTTTCAGATCATCAAATTTGCAATCCAGAAACCCCAATCTTTCCCAGTCTGGAATTTTACACCTTTCCATTCTGTTGTGTTGTTTACAGTTTGTGCACTAGGTAGTATGGTACACTCACCCCCAGTAGTGGCTCCATTCTTTGCTGTACTTGATACCAGGCATTGTTGTATTTTTACTACCATCTCTTCCAGTAGGCTAATGAGACGCTTGTCAGGTATCAGACCCACTGGCACAAGAGCCTGCATCTTTAATCCAGCTATTCATTGTAATTCAGTGCACACTTATCAGTCACAATGATGCTCCTCTTCCAGTACACCGGGGCCTATCTACCTCAAGATAATTTTAATATTGCAAATTTGATCCAATGGGCCTTGCAAGGTAACTCTTGCCCATAGCTGATGTGGGTTTTTAAACACTAATTTTGAGAATCGACATTGGCATTCTTTGAAAAATGTTTTATTGGGATCAGGCGAGGCGGGGGGGGCACAGCCATTTTAAAACAATGTGAGCCTAATTTCCTCATTTTTTTTCTTAGTATCTTAAGCTAAAGAACTTTTGCCTGCACCTGAAGTAGCACCATACTTAATATTTAAAAGGGTCTGGTGCCTGCTATAAACTCAAATCAATCCAGGGTTTGATAATCCCAAAGGTAATGAGCTCCTATTAAACACCTGGAGTTATGAGGTCAGGATCCCATATGCATAAGCGCAGATCAGTGGTGTGCCATAACACTGCTCGCAGCGGCCTCTAGTGTTACCCCTTTGTCTTGGGATTTGTTTCACTGTCTCAGTGCTAGAAACTCACTCAACTGATTTCACAAACATGAGCGGGGAAAACAAGCACCCCGGATGGTTCACATCTGAAATGGCTGTTCTTCTGAATACATTCCTGTGATCTTATGCTGGTCACTGTGAGCAGGAATCATCTCAAGAATTCCTGCCAAATCCTATCTTTTCTAATGTTGAATGGCCACTTGGTTCACAGATTCTGATCATAAGTATGTGGACAGTACCTGCACAGGTGTAGTTTATCCTAAAGATAGCTGGGGAGGCCAAGAAAGATGGCTTTATGAATGATGCATGCCACTTCGAAATGGTGAATGTGCTCAAGATGGGCTTGGTAGGGCAAACAGGACTATGGTCAATGTGAGAAGGCCAGATGAACTTGCATTACCTATATTAAGATGGTACAGCACGGGGCGTGGCCAAGATGGCGGCGAGTGCGGACACGCTTTGTTAAGCTCCGCGCCTGGCCTGCCGTATTATCCTGAAATACGCCACCTCGAGCCGTTTATCCGGGGTCTAATTTGCAGCGACGGTCCCCTGAGTGTTTGGTGCCCTCCGATCGTGCAGCAGGGACTGAAGAAAAAGAGGGCATCGTAGTGGTGCTGGGATCACCGCCGATAGTAAACCTCGCCCGGGGTTGAGCCGTCTGGCATTGTCCAATAGGAGGGGAGGTGAGGAGGAGCGACGTTGGAGGCAGTGCGGGAGGTGACGTCTCTTACTACCCCCGGAGCTCGGTACTCCTGCAGGAGGCAAGTGCCTCGGACCCTTCCGGCGCTGTACGCCTGCCGTGGCGGCTGGTGCTTGGCCTGCGTTTGCTGCACTGGGCCCTTGCGTAGAGCACTGTCCTCCCCTCGCCACGTCACCGCATCGAGGACCCAGCAACCGGCAGCTTGGGGTGTGTTGTGTAAGCATTGAGACTCTCCCCCTACCCCCTGTGAAGAGACTCGGGGCATCGGAGAGACGCTGCGATTGCCGCCGGCAGCAGACTTCGCCCATGGCTGAGACGCCAGACGCCATCAAGTAGCGGGGGAGGTGAGGAGGAGCAACGTTGGAGGCAGTGCAGGAGGTGATATCCCTTATTCCTTGAGCTTGGTACCCCTGTGGGGGGTGAGTGCTTTGGACACCCAGACCCTCCTGGTGCTGTACATCTGCTGCAACAGCCGGTGCTTGGTTGGTGCATAATGCACTGGGCCTTGGCCTTGTGAGGAACACTGCCGTCCCCTAGCCGCGTCATCACATTGGGGATCTGGCAACTGGCGGCATGCCGAATGTGCATTGAGACCCTCCCCCCCTGTGAAGAGACTCAGGGTTGGACCACCCGTGGGGGTCTTTGAGGCAAGCGACATATGAACTACTGCGACACCGCATAAGTGGAGTGCTATCAAAGATCCCGCGTGCTCCTGCACAGAGGCCTTGCTGCCGGTGTGGCTGTGTGTTTCTCTTCCCCATGCGCCAGGGGTGCTGCCCGCACTGGGGACCCAGCGGCCTCCCCTGCGGCCTGGGGGGCACATGAGAGAGAGTCACGCTGCATGTACAGAGACTTGCATTGTGTAGACAGCTGCCGGGAGGCCCCCGGAGAGGCCATTGACCTCATAGATGGCGTGAGGACTATTGATGGGGCACACGAGGGCGATGGGACCGACGTCATCCTGAAGGGGGAGTGGGCCCGGGCCCTGGGTTGGGCAGAGTATTACTCTGCTATATTTTGCCACAGAAGTATTCTGGGTGATTCAGCATTAACTAAGTGGAGTGGCCCACTAGACAGAGCGAGACCCTTACTTACCTCCTGTGCTCCTTGAGCGGTCGCACATGCTTCCTCCCTCCACCTTTCAGGGGTACTTGATTGTAGCGGTATTGTTGCATTGCACTCTGGGTTCAACGGTGGGAGTGGGAAACTAGCCGTCACTCCACGAGATGGGAGCGTTCGACCATTGGACGGCCCATCCAGGCCCGCCACGTGGAAGCCGCCCGCTGCCTGTGAAATCGCCGCTATAGGCCCCAGCCACTACCTTCATATACGATGGGGAAGCCACGTTCAGATAAAGCGCAGCCCCCACAGGCTAAGGCAACGACATCTACAGCAGATGGCGGAAGCACACCACAACAGGGAGCATCTAATGGCAGTGCTCCACCAGACCACTCACATCGATTCGACAAGCTGATGGCTGCAATCCTGGACATCAAGACCACGTTGGGGCCCAAGATAGATAAGCTATGCATCAATATGGGACTTCTAAGGGACGATCACAAAAAACTCAATGCTAGAGTGGAGGAGTTGGAATCGGCGTTGGCTGCCCTGCGCCCTACAGTGTCGATTGCTACAGATCAAATTAAAGCTCTGCAGCAGGAGATGGAATACTTAGCGAATCGGGTGGAGGACCAGGAAGGTCGCTCCGGAAGGAACAATGTACGCATTGTAGGGCTGCCGGAGCGAATAGAGGGGCCATCCATGGACCTGTATCTGGAACAATGGTTCTCCAACAAAATCCTACAAGGCAAGGTCTCGAAATTCTTTTCCATAGAGAGGGCCCACAGGGTCCCGGGTGGCCCTCCTCGCCCAGGGAACCCGCCACGACCGGTAGTGGCCAGACTGTTTAACTACAGGGATAGAGACCACATCCTTCCAGTAACTAGATCCAGGGGGCCTTGGCAGGTGGAAAAGGCAACTGTGCATATATACCCCAACTACACCCTGGCTGTCCAACGTCGTAGGTCCTCTTATTCAGAGGTTAAGCAATGCCTGAGGGAGCACCAGATACAATATGCGCTGCAATTCCCAGCCAAGCTGCGTATCCACCACAAGGACTCCAACATATATTGTTCCACTACAGAAGAAGCCTGGTCCTGGTTGGACCAAAATGGGTTCGCACATCCTCCGCCCACTGTCAGGCAGACTCACCGCCAGCCTGGAAACTCGTAGGTGCAAGTAGACGGCGTGGGAGGAACAGGATACAATGGCCTACCAAGACGCAGGTGGCGGCTGAGCGGGCACAGGCCATAAAGACGGCGGAACATCTTAATAACGCCATAGTGTCGACTAGTACTGCCTCAGACTCGGAAGATGGTCAGGACCGCCTGGTATCCCTAACAGATTTGCAGCGTGCTGAACTACAAGGAGAGGGCCCGGAGGTCACCCCACCGTCTGCGAATGAACTTGGGTGATGCCCTGGAGTATGCAGAGACCTGGAGACGAGACTTTATGTCCAACGAATACATGGCAAAGGGACTGGGGGGACGTCCTACATATCCTTTTTTTGTTGTCATGTATTATTAACACATGATAATCTGTGCAAATGCCGATCTGAGGGTTGCCTCACCTGGTTGTTTATTGTTTTCCTCTCCAAATATGGGGGACTGAGCTATGTGATATCCCAGTGTTGGTTGATTAATAGATGGCAGTCAAAGCCAGGCTGGACTAGAATTCAGCTGTGCCCTCACAGATCATTTGGTAGCTGAAATAGCAATTGTTTTATGACAAGTTTGAAGGCATTTCAGTGCATGTGACCAATTGCCCGTTGGCAAGCCGGCCTTGGGTGGGGAGTTCCGGGAATGTTCTTTTGATTAATGTGATCTCTACTTGTTACTGTGTAAGACATATGGTGCAGTTGTGCAAAATAATATACAGTGGGGTGGCTGAGGGACGATGGAGTGGATGGATGGGTCGGGTGGCTAGGCAGAGAAACTGCTTGGGCGGGGCTTCTCCCGCACTCCACACAATAGGGACTGAATGGCTAATAATGAGTATACATTAGTAACCTGGAATGTGCATCGGCTGGCAGGATGTGTCAAAAGACATAAAGCATACCAATACCTGTGCTCCCATAAGATTGCAATCGCATTATTACAAGAGACGCATCTCACCGCACAAACACTGGCTTCACTGCGCAAACACTTGAGGGGTACTGTCATAGGCACCTCATACTCTGGATACGCCAGAGGTGCCCTTTTATGGGTGGCACCTGGCACACAGTTGAAACTGGAACACACCCGCATTGACCCTCGGGGCTGTTACGTGGTATTAGAGGGCCTGCTGGATGGGTTCTTATTGGCACTGGTCTCCCTGTATGCCCCGAACACTGGACAGGCGCAGTTCCTACAGACGCTCACACCGTCCCTGCTGTTTGACCCTGCAGCTCCAATACTTTGGGGAGGAGACTATAACTGTATATATGATCTCGATCTGGACCGCTCACGTCTGCCGCTCACGGGTGCACAATCCATTCAGCTTGCAAGACACCTGAGGGACTGGGCAGACCACATGCACCTAAAAGACGCATGGCGCAGTCAGCACCCTGCAACGCGCATATATTCCCATTACTCCAAGCTGCATGATCTCCACACGCGGATCGACCCAGTATTTTGCTCAATGGAAGCCTTAGCTAGAGTAACAGAGTCGGAATATCTCGCGTTGACTGATCATAACCCATTACAGCTGCGCATCTCGTGGGGCGTTCGGAGGGCTAGGATCCCGACATGGCGTCTTTCCGTAGCTGCGCTTAGGGACACGACTTTTCGCTCTGCTATTTTACAGGCGATTACCACATATTTCCAGGAGAATACCGGTACTGCTTCCAATAGAGGCGTAGAATGGGATGCGTTTAAAACAGTTGCCCGAGGACAGGCCATCAAGATGACATATGGCTCACGCATGGCGTTGATGGGAGATTCGGGGAGGCAATAGGCGGAGATCCAAAGATGTGAAAGCCTGGCGCCCACAGATCCCCAGGTGATTCCTCTACTGGCCCAGGCACGGTTAGCATTTAAAGAGACCTTAGATAGCCTGAATGCACTAGACTACAAGCACTATTTAGCCCGGCAGCACGCAGAGGGTGATAAAGCAGGTAAAATGTTAGCTTGGCTCTTAAAAACCGACGCTTCTCAACCCCCCATCACTGCAATATACAACAACGAAGGGGCGCTAGTAAATACGCAAGTGGCAATCAATGATTCCTTTTACAAATATTATACAGCTCTGTATAGGGCGCCTGTCACTAATAGTCTCCCTCACATTCATAGCTTTTTAGCAACAGTGCAGCTCTCACAGGCCACACAATCCCAACATGATTCCTTAGAGGAACCTATTACAGCGGACGAAATACTGGACGCTATTAAGCAGTTAGCGGCGGGTAAATCACCGGGTACCGATGGCTGGCCCTCGGAGCTGTACTCCGCTTATTCTGAACAACTGGTACCTCAGCTGGCAAACGTATATGAGGACGCTTACCAAAGGGAAGAATGTCCGGCGTCTATGCGGGAGGCGTTGTTGGTGGTACTGCCAAACCCGAAAGGGATCCCCTGCAAATGGCATCGTATCGGCCCTTGTCATTATTAAATGCCGATTTTAAAATACTGGGAAAAGTACTGGCTAATAGATTAATGAAAACGGCATCCCTCCTGATACATGAGGATCAAAATGGCTTTATCCCGGGGAGAAGCACTGGGCTGAATCTATGCCGCCTGTTCTGGTGGCTGGACTGGTCCCGTACAGTGGTAGATACCCCTTGGCTGGCAGCCTTGGATATTGGAAAGGCGTTCGATACCCTAGGGTGGCAATACCTGATAGAAGTGCTGGGTAAATTTGGTATTGGTCCTAAATATTTACGCTGGGTATGTATATTATATACAAACCCGCAGGCACGAGTCAGGACAGGGCGTGACATCTCTCCACAATTTATCATCGAGCGAGGCACCAGACAGGACTGCCCTCTATCGCCTATCCTATTCGCATTCGCCATGGAGCCATTGGCATGCAGGCTGCGACAACGAGTGCTGGACTGGGGTATCCATGCGGATAGACAATGGCATATAATTTCGCTATATGCAGACGATGCGCTGGTGTACCTCCGAGGAGATGGCGCTGTACTGCGGGACCTAATGCTACTCCTAGACGCCCATGCTCTGGCATCGGGCCTCCGGGTTAACTGGCCTAAGTCGGTAGTCTTCCCCATGAAAGGGATTCCACTAGATCAAAGACAGGGTATGCCCCGAACTCCGCTGGAGTGGGCATTTGACACATTTAAGTATTTGGGGGTGCAGGTTTATCATTCCAGTGTGGACATCATAGAAGGAAACTTGGGCAAGGCAGTGTCGCGAGCGCGAGTAACGCTGCTGTTCACGCTGCTGTTCTGGCGCGGCCTCCCCTTGTCTCCCATGGGCAGAGTGGCTATTTATTTATTTATTTATTTTATTTATTTTATTTATTTTATTTATTTTATTTATTTGTTTATATAGCGCTAGAATCGACCCCCGAAGGGGTATCTCTGCGCTTAGGGCAGACAGTGAGGGTGTAAAGCATCTCCAGCAGAATTCAGCAAGTGCGAAAAAGATTGGTCTTGAGCAACTTCCTGAATTGCAAGTGATCCAGGCACTGCCTTAAGGGCAAGGGGAGCTCATTCCAATAACGAGGACCAAGATGGGAGAGAGCTTTTCCTCCTGATCTTGCCTTACTTACTCGAGGCACCACCAGAAGGTGTTTAGCACTCGAGCGGAGGGATCTTGATGGAATATAGGGCGTAAATTTCTCGGTAAGGTAGGAAGGGCCCAAGTTAAGCAGTGACTTATGAATGGTGCAGCAGATTTTAAATTTAACCCGTTGGCGGATGGGGAGCCAATGCAACTTCAAGAGAAGAGGGCGAGAAGGGGTCCTGGAAGGGACATTGAGGACCAACCGCGCCGCCGTGTTCTGAACTACCTGCAGTCTACTGAGTGAAGCATCATTAGCAGAGACCAGCAGGCCGTTACAATAGTCCAGACGACTCAATACCAGCGCCTGGACCAGGGTTTTCCGGGTAGAATCAGGCAGCAAGGGGAAAACTCGGCGGAGCAGGCCAATTACATGAAAACAGGAACCAGCTGTCTGAGCGGCATGCTCCTTCAGACTGAGGGCTTGATCTAAACGGACACCCAGATTTTTGACAGTAGACCTGGGGGCAGGATGGGGACCCAAGTCGATCGGCCACCAATCTGGGGTCCATAGGAGGGGGCTTCTCCAAAGAGCATTATCTCTGTTTTTCCCACATTACACTGGAGGAAATTATTCTTCATCCAGTGCGATATGGCTCTCATCCCATTAGAGAAGGCCAGTTGGACCGCTGAGGTGAATTTATCAAATGGAAAGAGTAGCTGGGTATCGTCGGCATATGATATGGGGATGAACCCATGTGTTCTCAAGAGGTTGGCCAAGGAGCAATATAGATGTTGAATAATGTAGGGCTCAAACAAGAGCCCTGGGGTACTCCCTTGGTCAAATCTATAGGAGCCGAACGATACGGGCCTAGGTTGACAATCTGGGAGCGATCAGACAGAAAGCTCCTCATCCATTGTAAGGCTGATTTTCTTAGCCCAACCTCTTCCAACCTTTTGATCAGAATACTATGGGAAACTGTGTCGAACGCTGCGGATAGGTCCAACAGCACCAGAATCATAGAGTGGCCTTTATCTAGGGTCATCCTGATGTTATCTGTGACCGCTAGTAATGCTGATTCGGTGCTGTATTTGGGCCTAAAACCAGACTGGGAGGGGTCTAAACATTCTGTCAGTTCGACATAGTTGGAAAGATGGGTATTGACGTGTTTTTCCATTAGTTTGCTCAGGAACGGGAGGAGTGAAATAGGACGGAGGTTAGAAAGATCCGTCCATGATGTTTTAGTATTCTTACGAATAGGTCTAACCTGAGCAACCTTCCACTCCAGCGGTACATGTCCCTCCGTTAGAGAGAGATTAATAAGAGATTGTACCGAGGGAGACAGGTGTTTAGCCAAAGACGGAATGACTTTAGCTGGAATCTGGTCAGAAGGGGACCCAGACTTTATCTTATGGATCAGTGATTCAACCTCTACCAATGTAATTGCGGGAAAATTCTCTAGCAGCTGTGAATTTGTTAGATTCAAATGGTCCAAGCCCGTAGGAATCTGCTGCAGGCCTCCTATTGCGGTAATTTTACCATAAATAAGCTCTATCTTTTGTACAAAATAAAGAGCAATATCATTACACAGCAGTTGGGAGGGGGCCTCTGAGCTTTCACAAGCCTTAGGGTTAATGAAAGACTGAAGAATCTGGTGTAGGGTTTTAGAAGAATTGCCAGCCTCGGCTAACTGAGCTGTTATATGAGTTTTCCGTGCTATCTTTATATTTTTATGATAGCTGGATAGAGTGGAATAAAACCGACCTCTGTCTGTCTCATTATGAGAAGCACGCCAGATTCTCTCCAGCTTCCTGCAAAGTTGTTTTTGATCTCGCAGTTGAGTCGAGAACCAGACTGCCCGTGGGCGGTTAGAGTGGCTCAAGGAAGATTTCAGAGGTGCAATATGGTCGATGGCTGTTAAAACAGCCGAATTATATTTGGACAATGCTTCCTCAATGCTGTCCAATGCAGAATTTTGAGGCCTCAAAAAAACTGTTTGAAAATTTTCCGCAGAGACTTTCTGCCACTGCCTGCGAGAATAAAATGTAGCTGGTTTAGATATTTTAAGTTTTATAGGGTCCTGAATAAAAAATTCAATAACTGAATGATCGGACCAAGAAAGTTGTTGGGGGGCTCGCACTGAATCTTAGAAGAATTTGAAAATATAATATCCAAAGTATGCCCAGCTATATGGGTGGGGCCTTCATTAAGCTGGGATAGGCCTAAAAGGGATAGGTCAGTCAAAAGAGTCTGTGCATCTGAATTAGAGAGGCAATCACTATGGACATTGAAATCTCCTAAGAGTAGAAAGTTATTACATGCATTCACATATGGGGCTAATAGTTCAACCAGTTGTAGAGAAAAATCAGCTAGAGGTCCCGGGGGACGATAAATTAACGCCCCTTTCCAACTAGCCTGCATGGGAGGATCTATTCTAAAGACCAACATCTCCATAGTGGCATCGCCACGTTGGTCTAATACGGAGACATTGATTCCATCTTTATGCACAATGGCGATTCCACCCCCTACCTTCATAGATCTGTCCAGTCTAACCATTTTATACCCCTCCGGTATGCCTAACGCTATAGCGGGCACAGAGTGGGGTTTGAGCCAGGTCTCGGTTAGAAAGCCTAGTTCAGGTTGAACCGAGGACACTAGGTCCCATACCTCAGCAGAGTGTTTGGGCAGCGATCGAACATTGCTATAGCTAAAATGCTCTTACTCCTGAGGCTCCTCTACTTTTTTGCTGCCCTCCCATATGGATTGCCGAAGTCCTTCTTTAGGGACCTAGAGTCGCTCCTGATTGCGCTGATATGAGGGGGCTCGAGGTCAAGAGTGGCGCTCCGCAAATTGTACCTCCTGCTCGCGGATGGAGGATTGGGGGCTCCAAATTATGATCAATATTATGCTGCTGCACAACTTCAATGGCCAATGAGATGGCTAGCGAGTGCCCATGTGACAGAAATGTCTAGCTGGGCGATGCCATTAAGACGCATGCTCATTTTAGAATGGCTGTCGGGCTCTACTACCCCGATGCAGAGAAAACAAGGCAATCTGCTGATGATGGCAGCTAGAATCAGCTGGCTGCGCTATGTGGTACCTAAAAGCTCAACAATGCCCTATGCACCTATGCTACCACTGGCGATCCTACCAAGCTCATTCTCCTGTCATGATCGACCGGAGCTGGAATCCTGGGCAGCGGTGGGATTGAACATCTGGGGTGACCTATTCACAAATGCGCAGGTGCAAAGCCTAGAAGGCCTGATGGAGAACTTCGGTATTCCCCAGGGCACTTTCTT
Organism: Calotriton arnoldi; assembly: GCA_963921515.1. Taxonomy (NCBI): domain Eukaryota; kingdom Metazoa; phylum Chordata; class Amphibia; order Caudata; family Salamandridae; genus Calotriton; species Calotriton arnoldi. The sequence continues at coordinate 209,179 of CAWUFW010013600.1, forward strand.
GCTTTATGCTTTACTGAAACAACAATTCATCCGACCATGGGGGGAGGCGGAAAGAGAGCCTGATACATCGCAGGTGCTACAGACCCTGCTTACACATGGGAAGGGCAGACATGCGGTGACAGCATTATATAGTTCTCTCAACCTCACTTCTGTCTCCCTACTGGCGCCACTTACAGGCATCTTGGGACTCTGAGTTGGCAGTCACCATAACTGATAAACAGTGGACGCAGTGCATATGGTATCCCAAAATAGTATCCACGAATGCTAGACTCAAATATACACAGTTTAATTATTTGCACCACACATACCTGATACCACACAGGCTAGCCCTTATGTACCCCATGTCAGTCGATATATGCCCTCGCTGTTTACAGTCGGATGCAACGTTTCTCCACATGGTCTGGATGTGCCCTCGTCTGGGGGCATATTGGAATGAAATCGCGGTGATATTGGGGGGGACAACTGACACACTGGTGCCTGTGCAGGGCCTACACTTTCTACTTGGCGTCACTAAGTGCAATGCAAAACGGAAACATTTGAACAAATTCTTAGACCTAGCACTGGTGCTAGCGAAGCAGAGAATAGCTATGTCCTGGAAGTCGAGTGCAGCGCCCGACACGCGAGTTTGGTTGCTGGATCTCCGCAAGGCATTGGTGGCGGAACATACGACACAAGTATTGACGACACCGCGTAACCCTCCTCAGGCTCACCCTATGCCATGGCAAGATTACTTGTCCTTCGTGGAAGGCAGACTGAACGCATCTAGACCCTCACAGGGCTGAGAGGGTCTCTCACCTCTGAATCCAATAACAATACTATAGAATGTAGATATGAGTACCTTGGACGCCTCCTTGTGGCGCTCCATCTCCTCCCTCATCGCCTTCTCTTCTGTCCCCCCCTCCTGCTCCCACAGATCTCAAAAAGCACGCACTTATGCACATACCTTAGCTCATGCACGACTCGCATCACTACACATGTGTGGGTTATTAGAGATTGTACAGGTTTCTTTTTCTATTTTTCTGTTGTGTTTATAGCGTTCTGATTGGTGTACAAATACAGTGACAAGGAAGGTCTATTGCTTTGTTCGCTGTGTATAAAGTGGATAACATATAAAGTTATATACAAAAAGTTTGTTTTCTCCTCTTGTCACCAGCATGCAGGGTAGCCCGGTTCCTCACCATGTGTCAAGTTGGTAAATGTCACTGTATGATATTGTAAAACGAAGATGGCAACTTGTACTATGCTAAAACTGTGAAAAACCAATAAAGACGATTTAAAAAAAAAAAAAAGATGGGACAGCACCAGTGTTTGTACAGCAGTCCTTCTAGGAAGGGGTGTAAAGTTTCATCTTCATTAGAAGCAGGCCTGGGCAAAATTTCAATTATGCCGGAGTGATTTTGGTAATTTTGCATAGGACAAAAATATCAAGATTATGCTAGTATGCCACACTGCGTCATTTCAGGGAGACATTTTAATGCAAGATGTACCATTCAGGAAATGTTTAACATGAGCAGCTTTTCAGGTAGATGTTTTAACCGAATGGACAGTTCCAGTAATTTTTGAGAATTAAACTACAAATATAAAAATGAATGGCAGTATTTTGAATGCGAGCAGTAGTTGCTTTGGTCAACAAACATCTCAGGTAGATTTTCTATCTGAGGGGACTGTTCAGTTAATTTTTGAGGGAAGAACTACAAATCCGAATGTGAGCGGCAGTGTTTTGAATCTGTGCAACTGAAATCAACTCAAAATTCTTTTTCACATTGAATTTTTACCCAAATGAACCATTCGGGTGATTTTGTGACTGCAAGAAGCATTTTGTGTAATTATGTTCAATTTTGCAGTAATTCTGCATGGTTAGGCTGCACAAAATTACATGAGTTACACTAGTGCTTAATTTGCACTGGTGGTTTCCAGTGGGGGGGCACCAGCACTTATTTATGTGGTCCGGCGCTTATATAACTGCATTAGACATTTACAGAGAGCACTAGAGGAAAAAATTTAAAAAGCGGAAAGACGGAGGAAGAGAAAGACATAAACACTGTCACAAAGGGAGAAAGCAGGGGCATGCAGAAGTGAGATAAAGGCAAATGTGGTGTCTGTTAACGAATTAAAGAAGAATGAGGTGGATTTAAGAATACACAGCCTTGGAATTCTGTGCACTCACATTTAATTGCACTAGCCGTGTGTTTCAGAGCAGAGCTTTGAGCACCAGTACCATTTAATTTACAAATTAAGCATAGAGTTACATGCACCCCTTTGTAGAAGTAGGAGTTGGAAGGACATATTTTTGTGGATCTTGAAGAAAAGTGGATTCATAGTTGTTGGTAGATGATAGAGATACATGATTTGGAAAATGAAACCAAGCAAGGTGGGATAGCATGGTCTCTATGTGTTTTCAGACAATCTTGAACAGGATGGGCAGAATTTTTGAGTGAATGGGGAGTTCATTTTTTAATGATCTAATTTCAATAAAGAGAACATTCAACTTATAAAAACTTTCCGGAAGGATTTTAGAATAAATGTGTTAGAAGGGTGAGGCAGGTTCACACACCGATTACAATCAGGCAGGTTTAGGAAGTCACGTCGTTTATTCGCATATATGTATACAAACAGGAGTCTCACGACCGCAGACTCGCATCGCCAAACCAAGCAACCATCCACCCTGTGTCGCATTCACCGCACGAGCCCCTTTCTAAAACTGAGCTCGTGCTGGGAATACCACACACCTCTCATATAAATATTTTTCATGACATTCCAAATTTATATATCCACATAACAACAACAATAATTAAGATTGCAATCAACTTCACAGAATATAAAAACATAGCAGAAAAATCATTGTCCGATGCACATTCCTCTTTCCCATAAATAACAGTAGAATACATAAACATATTTCTTAACAGAATCTATATACATTTCCAACAACTAAACTTTGCCTTAAAGTAATGAATGATCCCTGAATTTTACAGGGGCACACTGATGCGAATGCTCCCCCTCACAACGTGGGGGCCGATTACGATGTCGCCCGGAAAGCATTCCTAGCGAATCGGTTCCGGAATGCTTTCCGAACGACTCGACCACGAGCTTCCCAAATGACGGATTACGATACCATGCATGTTAAACTCCCACGAGTCGTTCAGAATGCAATCCGTTCGACCGAATCGTCGTTCGCAAACGCTGAAGAATAGCATTCCGGTTACGAATCAAACTCGGTTTACCCCGCGAACAGATGACGATGCATCCGACGTGGTTTCGGAACTGTGTTGGTTTGTGTTACACATGGCAAGTGGAAATTGTCAAAAACAGCCAAAACAAGCATTGGCAACGCCAAATTCAAAGATTTTTTGTTAAAATATTAGCCACACCCACCAATCCACCCATATAAAGGGCCAAACACATGACCATGATCCTTTGCTTTAACAGAACTGCTGAGCGGTCACAGGATTTGCCACACATTCCTTGCTCTCTGCCTCATACACTCACACTTCACCCACCACACAACTTGCACAGATTTTTTGGGTTAAATACATTCTCACAATCACACACTCTTTCTATTATTCACACTCACCCTCACCTTCACATTCACACTCACCTTCACCTTCACACACACCCCCACCATGGCCCCAAGGAAGCAGCCAAGGTTCACAGAGAAGGAGTTGGAAGTGCTTGTAGATGAAATAGTCAGAGTAGTTTGGGAACCAAGTCCAACAGACCCCCCTGTCCCAGAGAAATAGGATGTGGGGCAGGATAGTCAACTAGGTGAACGCTGAAGCACGTGTCCTGTGCACAATGGATGATATCAGGAACAGGTACTATGATGTGCGAAGGAGGGTCAAGAAACTGCTAGCCAGGGAACACACTCAAAGCCAGCAGACTGGCGATGGCCCTCCTGCACAACCTGTGCACTTTACTTCCTGGGAGGAGAAGGTGCGTGCCATCCCTCCACCGGAGAGCGTCTATGGACTCACAGAAGCACCATAGTCTGGTAAGTACCTACTCTACATTCAAACAAAGTTACCAATTACGCCTCCATAGACATCACTGTAAAGGATACAGTGATACAAATGACTGTTTTCAAAGTTTAAAAAAACTACAGTAAAGGAGCATGTGATGTGTATGCCATATTGACAAACAACATACCTGCAATTAAAATTAAAATGTGTTAAATTCCTACCATGTACATACTTCTTTCAAACTCACAGCAAGGCTTTGTGCTCCAAACACCAGTCACCAGCGTCAGCCATCTTGCCAGCACAGTTTCACTCACTCTCAGGAAAGCTGAGTCACAGGTAGGCTGGTTGGGATGGCTGGGAAGGCGGGTGTGGGCACAGGCCTGATGGGAGTTGTAGCCATTGCAAATACTCATCCTCACACCCAGCCTTGCTAACTCCTCTGTGCCTATGCTTACCTCACAGTGAGGGGAAGTGTACTTGCAAGGTGGCTGACACTGGTGCATTGTGTCAAACTTTAAGCCAACTCCCATCAAGGCTCTGTGCACCAAACATCATGCAACTGTGTCAGCCATCTTGTTAGTACACTTCCATTTACTGTCAGGTAGCCAGTGGCCCAGATGAGATGTTTGTGCTGGTTGGGAGGAGGAGTGTTTGCCCTGACTACCTCTCCCAGCAGGCTCTGGCCTCCACACACCTTCCTACCTATCCCAAAAAGCTTACCTGATACTCTGCTTTCCTGACAGTGAGTGGCAATGTGCTGCCAAGATGGCTGACACTGGGGACTGGTGTCTGGAGCATAAGGCCTTGATGGGATTTGCAATCAAGCCAAACAACAGGCTCCAGTGTCAGCCATTTGGTTAATGGTGGGCTGTTGTCATAACGTGATTCCTCAGGATCTCTTGGTTGCCAGACTGTTCCTCCTCCAGGCAGCTTCAAGTCTGTATGCTTTAATAGCACAGACTATTGAAGTGGCTAGGTGAGGGAAAGGGACTGCAGGGAGGGAGACCTAAAAGGAAAAGCCACAGATTACTTTTAGTACTACTAACCACTGTCTTCCTTTTTGTTTAGGTTTTTTCTTATCTCTCCAAGGAATTTACCTGAACTTCCGTTGCAGTGAATGATATATTGGGATATGATTAAGGGTTGCTACTGTTACTACCAATTTCCCCTAGAAGAATAAGAATAATATACAACACATTGTAAATATATAAGCAATTCTTTCTAGCACTTTTAGCAATACATGTATAGGTTTTTACTATATGCCTTATATATGCCTTATCCACCTACCAGGTCTGCTACTGTAGATGACTTAGACCTTCAGGGTACAACTGGAAAAATGAGATGTCACATTAGTTAAACTCACTACCAAGAAGTGATGCCCCTTCTTTGTTCAATCTCAAAGAACTTATTTTTCAATAAAGCCATTGATTACTATTAATAAGTCACTGATTATTTCTTCAATAAAATAGCAAGCAGTGCAGGACCTGCCTCACACATACATCAAATAAACATCTGTCCAAAAGTTACCTTTTTTTAAATGCACAAGTGTCTTTACGCATGAGCGCTCTTACCGCCCGAGAGTTTGGGCCAATCTCTGTTCAAAAACATAAACCGGGTCCCTTGATTTCCTAGAGATCCGTTCTCACAGCTGTAACTCGACATCGAGGAATCTTCCTTGAAGACACCGCGCCAACCAAAACCAAAATGCGGAAGTCAGTTTTCTCCTGAAAGGATACGATCGGTGGAGAGGAAATGCAGACCCTCTGGCACGGCAGACGCAGGAATAGAGAGCACGCGGGCAAGGGCAAGGCTCTGTTTTTTACGCTCGAGCCATGCCCAGCCGCGTTCAACGTTACAGCTGTGTGCCGATGCCTCGTGCCGCACAGTACTGTACCGCAAGTAGGCACATCCTCCGATCCAGGCAGAGGAGGCAAAAGGTACAGAGGAGCTAATGGAAATAATAGGAAAAGGCGCTAATGGAAAAAAAAGGTTAAAGACAAAAAAATACCATGGCACGAATATCATTAAAGAAAAAGGTATATAAAGAAATACACATTACAATGAAATGTAATATTATGCCCACAGGTCTAAATGCAGAGCATAAGGGCAATGTCACCAGTATTTCCTCAAGGCGTAAGAGGCATGAAACTTACCACATCGTTCATGGGGACACGTGCGACGGAAGGCCATAGGTAACGGTAGTGTCCTAGAGTTGCCCGTGAGGATCATGACAGCTGTTTGGGCTGGGTGAGAGGAGGAGTGTTAGCCCTGACTACATCTCCTATCCTGCCCTGTTATACACACATTACCATACAAACAACGTAATCCGTGGGTCTACTGGAGCAAAATCCTGTTAGTAGAAGGGACTGAGAGAGAACGTGCCAAGTAGAGCACCAACAGAGGAAAGTATACAGAGTGAAGAGACCCTAGAAAATAGATCGGATTCCCATCACTCACCAAAGTGATCAGTATCATCTGGGCATCCTTCCTACCATCCACTATACCTCTTGATCATAGAGAAAATCGTGGTGGATTCATCCCTCAAGGGTCATGAAGGGAGAACAGAAAAAGAAGGGATAGCTCTTCTAAATCACACAGATGTGATCACAGACAATATGTGGGAATGATAGGCGCAGTGCATAAGTGTGAAGGTGAAATTAAGAAAGGATTATAGGAGAGAAGAACTTTTATTTAGATATCACCTATAATCCTTATTAAAAACAGTGCAAAAGCAGTTTTCAAACATGACTGCTTATAAATTAGGTCGACATGTTTCAGCCTAATGGACTATTCAGTTCCAGGCTTTCTTCAGGACCTGTCTGTTATTGGCATTGCTACTGCGTTAAAAAACTTTTAGTGAAAAACAGTGAAAAAACTAAATAGGTTGGAATCAACCCAACCTTCTGAACCAAATTCGAATCCTCCGTATCAACGGGATGCAGATGGCACCCGTCTCTTACGAGGAGTGGACCTCACCTCGCCTGGTAACAACTCAGGACTAAGAGGCCCGCTCTATCCGTCGGTACCTCTGGCTCGAACTGAGTTCCAGCACAGTTCGAGCCAGAGGTACCGACGGATAGAGCGGGCCTCTTTATCCTGAGTTGTTACCAGGCGAGGTGAGGTCCACTCCTCGTAAGAGACGGGTGCCATCTGCATCCCGTTGATACGGAGGATTCGAATTTTGTTCAGAAGGTTGTATTGATTCCAACCTATTTAGTTTTTTCACTGTTTTTCACTAAACGTTTTTTAACGCAGTAGCAACGCCAATAACAGACAGGTCCTGAAGAAAGCCTGGAACTGAATAGTCCTTTAGGCTGAAACATGTCGACCTCATTTATAAGCAGTCATGTTTGAAAACTGCTTTTGCACTGTTTTTAATAAGGATTATAGGTGATATCTAAATAAAAGTTCTTCTCTCCTATAATCCTTTCTTAATTTCACCTTCACACTTATGCACTGCGCCTATCATTCCCACATATTGTCTGTGATCACATCTGTGTGATTTAGAAGAGCTATCCCTTCTTTTTCTGTTCTCCCTTCATGACCCTTGAGGGATGAATCCACCACGATTTCCTCTATGATCAAGAGGTATAGTGGATGGTAGGAAGGATGCCCAGATGATGATACTGATCACTTTGGTGAGTGATGGGAATCCGATCTATTTTCTAGGGTCTCTTCACTCTGTATACTTTCCTCTGTTGGTGCTCTACTTGGCACGTTCTCTCTCAGTCCCTTCTACTAACAGGATTTTGCTCCAGTAGACCCACAGATTACGTTGTTTGTATGGTAATTAGTGCTTGGGGAAATAATCCGTAGTTGGTCTATAAATATCCCTAGGACCCTTTCTTACATTTCAGTTTTACCTGTTATACACACACTCATCCCAAACAGCACAACAAGCCCATCTGCAACTATGCTTACCTGACAGTCAGTGGATATGTACTGGCAAGATAGATGACACTGGGGACTGGTATGTGGACCACAAGGCCCTGTTGGGATTTGTGACCAACTCAGGCACCAGGCACAAGTGTCACACATCATGATAATCCATTTTCAATCACTGTCAGGAAAACATTCAGCCATGTGGTCAGTTTTCTCTGGGTAGGAAGAGTGTGGGTAGGAGAGAGCCTGATGGGAGATGGAGTAATGGAGAACACTACTACCCTCACCCAGCCCAACACTTCATCTTGGCCTATGGCTACGTGACAGTGAATGGAAGTGCACTAGCAAGATGGCTGACACTGTTGCATGGTGTTTGGGGCACTATGCCTTGTTGGGATTTGGATTCAAGTTTAACACCATGCAGCAGTGTCAGCATCCTTGCTAGTACACTTCCCCTCACTGCCAGTCAGCCATAGTCTCAGAGGAGTTAGCTGGGCTGTGTATTTGGAAAGGATAAAACTCATATCAGGCACGGTCCAACATGCACCTTCCCACCCACCACAAACAGCCCAACAGGAACCAAGCTTACCCACAGTGTTTCCAAATTTACTAGCAGGATGCATGACACTGGGCACTGGTGTATGACTTTTCCACAAATACCAACAGGGACTTGTGCTCCAAACACCAGGCACCAGTGTCAGCCATTTTTGTCAGTATATATCCACTCACTCTCAGGCAGGCATACTTCCAGGGGTGCTGTTTGTGCACAGTGGAATGAGTGTGTGTAGTCCAGGGCCAGATGGGAGATCTGGCCATTGAAAACACTCCTCCTCCCACCCATCCCTGCAGGCCCACTCTGAAGCATGCTTACCTGACAGTGAGTGGAAATGTAACAGCAAAATGCCTGAGACTGGGGACTGGTGTTTGGAGCACAAGGCCTAGAGTGGAGTTGTTGTAAAGTCAGACACCAGTGCCCAGTGTCAGGCATCCTGCAGGTACATTCTGACACACTGAGGTAAGCCTAAGTCCTGTTGCGCTGTTTGCGCTGGGTGGGAAGGGGGATGTAGGCCAGGGCCTGATGGGAGATGGAGTCAGTGAAAACACTCCTCCTCCCACACAAACCAAACAGCTCATCTGGGCCTATGGCTACCTGACAATGATGGGATGTGTACTAGCAAGATGACTCACAGTGATCCCTGTTGTCTGAATTGAGCACAACTACCATCATGGCCTTGTGCTTCAAAGACCCGTCCCCAGTCTCAGCCACTTTGCTAGTCCATTCTCCACTCACTGTCAGTTAGCCATAGGCACAGATGAAGTGGATGTGCCATGTGGAGGGAGGAGTGGTTGCCATTATTCAAAATCCCATCAGACAATGGAATACACACACTTGTACCACCAATCCCAAACAGCAGCCCTGGGATCCTGTTTGAATGAGAGTGAGGGGAAATGTACCAGCAAGATGTCTGACACTGGTGCATGGTGTTTGGAGCACAAGGCCCTGATGGGAGTTGCTTTTAACTCAACACCATGCAGCAGTGTCAGCTAACTTGCTAGTCCACTCACCCTCACTGTGAGGTACGCATAGGCACAGAAGAGTTAGCGGTTAGCTGGGTGGGAGGTGCTGGGTGGGAGGAGACGTATTTGTCGTCAATAAACTACGTACCCACGGGGCGAGCTGGGAACACCACCGGAACCAACCAAGACAGCCAGTCCCAGACTCTGGTCGACCAGGACCTCTCCGGCATAGATGTCTCTCAACCATCTTCGGACGACGAGGAACGACCTGGAACACCAGGTTTGGGTCACCCCACAGCACCAGCAGCGGCTACATCAGGATCCTCTGCGACCACTCCTGCCTCAGCTGACAACACCCAGCTGACCCCTACCCTCACAGATACAGTAGCCCGATTCACCACCGATAGCACAGCAACAAAGGGCACTCTGGAGTTGGCGGACAACAACATCCCTGTCAACGAGGAAGGAGGCTCAATTTTGACTGTGCCACCAACAACTGGTCCTGCTCAGGTGGCTAGGGATGGTGGGAGGGGCCGTGCAGACCGGGACCATCACGCAGCTAGTGCTGATGATGAGGAGCACCCAAACCTCTCCAGAATCCTCCACGCCTATGAGGGTTGCCAAGGAGATTTTGGCCAGGTCATTGGTATCCTCTGGAACATTGAACAGCTGCAGGTAGCCCAAATTGAAAAACTGGACATGTTCATGAGCAAAATTGATGACATGACTGCGGTGCACAGGGACATTGTCATCTGCCTCTGCCAGATTGCTAACAACATGTCCACACCTTCTGTGTGCCTACAACATCCAGTGCATCAACATCTGCACAAGCCACAGGGAGGGATGTGGACTCTGGTGGAGAACCCCCAGCACCGCCGCTGCCTGCACCTGAGGGTCCCCCCGAAAAACGATAAAAGGGTCATCCGAAGAAGAATCATTGAGAGACAAATGGCTATGTATCACCACCAGGAAGTGACAAACTGCTCCTGATATCCTCCATTGTGTGCTAAGAGTTCACTTTTTTGACTGTCATTGAACTGTTCCACATTGGCTGGAGGGTCTAGGTTGAACTTTGGACTAAAATAACTGTGGATTTACTTTTGAAGACTTCATCTACAAACTCTACCAACTCCTCTCTGCACTTTGTTTTTTATTTTTTGTTGAGCACTCCCCCATTTTGTTGTATTGTTATCATTACGTCATGCACTAAAATAAATAACTTTGCTCAAAATACTTGCTCATGTCGTGACTTTGAATCCCAAATGTACAGATTGAAATGACGCACATAATAACAAAGAAGAAAGTGTCAACAACATTGGATGAGAAATCACTTCAGAAATGTTAACTACTGGCTTGTGAGTAAATGTACCCAGTCACATCATGATAGATAGACACAACTAGGTTATCACACAACCCATAGTACATGGTACTGATTCAATTTAAGTCTACTGTCGACAAAGATATCATCATTTGTAAGCACAAACAACAATCATTGTCAGCAAACCAGATCATCATGGAATATGTTTTGTTTCAGAATAATCTTTGGATGTGTGAAAAGAGACAAGGCACACCTCAATGTGGAGCACGGGTTTATTCTCCTGATACAACCTTGCGCCTTAACCCAAAGTCAAATCACATCACACAGTAACAAAATGCTCACAGGTAAAAAGAAATGACCATCAGTTCAGAAGGAAGTTCGTGCCAGGGATTTCCACAACTGTTCAATGTTGGAGTATGTCACAGCATCATGGGTCTGGTAAGGGCACAACTCTGCAGTTGACATGGCAAAGTTACCTGGTAAGGAGAAACATAGAACAGAGTCAGGAACACAGGACTAAGGTAGTTCAATTTTGCAAACTATGCCATTTTGAGCACAAGATTTACAGTGTGGAAAGTAGCTAGAATTCACGGTAACTCTGTACATGTTAACATGCCCATTTAAAAAAAACAACGTACAAAAAACCTCAGGACAATTTTCAGACACTCACAAGCATATATACACATTGTCCACCAGCAACACAACAACAAACAATTGGGGGTAGTCACCTCCTCTCATTGCATACTTACACTGATTTGTGAAAAAGTTGTGGATAAGCTGTGGTCTCAAATCCATGCCATCATCATCATCACCACTGTCATCATGTCCCAGTCCTGGATCCTCCCTCGCTGGCGGCTGCTGGTCTCCGTCGTCCTGTATTAGAGGTATTTCCTTCCGTATAGCCAGGTTGTGAAGCATGCAGCAAGCTGTGATGATCTTGCACACCTTCAATGGGGCATATTGGAGGGCTCCTTCCGTTCGATCCAGACAGCGGAATCTTGTCTTCGGGACGCCAAAAGTCGGCTCCACGACTCGCCGGGTCCTACCATGGGCCTCATTAAACTGCACTTCTGCAGGGGTGACTGGATTATGGAGTGTTGTCAGTAACCAAGGCTGGTTGGGGTACCCAGAGTCTCCTACATTTAACACAGAAAAAAGATTCAGTTGTCGGATAACAGAGCACTATCTGACATACAATCAACACACTCCACAACATACACATGCCACATCACCTACCAACAAGCCAGGCATGGTCAGGTTGCAGCTGAGACATCAAATGGGGGATGACGCTATTCCTCATGATATATGCATCATGTGCCGATCCAGGGAAATGTGCACAGACGTGGGAGATGGACATGTCAGCCAAACATACCACCTGGACACTGATGGAGTGGTAATGTTTTCTATTGCGATACACCACCTCATTTGCCTGTGGTGGGATCAATGCAACGTGGGTGCCATCAATAGAGTCAATGGCATGGGGATTCCGTCCAAAAGCATAGAATTCACCCTTGATGTCTGACAACTCTCCAGGTGTCGGGAACTTTATGTACTGGTCCAGGTAACGGAGCAATGCCTCCAAAACATTACGAAGGACATGACTGAACATGGTTTGTGACATTTCACCAGCTGTTGCCATTGTGTATTGGAATGAACTGGTGGCAAAGAAATGTATTGCTGCCATAACATCACTTTGGGCGTCAGTGCAGTTGGATACGTGCGACCAGGCTGCAGATGAGGTGACAACTTCTCAGACAACTGTTCAATTATTGGCCTAGTGAATCGATATTTCCTGATTATGTCACATTCTTCCATGGTCTGTAGGTCTGGAAAGGGCCTGTAGACTGGAGGTTGTCTGCGATACCTATGTGTAGAGTGTAAACACAGTTGGTGTCAGGTCACAATGTACAAAGCAATATGCATTGAGACAAACAAAACATGAAATGTGAACACAACTGAAGCTACTGAACATTGGCAATACAAATTTCAATTAAAAAAGCCGACAGTAGATACATATCACAGCATCAGTACCCATCCCAGACAGGTTACCAAGGTATGGTGACACAGCAATTAGAGTGCACATGCTCCACAACTCCCCACAAAATAAGTCAACATTTAGGTTTGTGAGAACAATTACATGGTTAAAAGGTACACATAATAGGATCATGTAATGACAGAGATGTGTGACACCTGATACACACAGCGTCTCACAATGTTAATCATGCCCACCACTGTCACAGGGTGGACACTGTCATGTTGTCATGTCTAGATTACACATACAGTCACATACACAAACCACGTACAATGTTGGAGTTGCAAATATATGTAACAGCATCATCCACTGAAGTCTGGGACACACAGACTAGAAATTCACATTACAAACACAAGCTGATGTGGCTGCATAATGTCACTGTTTACTCATCCAAAGGTAAAAGCTTTATCCATTACTTACACACCAAACATTTACAGTATGAAATCACACCAATTGCACAATGGGTCACACAGTCCCCAAATGCAGTGAATATGTCAAGAATGCACTTGTACGGGGGTGTGGCCAACTGCCGAGGAAGATGGCCGCACACTAGCGCGGCTCCGGCACAACACACCCAGCAAGATTAAATCCGTGCATTAATCTGAAACGTAAGGAGCCATAACCAGCTACGCTAGTGCCTGTGAACTCCAGAAAGTCCCCGAAGCAAGAGCGGTGCAATTTGAGGGCCGAATACCGGAGATACGATTCAGGTCCTGCGGAACAACGTGCAACAATGGCACCGAGACGACCCTGATAGACGCTGCCGCAGGGAGGAACCACCCGCGACGACGGTGGTGAGTGGCGGAGGGAGGAAGGAGCGCTATTGTCCCCTGCCGCGACGGAAAGTTAAGGAGGCTCCGTTGGAGAGCTGACCCCGGCAGCAGCGAGGGCTGAAAGAGACGGTGAGCACCAGCAGCAACACCGAAGCCAGACGGCGGTGCAAAAGAGAGGGGAGCAGCCAGGCCGCGATACGGCCTACCGGAACAGTGAGCCTCAGACCGCAATACGTGCTTGGTCCGGACGCATCTACCTTCGCCGGCGGTGGTCTCGAGCCTGCCGGTGAATACGGCATCTTTCTGACTCGGGAGGAGTAGCGGGTAGAGCTGCGACCTACCTCCGGCTCCGCTGAACAGCATGGGCTAAGCTACATGAATGGTAGGAGCACGGTCTGAAGCACCCATACTCGCCCTGCCCCCGAAACTTGGGTACTGACTGTGGGGCTTCCCCAACATTTAGGGGCGCAATACACCCAGCAGATCGTGACACACTTATGAGATAAAGCGTGGCTGAGGAATATGTTATAGTCATTGGTCCTGCAGCAGAGTGTGAGCCGGCCTGGAGGCAATGTGTGCAGCGCTCACAGTAACTATTTGCGCAGTAGAACTTAAAGACATCCACCATTCCCTAGCCAAATAAAAGAGATAACTAGGAACAATCAGCACTGCATATTAAATAGGCTACCTTGATCAGCTCCGTAGACTAAAGAGCAAAGACCCTTGATCAGCGCAGTTACCACCCACAAGAGGCAGCGCAACACAAGAGAGTAGCGCGGACCAGTGGCCCAGTGGCCCTTGGGAGCACTAGCGGGCCGGGGATTAAATTAATTACCAATGCCCACATGGAAGCCGTGGTGCAGATACGTGCGCGAGCCTTCGGAGCCGTTCCCGGGTCAAAGAAACAACCTAGATGCCGGAACACCATGAGAGTGGTGGCACCCCTACGACGGGAGGAAGGTAAACAAGGGGGTAGTTCTGGTCATGACGCAGGAATTGGCTGGCGAAACCCGACAGGTGGACAGGGCCTAGGCCCTAGAGCAGGCGGCGGAGAGTAGCCAGTCGGGCTTGAGCACTCGGGCCAGCCCCCGCGTACACTCGGAGAAGAAATGGCTGGAGGGAGAAGTGGCCGCACAACAATGCAAGCAAAACTCGATAAATATGCATGGCAGAAGGGAACGGACGCAAAGGAAAAAGAATCTGAAGGTGCGCATGACACAACACTCCCGGTTGAGGGGCAAACCAACCTGATTGTAAATGACATTATGTTAGCCATCACCACAGTTCGAACTTCTCTGGAGGCCAGGATGGACAGTGTGTCATCCGAAGTTTCTCTGCTCAGGGCGGATATCCACAATATGAATGCCAGGATTAAGGAGGTGGAAGCCACTTCAAATGTATTAACCAAGGATTCTGCCATGCTTAGAAAACAGGTCAAAGAGCTCTAGGCCAGCAACGACAAGATGGAAATTCAGCTGGATGATTACGAGGGTAGGGCTCGACGTAACAATGTGCGAATTTTAGGTGTACCTGAACGAGCAGAAGGACAGGTGACGGACTTGTTCATCGAAGAGCTCATAACAAAACATTTGCAACCCAAAGGCCTGTCCCAATATTTTTCGATCGAATGGGTGCACAGAGTCCCAGGTGGGCGGCCGAAACCTGTTGCGCCAAGGCCCATCTTAGCTCGCGTATTCAACCTCCAAGACAGAGACGCAATACTACAAATGGCGCGCACCGCACTCCCGGTCCACCTAGAAAACAGCAAGATAACATTCTTCCCAGATTTCACGCTGAAAGTGCAAAAGCAACGTCGCAGCTTCCTTTCCTTGAAGTTAAAAGAGCCCTGCAGGAAAAAGAGATTAAATATGCGATGATGTTTCCTGACTAATTAAGGGTCGAGTCAGAGGGCAAGGTGTGGTTTTTCAATAGCCCGGAGGAAACATGGGACTGGCTCGATGGATGGCGCACGATCGGGAACGCATTGGGACCAATGAGTGCAAACAAACAGGATCAGGCCAGAAAACGGACCAGCGAACAAGCCAAGCACCAGCCCGGAGCGAACCCCTCTGGACGGGGGCAACAGTGAATAGCTAAGAGAAGCCGACAGTGCAGTGGTGCAAGATCTCAGGAGTCCTCCCCCATACCGACGCAACATAGAACTCTGTCGGACTAAGAAAATGGTCCGAGGATGAAATGGACACTAAAGGACATTCTTGAAAATCCGAGGGCTACTACGCAAGTATTATGAAGAGACTTGATTGCAATGTTTTACCAAGCTCTGATATTGATGGATGCTGGGGGTGGGGGGGTTGGATCACGTTCCACATTTCTTCGGGGTGGGCGATAGGCACTCTGCACAGTTGGGGTGGCGGAGGTTCAGTTCTCATCCTGCAGGGAGGGAGGGATGGGTAGGGCAAGTTAGGGGGGGATACCCAGTTAATTTCCATTTCAGTCTACAAGGTGGGGAGGGAAGGGACCATACAGCAGCAGCTTTGCAATTGGAAAGCGAAGGGTAGGTTCTCGTTACTGAATCGAAGTATGATAGATAGCGTTGATATGTTACACCACGCAGTCGTTCTCAGTACACGAAGGACAGATGACACTTAACCAAAAGGGCAGGTCCCTCCCATTCCTCACATGGAACGTCAATGGGCTTGGGGATAAATTAAAAAGAGGGATTGTCCTGCAATATTTAAAGCGACAGGCGCCCGAGATCGTCCTTCTACATGAAACTCACCTGGTGGGCAACACCTGTAGGGCATTGGACAGGTGGGGATATAAGCTAGCAATTTATTCTGGATTTACCTCTGGCCCCAGAGGGACCGGTGTACTCATCAGGAAAAATTGCCTGTATATAATACATAAAACATGGACAGATGCACAGGGGAACGTGGGAAGGGAAAGCGATCAATATACTTTCAGTATACATACCCCCTGCAATGAAGGTTACAACACTCGCAGACCTCGGTAGACTCCTATTAACCCTCCCGGCATTTTGCTGATGGGAGGAGACTTTAATCTAACGGTCAACGGGCAAGTAGATCGTTGCCCCCCTCGAGGGGGCAAACATGATTCATCGCAACTAGCAGATTACCTATTGGCTTTTGGTCTCGCAGATATTTGGAGGCACTTCAATCCACAAACACACCAATACACATTCCACTCAGGGGCCTATGGCAGCCAGTCCCGTATCGACTATCTACTGACACACACCAAGGACATCCCCAATTTCACAGAGGCAGGGTGCTTAGCGAGGGGTATTTCCGACCACTCCTCAGTTGTCACCCAAGCAATAACACACACAAACACCGGACGCACTGCTCTCGTGATCAACCCATGGTGTCTGAAAATCCCACATGTAAGAACAGAACTTATAAAAGACACAGACTGCTATTTCAATGAAAACACAGGCACTGTGGAATCATCACAGACCCTATGGGGAGCTTTCGGGGCAGTGATAAGGGGACAGGCGCTAGCTCTCACAGTTGGCTACAAAAAAGAGCTGGGGGCTCGTATAGAGACAATAGAAAGGGAAATCCTGAGGACGGACTAGCTAATCATGCCCTCAACATGAAAAGACTAGATTATAGACAACTACTAATGGAGGCGGCCAGAGCCAAGTAGAGGGCCATACAGCATAAAATTTACGAATTAGGGGACAAAACCGGCAAATTGTTGGCTTAGTTAGAAAAGTGAGACTGGGCACAGAGATGGGTTTCCCGATTACAAGGGGAAAAGGGAGAACAGTCGAGAGATCCTCAGGAGATCACAGAGGTCTTCCCCTCTCACTCTGCCACTACAATGACACCCAGGGATTCTAGAGACCTACTAGCCACTATCCCAGTTCCTTCCTTAGCCAAGGAAGACCGAGAATCCATGGAGGGAGACCTCACTGAGGAAGAGTTAGTGATGGCCATACGAGGCATAAAGTCAGAAAAAGCCATGGGCCTTAAAGGGCTCCCCATAGAATTGTTGAAGATGGCGGCCTCCAAGATAACACCCGCCCTCTGTGCCAAGAAAGTTTTCAGAGGGGCTCCCTACCACGAGATTTAATATTAGCATCAATAGTGGTCATCCACAAGCAGGGTAAGCCAGCGGAGGAGTGTGGCTCCTACCGTCCCATCTCCTTATTCAATGTAGAAACAAAGATTTTAGCCACAGCATTGGCCAATCGTCTTATCCCCATCATCAGCAAACTAGTACACCCGGATCAGTGGGGCTTCATGCCCGGACCCAACACAGCCCTTAACCTCCGCCGACTGCACGGAGCACTAGGAAGGGCAAACACAATTCAGGAAGACGCAGCCCTGCTTTCATTAGATGCTAAAATGGCGTTCGACACGATCGAATGGCCCTATCTCTTCGCGGTTCTGGAACGTATGGGCTTCGGCCCTACATATATCAGGTGGATCTAACTCTTATACACGAATCCGACAGCACAAGTAGCTGTCAATCCCCACACATCCCGGCAATTCTGCATGGGGAGGGGTACCCGAGAGGGCTGCCCCCTGTCACCTCTGATATTTGCTTTGATGCTCGAACCATTGGCGACATGGATGAGGGGTGACCCCATGATCAGAGGGCTGAAATGGACAGAACAACATGAAGATAGAATCTCGCTTTATGCAGATGATATACTCCTATATGTAGCGGCCCCGGCAGCTTCTATCCACAGGATCCTGCATATATTTGCGATCTTCGGCAAGCACTCAGGCTATAAGATAAATTGGGCAAAGTCCACACTGTATATGATTCGGGGACCCACGCCGCGAATACCGTCGAGCCACAAAATTATGGCGGTGACGACAGGATTCAAATACCTTGGAATCCTCATAACACCTGACCCGCTCCTCCTAATCTCCAGGGCTCTCTGAAAAGGCTAAATAATGACGTACGACACTGGCGAACACTTCCTCTCACCCTTCTTGGCAGAGCAGCACTGTTCAAAATGTTGGCACTGCCCCGTTTTCTCTATGTGTTGCAGAACACCCCCTACGGGGTCCCGGATACATACTTCAAAAACATAGAGAGTGCAGTGCGAACCCTCCTATGGGAGGGAAGAACCCACGAATAGCCCTCCCAAAGTTGATTAGAAGGGGGTATGATGGGGGAATCGTCCTGCCCGACATAAAACAATATTACTGGGCATCCCAATTAACAGTAATTAATTAATGGATCTATGGTCCGCAACTAGATCCAGCCTATCAAATGGACAAATGGTTAATGAGTCCAGGAGGCCACCAAAGAGCCCTCTACACAAAGCCTAAACGCCAGCGACTCACAGGACCCACTGCCCACACCATAACAATATGGCACCAAGCTTCCAAGAAATTAGGCTGGCATAGAAAGATAACAAAAGCAACATCGGTTTGGGAGGCAGAACAACTGGGCACACTGAGTAACTGTCCCTGGTTCAATAGATGGGACACGATTGACCTCTCATCCGTCGGTGACCTCTGGAAAAGAGACGGTGTAGTCCCGTTTAGCAAGTTACAGACAGAGTACCAATTGGCAGGTACAGAGGCATACAGATACCTGCAAATAAAACACGCCATACAGTCTGTGGTCCAGAGGGGCGTGGCTCTTCCTGAGGCATCCCCATTGAGGACAGGCTCCTTGCAGATCCAATGACCAGCAAAGCAATATCCCTCACATATCAGAAACTGATAAATAATGGACCCGATCCGCTCATACGCCTCAGGCACCAATGGGAGGCAGACATAGGGAGCTTAGAAGACGATGAATGGCAGGATCGACTCTCATCCCCGCGGGAGGTAGCGGTACCAATGAGGTTGAGGCTCATTCAACTTAAAATTCTCCATAGGACGTATTACTCGGGGGGACCCTGTTCCAGATTGGGAAAAGGTCAGACGCTGAGTGTCTAAAACATTGCGCCCAGGAGGGAACATTCTTTCACACACTTTGGGAGTGCCCCGCAATCCAACCCACTGGGAGGAAATTATAGCTAAACTCAGGGAGACTAGTGGGAAAGATATTCCCAGCTCTGCAAAACTTTGCCTGCTTCACATATGGGAGGCCACAGACTTAACACAAACTGAGCAATCCTGGGTCTCCTTGGGGCTCGCCCTGGCCAAAAGAAACATTGCCCAAAAATGGGGCGTGGCGGAAGTTCCATTACTGAGGGGTTGGGAAAGAGACATGGACAGATCCATGATTGCAGAGAAAAAGGTGTTCAAGAATAGAGGCTGCCCGAAGAAATGGGACTTAAAATTGGCAAAGTGGAATGTTGCCAGGGGCGATCTGTGTGTCTCCCCCACTGAGGAACTGCGAGGAGGGAGGATGGGAACTGCCCTAATGCAACTGTGATGTGTGATAAAGATATACTGCGCAAGACTGACCAGAACTCTACACATCTCTGACTACAATGCAAGCTGCTTATATACTTGAAACCTATTGCTTAACCTACTGTATGACTGATGTTTCTTTCAATAAAAAGTGTTTAAAAAAAAAAAAAGAATGCACTTGTACATCCCCAAAAAGTCATTGGCACTGTGACCAAGCCTAGGCGGGTAAATGGGTTACTTTGGCATCATGCTGGTATTAGCCTCTAAATCAGTGTGTCATGTGCCCCTCAAGGTTAGCTCCTCATGGGAGTGTGTCCTATTCATTTAAAGGTCCATTTAATTTTGAAAAAAACTGCATCCACACATGTAATGCACATAAATGCAACAATCACAGAAGTGTCTGCCCTGCCGACCGATTCGGACACAGCCATTGTCTGAAAATTGTTATGGTGACAGAGGCGGGTGAGTATTCAAAGGATGTGATAGCCGCATCTGAACCGATTTGGACACAGCCATTGGCTGAAAGTTGTTATGGTGACAGACGCGTGTAAGTATTCAAAGGACGTGGTAGCCGCATCCGAACCGATTCGGACACAGCCATTGGCTGCAAGTTGTTATGGTGACAGACGCGCGTTTTGGTTCGTATCCTCATTGCGTGGAAACCGACTCAGTAACCTCCCATCACCAATGTATCAAAGTCACTCGAGGTCCGATGATGAGTTTTTGAATGTCGCGGTAGGTGTGTCATCTGCAAGCAATGTTATGCATTGGACCGATTCGGAAAATGCGACCGACGCGAACGTATTACTTTGGCTGCATGGATTTAAGACCGCCTCTGCTGCTTAGATATAAGTCTGTCTGTTCCCTTGAGACTTCACTTGCCTGCACTACCAGCATCATTCCTGCACCTCCCAATCTCTCTGCTGCTGTTACCACATCCTCTGGGAGCTACTATGGCACGTACAGTGTTCAGGGCCCCAGCTTTCACTGAGGAGGAGAGCCAGGCTCTGCTGGACACACTTCTGCCACTGTACAGCCAGCTGTATGGCAAACCAGAGGAGCAGGTGAGTGATGATTACACTGCATTTTCATTGGACATGTGCAATTACCATGCACTACTAGCATTAGGAATCTCATAGACAAGCATCTAAATTGTGTTTTTGTAAGTTTAACAGTGCATAGGGAACTGTTCTGGTCAGGTACACTGCTGTAGAAGTGTGTGTACTGGGATAAACATCTTATCACTGTTCTCAAGTGACACAGGACAACTGCACAAAATGCCAAATGCCTACCTCTTAGACATTGTTCTCAATCTGACCATGACCTATGTGCTCAAGTGTCTGACTCAGAAACATGTTGCATGTGAAGTAAGGGTCTGTCACCATGTCATCCTTACAGGTCAACTCCCATAATAAGGCCAAGATGTGGAGGACTATCGCCCAGAAGGTGCGCGATGTGGGGTTGGATACTCGGCGCGTCTGTCATTGCTGCAAGAGGTGGCAGGACCTTCGTGGCTGGACCAAGAAGATTGTTGAAGTCCAGCTGGGCCAGTTATTTCCAGGCAAGAGGGCGGGCGCCGAACCCTAACCCACACATGCTCTGTATCTTAGCAGTGGTCTTCCCTGACCTCGATGGGCAGTTGAAAACCAAACAGCAGCAAGGAGGAGGTGAGTATGTGCCTTGTTGCACAGATTTCTTTAACCATGCATGTTGTAGTATCTTAGCCTGCTGGCCCTTTTACAGGTCGGAAGTCAGCCAAACCCACTGTTAATTTTTATACAATGTATATGCAGAAGGATCATTAAATGCACAGTTATGCCTTTCCTCAGGGACATGTGAGGAAGTTATGTTCAGGGTGGTGACAGTAGTGCAATGCTCATGTGATCAGCACACATTACAAAAACAGGTGCATGGGGATAACCTTCAGCAGTAATGCGATAGCTCGACATGTGTCAGCATATTGACTAATATGTGAGCCTGTTCTCAGTGTGGTATCAACAAATCTGTGAAGTATGTTGTTATTGGAGCACTCAAGTATGGAAAGCCCATGCTATACATCCCGGCAGCATGTGTCGTCTATGTTGAGGCCTTGGTGAGTTTTGCTTAGTCAGTGTGCCAATGGTTGGTCCCAGCGTGCTGCTCAGTGTAATCAAATGTATCCCATGGGACAATCACAGCTATGCTAACTCTGGTCACATGTCACACTGGCCTGACACATGATTATGTGGAATAATCCATTCTCTCCATTCAAAAGAGTGAGCCCATGTGTCTGACTCTGTAACAGTCACAACACATGCCATTCAGTGTCAAACACAGGTGGTCACTGGTGGAAACATGACTGAAATTGTAAGGTATGATGTTAGATACACATTCACAACAGATGACATGTGTGTAAAGGCTCTTGACTATTCATACTTGAGGGTTTTGTAAACCATCTGTATCATGCATCACTGTCTGATTGAGAGATGTCAAATGTGCATCATGTTGGAAAAAGTTAACAAATTGAGATGGAAAATAAGAGCAATGTAAGCTGTAGAAAGTGTGCAATATGTCTAATCGAAGTGAGGGACAATCAGACTTGGGCCATACAAATGGGCCCTTGAGCAGTCTAGACAGGATTGGTACACAGTGTTGACTGGACTCATGAAGAATATAGGTTCAGTACTAGTAGTCTGTACAGACAATGCACCCAGACGTGCCAGTGGCATGGTGTTCCACCTGAAGCATTGTGAAGATGCAGTCATCAGACCTGGAAGTGTGTTGACCATTTTTCACATCTGAAAATGGTGACCTGTTTATAATGTGCACAACATTCTGATTCATCTTCATGACACTGTGCATAGATCACACAAGACAGTGTGCCACGTGCCTCTCACCTTAGCTATGCCTACTACGTTGGTGTCTCCACAATAAGAGTCAGATGTGTGACCTGATAGTAGAGAACCTAAGTTACAGGACAAATGAGCACCATCACTGTTATCTGTGTGACATGACTCATGCAATGACTATGCAATATTGATGTTTGACAAGGAAGACATTTGACCTGTAACATTTTAGCCCATGGTTCCCAATTTGATGACTAGGGATTGCAGAATGGATACCATGTCTCAATTCAATTGGGTGAATCCTATTCCCATTGTGAGATCTAAACTCCCTTGCATGAGATGAGACCGGTATGTCAGGGTACGAGACCATCAGGAGCAAAAGATGATACATCACCTGCTACATAGTGAAGTAGTTGACATTGTGGTTGTGTCATTTGATATTGATACACCCAATGTTGCAGATAACATCATGTGATGACTCCCTTGTGGTGGTGGAGGAGACAGGGACTGGATCCTCTACATCAGAGTCCACCACCACCACTACCATCTCCACCCTCCCAGCTGCTCCCCATCCCACTGTCTAGGGCCGCTGCCTTAGAAGGGGGCCCGTCTCCTTCGCGCCAAGCACCTTACCCCCTGGAGTGTGCAGTCCATTGACATCCTGAGGCAGATCTCTGTGGGGCAGACAGCAATGCTGAATGTCCTCCAGGTGCATACCAATCATTTGACACAAATGGTATCATTCCTGGAGGGCATTCACTCGGACATGTCTGCCCTGCACAGATCCAATCAGACTCTGGCCTCCACACTGATGGCAGCAGTGTCCCAGCTCCAGCAGTCCCTCCCCCCTCCTACCTCTTCCCCATCCACTGTCCCAACTATCCTACCTGACCCAAGCACACGTAAACACACACATGCACAAACCCCAACAGCCACACCCAGCACACAAACACACAGACACAAGGAGAAACCCACACAAACGCACACTCAGGAAACACATAGCACACTCACCACCAGGGACATACCAGCAGACAACACAGATGCATCCACAGACACTCTGCAGACGTCAGAACCCTCTGCCTCCACACCCCCTACCATTGTCTCTCCTGTTACTCCCTCTGCCCAGACACTCTACCTCTGTGACCTTGGCCTCTTCCCAACCAACACCACCAAACACCCCCTCCAAAAGAAGGAGAGGCAATCCACCCCCCAGACCAAGCATCTAAACCTTCCGCCCACCCCCCGCTGAATAAAAAAAAGCCCAAAACAACCCCCCCAAATCCACCCGGTCTTCCAAGCCCAAACCCCCTCCACCAACCCATACCAGCCCAGCCCAGTACCTCCAGCACCAAAAGACCTCCTCCCTAAAAAAAAGTCTGAATCCCTACCTATCCCTATTTACACCTTAGAGCATTACACCATCCCCAAAATGGTCAAACCAAGCCCACCCTGCCTTCATTCAAGCCCTCACACTACAGCTATCCTCCCACAGTCTGAGCCTACCACTGCAGTGGACCCAACACCCCCTCAATCTGACCCAACCACTGCATTGGACCCACACACACCTCCTGACCCCATCCCTCCCAAAACCCAACCCAGTCCTCCCTATTTTTGTCCCTTTGGTGCCTGGCATGCCCCCTAGATGCCCCTCCCATGGGAGGTGACCCCTTACAGGATTTGTGCAGGCAAGAGTCGATGGGCAAGATGTGTGGGCCCATTAAGCCTATGGACATTTTTGGACTGGCCATTGGCCTTGTGTTATTTATCTGCTTATTCATACAGAATAAAGCATGTTTACAGTTTTTTATTTCTGATTTCTGTGTCCCCCAAATAGTTTTTTAGTTAATTGTAAATCATGTACAATTAGTAGTGTAAGTATACGATGATGTTAGTATGGCATGGTTTGCATATGGTCCATGGAGTACTTGGATTACTTGGATTCGCACTGTCGTGTGAAAAAGATGTTGCTTTTGTGAGGTCAAGTGGTGCTCTTGACACTAAGGTGGTTATGTAATGTCTCATTTTGGGTGGCCTGTTTGGGAGTTAAAACAGGGAGTGTTGCTCACACTGAGGTGATGTCTAGTTTAGTCTTTTTGTAAGGCAGGAAGATTTTACAATCTTAGTGTCAAGAGCACCACTTGACCTAACAAAAGCAACATCTTTTTCACACGACAGTGCGAATCCAAGTGTATGTCTACACTAGACTCTACGTTTCTTCTCCTTTGTGATATGTTCCCAATCAACACGAATCATTCTCAGATTTCTTTCTAGCCACAATTAGTAGGCACACTTGAATTGAGAATAACAACACCTGCTACAATTAGCAGTACCTCCGGGTCTTTTATGAGTTAAACTTCAGTTCAGTTTATTTTATTTTTTATTTTTTCTGCACACATAAGCACTTGACACTCCCACAGGGGCGTGTCTTTTCTCTATGTTTACACTACCACAGGGGCGTGTCTTTTCTCTATGCCTATTCTCTCCTGCAGACCCATCAGAAGACAGCCTAAACCAGCACCTGAAACACATTGAACCAGCCACAGCGGTTTCCAATTAACCGAACTCGCTGACACCTGTTGGAACCAGCAGAGTATTTAAACCACCGCCCAGCTCCACTCATTCTACCATGGAGCTCCATGGCGGCTGAAGCAGGTACCGAGAAGGGTCCTAGACCTTGATGAAGTAAGTGGGAATATCCTAAGGGGGGTATGCTTTAAAACTGCCTCTCCACCCCGCTGCTGGCATTTTCTCACAGCCAAGCATGCGGGTAAATTTTAAATCGCTTTTGTCTCCTCTTTTAATTTTTGTCACATAGAATGTGACTACAGGTCGGGCCCCTACATGGAACTCATGGGGCACTTTCCGGATATTGTCTGAGTAAGATATTTTGCTCTTTTCGTCTTTAAGTTACACGATGCACCATGTTATGCGCATCTTGATTACCACCCGGTACCGCATAAGTTACCAGGCGTTGATTATAACTAATTACGCCACACCCTGTCCTCACTGTGCCTTTGACCGCATAAGAGCACGGACACTCCGCTCCTGAAACAACTATACCAGTATGTTACATGTTTCTCTGTATGTTTGTTTGTCTTTTTCTTCCCCACAGGAAAGCGCCACTAGAGGAAATTCTCCTCTACCACATATCACACCTCAGCGCGTGTGTCACATATATGGTCTTCTAATAACACGTTTTTAGACCACTCACTTTGCACTACACATAGGTCCTGAAGAAAGCCATACCACTAAGAGAGCATGGCTGAAACATGTTGACCGACTAGGATATTGGAGTTACCATAAGATCTCCTCAAATATCCGACTCTCGTTTTTATTCTCTGCCAAGGGCCCACCCATTAAAATAGTCATTTTTATCCTAGGGACCCTTAGGACAGCTTTTTTAACATTCACTCACTTCCTTTCAATGCACTCTCACGGCACAATACCAGCTCCGTTGTATCCAGGCGTCGTAGCACACCCAAGGTGCACTCGGTGCCTTGGGTGAGGCCCGATGATGAAGCATGTCACCAACTAGGTTGGTGAGTGAGGGCCTTAGTATAAACATAATGTGTTTCCTTTCCAAAACAAACATACGCTAGGAGCACCCACTCCAGAGCTAGTTCTCTTTGATAAAACATTCCTTGATTCCAACCAGGCCCTCAGCGCCTTTTGGTATTCCTCCTTTCTGGTGAGGCCTCTTACTGAGATTTTACATTTTTTGCAGACAGCATTAAGTTGTGACACAGTACAGGTATCAACCCTCTCCTCTTCAAATTCAATATCCACAGATGCAAGTGATGCTGGTTTACTCATGGTGAAAACTGGCAACTCTCAAGTTGCAAACAATTCCAAGGAAAAAGTTCTGCCAAATGTATGTGGTCGGGTAATGGTCTGCACTCTACTAGCAGTGTACACAAATCACTGTATGTAAGACACAAATGCAGGTCCAGATCCTCACTGCTGACCACCAATGTTAGAAATGGGGGTCTCTAGTTGGCAGAGGTAGGTACCTTTGTCCAAGTAGGGGCCCTTCTTCCTAGTCAGGGTAAGGGGGATACACTTAAAATAACCCCTGCTCACCCCCTTGGTAGCTTGGCACGAGCAGACAGGCTTATCTCAGAGGAAGTGGGTAAAGCATTTGTGAACATATACGGTAATACAGTGAAAATACTACAAATGGACACCCCACCAGTTAAGAAAAATAAGTAATCTTTATCTAAAACAAAACAAGACCAAACGACAAAAATCCACAATACAGTTATCAAGATATCCTTAAAAATAGGTTATTCACTCAAGTAAAGTTTGTAGCAATAAAAAACTCCACCTGGAGTTATTACGACATCGTGACAGATGAAAATCCCAAAGTACGGTGCCGACCACGGAGTGCGCGGCATCAGGCTCGGAGTCAAGCAGACCCCCACAGTACAGTACCTTGGAAACGATGAAAGCAAAGACTGTGCATGGCGTCGGGGAGGTGATGCTTCGTTGGCGCCAAGCGGCGTCGGTTCCTTACGACCCCAGGGGAGGTGAAGCCTCGGTTATTTACTGCGCTGCAGGGGAGGTGAGACGTCGGCTCCTTACTGTGTCGGGGAGGTGACGTCACGGTGGCGGCGAGGCGACCGTGCGGTGTCGATGGATTCGGGAGTCACCCAAGTTGAGTATCGCTCCGCGTTGATGAAGCACCGGCGTCGGTGAAGTTGGGGCTGCGGTGCGAGTTGGGACAGTGTGTCATAGACGTCACGAGCGGTGTCCTCGGCTTCGGTGCTGGCAGCGGCCTCGGTGATGGTTTCGGAGTCGATGCGGCACGGCGTTGGGCCTACGGTGCAAGTCGGTGTGGTGCGTCGTGCTCTTCACGAACGGTGCCCACGGCTTCGGTGCAGGTTACGGCGTCGCTCGCCGGTGTCGGTGTTGCTATTTCCTTCTGTGGCAGCTGAAACAGCAGTTCCAGATGCAGAAAGACAGAAGAAATGAAGTCTTTGTGTCCCTTAGACTTCAGAACAGGAGGCAAGCTCTATTTCAAGCCCTGGGAGATCTTCCTCAAGCAGGGGACATAGCAAATAGCAAAGTCCTTCTCCTTTCCTTGGCAGCAAGTAGCCACTACAGGCCAACCCCAGATAGCAAAACAGCACAGGGGCAGTATTCCTCCTCAGCTTCTCCGGCTCTTCTCCTTGGCAGAGGTTCCTCTTGATTCCCAGAAGTGATCTAAAGTTCTAGGGTCTGGGCCCCAATATTTATACTACAAGATCCTTTGTTCTCTGGTGGCAGCGAAGCCCTGTGCTCAGTCAAAACCAGTTCTGTCCTCTCTGGTGCAGCTTCTTGGCAGCAGGTGGAGACAGCATTGTGGAAGGCAGACCAGGCCCATTTGGGTGAAAAGAAATCTCCTCCCCCGACTCTAAATGCAGCCCAGGTCTATTCAGCCCAGCCCTGACTCATTAGACTCTCTCGAGCCACTGCACCTCCCCAGCCCCTGACACTCCAAACCCCGACAGTCAATCCACATCCCAGCAGAGGCACACTGGATGGCTAAGCAAGAAAATACCTACTTTCTAAAAGTGGTATTTTCAAACACAGAATGTAAAAATTACCCTCACTAAAAGATACATTTTAAAAATTCTGAGTTCAGGCATACTAAACTTTATTTTACTACCTTGTTCCCAAGGGTAGTTAGGCTTATAAGATGTTAAAAGCAAACTCCCCATTCAATCCTATGGGAACAGGTAGCCTTGCAATAGTGAAAAATGAAATTGGCAGTATTTCACTATCAGGACATGCCACACACACCAGGGCATGTCCCACCTTTCACATACACTGCACCCTGCCCACAGGGGTAACTTGGGCCTACCTTAGGGGTGACTAACATGTAAGAAAAGGGAAGGTTAGGGCCTGGCAAGTGGGTGCACTTGCCAAGTCGACATGGCAGTACTAGACTGCCCACAGATACTGCAGTGGCAGATCTGAGTCACATTTACAGGCTGCTTATGTGGGTGGCACAATCAGTGCTGCAGGCCCACTAGCAGCATTTGGTTTACAGGCCCTGGGCACACACAGTGCACTGTACTCGGGACTGACTAGTAAATCAAATATGCCAATCATTGAAACACCAATACATAACAATAATTTACAAAGGGAGCACTTGCACTTTGGCACTGAAGAGCAGTGGCAAAGTGCCCAAAGCATCTAGACCAGCAAAACGAAGTCCAACACACAGCAAAAAAACAGGAGGTCAAGGCAAAAAATACAGGGGAAACCCACGCCAATGATGCCAGGTCTAACGTGTGTTTTGTCATTTGTGAATGACTGACAATGTGGTCCTTTGGAGCTATGCTTGATGCTGTTCCAGATCACAAAGAACTGAACTAGGAGTGCTGTTATGTCTGTTGGATTGCCCAGTGTCACATCCATGCTCTTAGTTGCCTCACAGGGGAGGATGTGTATTTTTTAATGTGAGGCCTAGCTGCAGATATGTTATTCAAGGTTCATGTTGCATGTGCTGAGCTTGCTTAAACAAGGGTAAAGGTGAAAGAGACTAGTGTTTCCAATTTTAAAATGGAGTGGAGATTCATACGTCATGGTAGCAGGACAAATTTAGTGATTGTCAGAAAGTGTAAGGTATGAATTAAGTTCATAGGCAGTTTTTGTGTAGGAGACGTGAGGTATCCACATTCTCCCAATGTGAGTGGTTAAACATATGGGGGTGTGAATCAGAGTATGTGAGCATGTTAGACTGGTTAAATCCTGTGCAAGGTATGATATGAATAGGTAGATGTGATAGGGGTATAACCAGTTAGACAAGGTTGGATTCTGGCAGGAGGTGAGAGCTGTAGTCTGTGTCACTACAGTGAGAGATGACTGTAACAGGGCAGTTTCAATGAGTGAGGATAGTTGTTAATGTGCATTAGTCAATGGGGGTATGGAGCATGTAAGTCATATGTGGAAGTGACAGAGCCACAGTGAGACAAGGTTAAAATTGTCATTTATAACAAAGTGGATAAGTGTATTGTTGGACTTGGCCTTTTTGCAGGGTCATCCCTAAACTTTTTGCCTTTCTCCTAGCCATTTTTCTGACATGGTGTTGGTGGTTTTAGGACTCTGGGCACTTTAGCACTGCTGTCCAGTGTAAAGTGCGTGTGCTCTCTGTGATAAATGTGGTAAGATTGGTCTACACCTGTCTGGCCTATTTAATTTACATGTGAGTCCCTTGTTAAGTGGTATCTCATATACCCAGGGATGGTAAATTAAATGCTACTGGTGGGCTTGCAGCGCTGATTGCGCCACCCACCAAAGTAGCCTTTCAAACCTATCTCAGGCCTCTGCCATTGCAGGGCCTGTGCGCGCAGTGCTACTGCCGCTGTGACGTGGCACCTAAAGTGTGTGCCATGTCCGTGACCCCCTTTTACTACATGTCAGTCACCCCTAAGGTAGGCCCTAGCTAGCCCTATGGGCAGGGTGCATTGTAGGTAAAAGATAGGACATGTACCTTAAGTGTGTGACATGTCCTGGTAGTGACAAACAGCCATTTTGGTTTCTCACTACTGTGGGGCTGCCCTCCCATAGGAATGCATTGGGGATTCCCTGATAAGTGTTTCAGTGTTAATTCCTGATATGAGAGGCGCAGCGTGGTCAAGTTTGGTATATTTGGAATAGTGATAATAAATGCTGCGCAATGGTGTGCGCAGATTTATTATAACTATTTTAGAAATGCCACTTTTAGAAGTTGGCATTTCTGTGTGCTATGTGTCTGCCTGCCTGATGTGAATTGCATGTCTGGCTTGTGAGTGACAGGGGCTGGGAGATGTGTGTGGCTCCAGGAGGGGCAGGGTGAGTCAGCGCTGAGCTGAATGGGACACCTGGGCTAAGGGTAGTGGGAGGAGTAATCCCCTGACTCTGAATAGGATGGTGCCTTCCCTAGTGAATGCTGGCTCCGCCCCCCTGTGGTGTGTCTGATGACGAGCCCCCACCTGACAAAGGGGAAGAGGAGCTTCCAAAACAAAGTGCTCCAAATCCCCCCTAAACCAGTTCTGACTGGTATCCCTAAGCCCCGCACTGCAGACAAAAGAAAAAGGGTGTATAAAAATAGGGGTTGTTCAGTCTGTTCTGTTCTTGTGCTGTTCCTGGACCTTTGGGGGGCTTGCTGTTGCTGGGGCCCAGGAGGAACCGCCATGGGGGCTTACCTCCCTGCTGGAGGGCCCTGTGTGCTGGCCTCCCTGGGCCCAGCTGTGCCCCTTGGATCTTTTGCTTAGCGCCTCGGGAGCGATATATTCCGATTACCAAAAGGGGAGAGCGAGGAGCTGGCGGCGTGCAGCGTGCTGCTGCGGTAATTATAGAGGGAATCCCGACGTGGGGATTCCCCCGAGCTGCCGGTGGGAGCAGGTGCCCACCCCGCATTTTGTGGTCTCTTTCACTAGCGGGTGCCCACCCCGCATTTTGTGGTCTCTTTCACTAGCGGGTGCCTACCCCGCATTTTGCCAAGTTTGGCGGGAGCCCACCACACACTTGTGCTGGGTTATCAGCGGGAGCCCACCCCGCATTCGCCGAGAGAGACGCCGCTGCGATCGAGTGGCGAAACGGGAAGTCAGGCATCCTGGAAGCCTGATCGTGGGCGGGCCGACCTGCGAGCAAGGAGAGCCGGAAGAGTAAGGAGAGGCGCCAGACTGCGAGCGGGAGCCCACCCCGCGTCGCTGCACCGAAGAGGAAGCCGTGCAGAGCATTGCGGGCTTTCCAGCGAAGTCCCGGTCCCAGGAAGTGGGACCGGGCAAAGCGGACGTGCAGCGCTGCCACCAGAAGTCCCGGGTCCCAGGAGGGGGCCCGGGTGAAGGCAGAGGAGGTGCCCGAGTGGCTGGTCGGAGCGGGGCTCCCGTGAGCAGTTGGGAGCCCCGGCGGCAAAGAGGAGAGCCCGGAGGAGTCCAGCGGGAGGAGAGCCTCCCCAGCATAGCCCGGTGAGTGGGGCTGAGGCTGGTCTTGTTGTTGTTGGTGCCACAGGGCACACGGGCAGCATTGGAATCTCCTGAGCGGCCCCGCCTGGCAGCGGGCCGCTCCAACGATGGGCACATTGTTTTAGGACCCCCGTAGGGGTCTAGAGGGCCCAGGGGTGCCCGGGTCCCTTGTTTCTGCACAGCTGCACCGCTGTAGCGGGCAGCTGCACCGATGGAGGCGATTGGTTTAGAGGGCCCCAGAAAAGGGACTCAGAGGGCACGTTGGTGCCAGGGCTAATCCATACACAGCTGCCCCACCGGACAGTGGGCAGCTGCAACGTTTTTGGGCCCCATGTGTTTTCAGAGTCCTTGAGTGGGACAGAGGGCACAGTGAGTGCCCGAGCCCATGTTCTACATCACAGCTGCAACGTTTTGGGGCCATTTGTTTTTAGAGAGTCCCAGAGAGGGGCTCAGGTGGCACAGTGAGTGCCAGTGATGTTCCCAGCTGCCCAGCAATTAGTGGGCAGCTGCTACGTTTAGGCTGGTGCAATGGCGCACTTTTTGCTTTAGCTGCAAGTGGCAGCTTAGCGCCCTGACATTGGGACATAGGGCATTCAAGCCCTCTAAGAAGGCCAGTTGGCCTGGGGGGCAGGTTGGTGACATTGGTAGAGCGCCAGGCTCTACAGGATTGCGTAATGTACTTATGCCTACTCTGAATGTTGCCAAGAATGATTTAGGCCCATTGCGTAATGTGTTTATGCTAATGAGGTTTGGGCCTAATGTGATTTATTGCCTAATGTCATGTTATGATGTCTTGGGGAAGTGCCTATTTGCGTAATTTGTTTATGCTTAGGAGGTAATAGCATACTGTGTTTATGCTGGTGGGGCCTAGTGCGTAATGTGTTTCATGCTTAGGAGGTTTGGGCCTAATGTGTTTTATGCCTGACGTAATAATGCTGAGGTCATTATTGTACCAGTAGTTACTGGTTGTGTTTTGCAGTTACTTACCTGCTCTGATGATTCTGACCATGGCCCGATTGGCCTGGTCCTGTATATAATCCCCTGTGAATATTGCAGGTGCCAGTTGGCACAGTGTAAATGTGTGATTCTGTTTCTAATGTGTTTATGATAATACAAAGGCTATTTTTTATATAACCTTGTGTGGAGTTTCTTTTGTGGTGTGCCTAGTTTGTTGCTGCTGTGTGTGTGTGTTGCGCAAACGCTTTACACATTGCCTCCGGGATAGGCCTGACTGCTCGTGCCAAGCTACCAAGGGGGTGAGCAGGGGTTATCTTGGGTGTGTAACTCCCTTGCCCTGACTTCAGTGGTGGTTTCTGCCTGGCTTTGGCGCAAGCCTTAGCCAACCAGAAATCCCATTTCTAACTTTGGTTGTCAGTGGTGAGGATAGGACTTGCGTTTGCGCAGTACCACAGCGACAACTGGTTGCACTACAAACTCTGCATTTAGATAATCACATGTTTGGGGATTATTTTGACTGATTTTGTTTTCTCCTCAAGAGTGTCATTTTTAAATGGTGTTTTCTGCGCTTTTATTTTGGTGGCAGAAGAGAGAAAATTACAGGGCGGGGACACCAGTAGGTGGGGAGGATCCCATAGATAGGGAGTCCCTTGCTGGGTCCAGTGCCGGGGGCAGTGCCCCATCCCTTTCCCTGTCCCCATAGGTATGGGTGGATAGGAGGGAAGAAAGGGAGTGTGGAGGAGAGAAAAAGTTAGCTCTGGAGGGTAGTTTATCCCCTGAGCTCAGTTGAGTTGTCTGGATTCACCAGTAAGGGTGGGATCCAGTGGTGGCACCAATATGGTGTCCAGTGCATGAAGTCCCATTCCCCGTTCCTAGAGTATGGTACCTGGTTCCCAGTAAGAGGGGTACAGGTTGAGATTCAGGGGCAGTAAGGAACTGTCTCACCAGTCTTAGGGGGGGTTTGTGGATGAATGTTGTGATGCACTGGACGAATGGGTGCTGGTTAGCACGGCAAATGATTTTGAAGGGCTGTTCAATCTGTGTCAGAGAGCACTTGTTCAGTAATTGTTTTCCGGGGTTGCGCCAACACCTGTTGGGGTGTAAGTTCTCTGACCCCAGGGAGCTTGCACGGGAGGCAGACCTCTGGCTGTGTGCTAGAGGGTCTGAAGAGGCATTGGGGAGTGATTCCAAAAGTAGTGGCTTGAGTATCTTCCGGTCCTGTGTGGTGGAAGAGGTTCAGTGTAGCCCAGCTAGGTCCCAGTGGAATGGGAGGGGTGTAGGGGCTCACGTCCTGTCTCGGTGGAGACGGAGTGAGTGTGGGACGGTGTGTCCCACGGTGGCCCGAAACCCAGTCTCAGGGCCTGGAGGGTTCCCTAAGGGAGCGCTAGGTTGGGGGCCTAGGCTGTACTTGTAGGCCATTTGAGGAGGATCTCCCAGTGTCTAGAGGACGTGAAGTGTCTGTAACTAGAGCTCCAGCGGTCCTGGTGTCTGGCGGTACCGCTCCAGTTGGGAGGGTGCAGAAGTCCAGAGTGAGGGGTGAGAGGGGGATGTGTTCCCCAGTGGGAGAGCCAGTGGGTCAGGGGCCAGCCATAAGGGCTGAGTCTCCTAGAAGTGACCATGGTGACACCACTTCTGTCCTGGGGGATCTTCGCGCACTGTCAGATGGACAGGGGTCGGGAGATCTGCGCCAGCCAGACTATCACGCAACACGTGAGTCGTGTTACCCTCGGGGGGGGTGCTGTGTGCGCCCCCAGAAGTCCTGGCGTGCCAGGCAAAGTGCTCAGCCGCAGGGTTTAGCTCCAAGGTTGGGGAGGCCAGGTTTAGGTTCGGCCTGACCTGGAGGGAAGGATGACTGTAAACAGTGTCCTGACTGGTTTGGTTTCCAGAGGTACCACTCCAGTTGGGAGGGTGCGAACTCAGGAGAGGTGTGCAGAGGGAGGGAGTCCTCGCCTCTGACCCTGGTGCAACCTGAGGGTTTAGACCCTAGGTTGGGAGATTAGGAAACTTCCAGGTCAAGAAGGAATCTCTGCCAAAGTGGATCAGCTGAAGAGACTGAGGAGACTGCCGTTGCTGTGTGTTCTGGGGCTCACTTGCAGTTTCTTGTTTCCACTGAGGAAGAGGAAAGTGGACTTTGCTGTGTGCTGTGTCCCCCCACCTGCTTGAAGAGGGACTTTGCTGTGTGCTGTGTACTTCCGAAGTGAAATAGTTTCCATGGGCCTGAGTGAGCTGTTCTCCTGTTGGAAGTTCAGCTGGAAGGAGAGTTGTGTTCTGAGGGTACCTCTCCAAGGAGGAGGGTACGGAACCCCAGAAGAAGAGGTAGGGGGAGGAGAGCCTCACCCGTGACTTCTGGTCAGCCTGAGGGTGCGGACCCTAGGTTGGAGGATCAGTGGCAGTTTGGAACTGCCCTGATGGGAGGAAGAGTGGAGAATGGCTACTAGGTGCCAGGGGCTACCGCCCCCCACTCTGTGGATTGGCAAGGACCAGGGACATCTGGGTGGCCTATGGCCTGATCCTGGCCGTGGACAGCTAGGGAGTACCAGTGGGGTAACCTAGTTGGTCCTGAGAGCTTTTTGACAGAGGGAACCACGTGTGTTCAGAGTGGCGTAGAACTGGAGGGTGTCCCTGCAGTTGCGGGCCCGCGTCCGTGTTCTATCGCCCAAGGCAGGGAAGCCCATCAAGGTGGTGATTGGTCTACCCTGCGTTTTGGCTGGAAGGGGGTTGTGTTGGGCTTGGCCTTTTGCAGGGTCATCCCTAAACTTTTTGCCTTTCTCCTAGCCATTTTTCTGACATGGTGTTGGTGGTTTTAGGACTCTGGGCACTTTAGCACTGCTGTCCAGTGTAAAGTGCGTGTGCTCTCTGTGATAAATGTGGTAAGATTGGTCTACACCTGTCTGGCCTATTTAATTTACCTGTGAGTCCCTTGTAAAGTGGTATCTCATATACCCAGGGCTGGTAAATTAAATGCTACTGGTGGGCTTGCAGCGCTGATTGCGCCACCCACCAAAGTAGCCTTTCAAACCTATCTCAGGCCTCTGCCTTTGCAGGGCCTGTGCGCGCAGTGCTACTGCCGCTGTGACGTGGCACCTAAAGTGTGTGCCATGTCCGTGACCCCCTTTTACTACATGTCAGTCACCCCTAAGGTAGGCCCTAGCTAGCCCTATGGGCAGGGTGCATTGTAGGTAAAAGATAGGACATGTACCTTAAGTGTGTGACATGTCCTGGTAGTGACAAACAGCCATTTTGGTTTCTCACTACTGTGGGGCTGCCCTCCCATAGGAATGCATTGGGGATTCCCTGAAAAGTGTTTCAGTGTTAGTTCCTGATATGAGAGGCGCAGCGTGGTCAAGTTTGGTATATTTGGAATAGTGATAATAAATGCTGCGCAATGGTGTGCGCAGATTTATTATAACTATTTTAGAAATGCCACTTTTAGAAGTTGGCATTTCTGTGTGCTATGTGTCTGCCTGCCTGATGTGAATTGCATGTCTGGCTTGTGAGTGACAGGGGCTGGGAGGTGTGTGTGGCTCCAGGAGGGGCAGGGTGAGTCAGCGCTGGGCTGAATGGGACACCTGGGCTAAGGGTAGTGGGAGGAGTAATCACCTGACTCTGAATAGGATGGTGCCTTCCCTAGTGAATGCTGGCTCCGCCCCCCTGTGGTGTGTCTGATGACGAGCCCCCACCTGACAAAGGGGAAGAGGAGCTTCCAAAACAAAGTGCTCCAAATCCCCCCTAAACCAGTTCTGACTGGTATCCCTAAGGGGGTCTAGAGGGCCCAGGGGTGCCCTGGTCCCTTGTTTCTGCACAGCTGCACCGCCGTAGCGGGCAGCTGCACCGATGGAGGCGATTGGTTTAGAGGGCCCCAGAAAAGGGACTCAGAGGGCACGTTGGTGCCAGGGCTAATCCATACACAGCTGCCCCACCGGGCAGTGGGCAGCTGCAACGTTTTTGGGCCCCATGTGTTTTCAGAGTCCTTGAGTGGGACAGAGGGCACAGTGAGTGCCCAAGCCCATGTTCTACATCACAGCTGCAACGTTTTGGGGGCATTTGATTTTAGAGAGTCCCAGAGAGGGGCTCAGGCGGCACAGTGAGTGCCAGTGATGTTCCCAGCTGCCCAGCAATTAGTGGGCAGCTGCTACGTTTAGGCTGGTGCAATGGCGCACTTTTTGCTTTAGCTGCAAGTGGCAGCTTAGCGCCCTGACATTGGGACATAGGGCATTCAAGCCCTCTGAGAAGGCCAGTTGGCCTGGGGGGCAGGTTGGTGACATTGGTAGAGCGCCAGGCTCCACAGGATTGCGTAATGTACTTATGCCTACTCTGAATGTTACCAAGAATGATTTAGGCCCATTGCGTAATGTGTTTATGCTAATGAGGTTTGGGCCTAATGTGATTTATTGCCTAATGTCATGTTATGATGTCTTGGGGTAGTGCCTATTTGCGTAATGTGTTTATGCTTAGGAGGTAATAGCATACTGTGTTTATGCTGGTGGGGCCTAGTGCGTAATGTGTTTTATGCTTAGGAGGTTTGGGCCTAATGTGTTTTATGCCTGACGTAATAACGCTGAGGTCATTATTGTACCAGTAGTAACTGGTTGTGTTTTGCAGTTACTTACCTGCTCTGATGGTTCTGACCATGGCCCGATTGGCCTGGTCCTGTATATAATCCCCTGTGAATATTGCCCGTGCCAGTTGGCACAGTGTAAATGTGTGATTCTGTTCTAATGTGTTTATGATAATACAAAGGCTATTTTTTATATAACCTTGTGTGGAGTTTCTTTTGTGGTGTGCCTAGTTTGTTGCTGCTGTGTGTGTGTGTTGCGCAAACGCTTTACACATTGCCTCCAGGATAGCCCTGACTGCTCGTGCCAAGCTACCAAGGGGGTGAGCAGGGATTATCTTGGGTGTGTAACTCCCTTGCCCTGACTAGAGTGGTGGTTTCTGCCTGGCTTTGGCGCAAGCCTTAGCCAACCAGAAATCCCATTTCTAACATGTATGTAAAGAGTATACACCAGTTGTGTAATTTACGGTGCTGAACGGTGACATATGAGGTGTTGTATAGTTGATGTATGTTGTGTTTGAATCTGTGGATGCATTTGTTTTAGAAATGACAATCTGTAGAACTTAAGCAGAGTATGGTGGGTGTATGTTGACATGCAAATGGCTGAGGACATATTCATTGAGCAATGTAAGTGTCTTGTTGTGAGATGTGGTGATGTGTTAAGTGAGCATGTCAGAGTGGGCTGTGATGCTACACATTGTGATATGATTGCAGTCCAAGACATTACTGAGGGTGCAACTGGTGATGAGAAGGGTCCATTTTACATGTTACGTTTGAAGTCTGCTGAGGAGGTGATGAGTACATGTCATGTATGTGAGACGTGTTGTGTACATAGTAATGAAGAGTGGTTCTGTGAATGTGGGTGTGGATGTAAGAAGGGCAGCGCAAGTGCGAGATTGTAAGAATCAGGTTGGAAGAGTTTGAGTACAATGCTTGAGCTTGTGGGGCAGACATGCTTTTCCGTGATGATGGACCAGAGGGTGCTTATGACATGCTTGTGTGTGTATGATAGTTTTGAGAGATGAGAGTGTACTTTGAAGTGGATGTGTAAGGGGTCATACCCGCACAAGTAGAGTTCATGCAGACCATGAGGTAATGTTGAAATGTACATATGTGTAGATTATGTGTATGTAAGTAGGCAAAAACAGTTATCAGATGAAATATGAGGATGCAGTATGTGTTTGCTGCAGCTTGCTGTCTGCCACTGAATGTTCATGACTGATTGTTCTAAAGGCTGCTCCGAGTACACTGGCAAATGCAAAACCTATTGTCCTCACAGGACAATTTTCCTCCACCTAGCCTTGCCTTGTCTGAGTTGTGTGTGGGCAGCTGTGGGGAGTTACCCTTTGTAGGTAGCTGTAGTCACTCATTGGTCATTCTTGCCCTTGCCTACTGCCCTTGGATGGAGGTGGTGATTGCTTATATTGTAATAATTATACAAGGGAGATTCAAGGTGATACGGCGCTTAATGACACAGTACACACAGTTATTCTAGCGTATTATATTAGTCCGGTGCCAAAGGTGAAAGGATGTCAACCCTGCATCCAATAAGGAACAAGTAAGAAAATAAGTCTCCTAGCACACGCAATATCATATAAACACAGTTTTTTTGTATTCTTTTTATTTGATTTCTTCTGCCAGCCAACACGTGTTTCATCAATGGGTGTGTCACCCTATGACTTCCTCAGGGCTGTAATCCGTCAGTATCCTCTCAAGCAAATGTAGAAAGATAAATAAGATGTCCTTTGGTATCGACCGTCTCATCGCGAAGAAACGCATAGAAACGAACATGCCGATATTACAGCTGGGGAACAGTGACCCGTACACGGGTTGACGGTGTACATAAACCTCCAGAGTTTGTACCCGGGCAAAGGAGATGCCATCGAAACGGTCGATACCAATGGATGTCTTAGTTACCTTTCTACATTTGCTTGAGAGGATACAGACTGTTTACAGCCCTGAGGGAGTGAAAGGGTGACACACCCATTGATGAAACACGTGTTGGCTGGCAGAAG
Source organism: Calotriton arnoldi (assembly GCA_963921515.1). Taxonomy (NCBI): domain Eukaryota; kingdom Metazoa; phylum Chordata; class Amphibia; order Caudata; family Salamandridae; genus Calotriton; species Calotriton arnoldi. Next base: position 248,251 of record CAWUFW010013600.1, read on the forward strand.
AAATCAAATAAAAAGAAAAAGAAGAATACAAAAAAACTGTGTTTATATCAATTTACAGCACAGCTGGTGAGCGGACAACATACTTCCGCCACATTGCAGTGGCCTGGTGGGGACTGGGGAAGTGAGTCAGTTTCTTGGTGTGGTTTACAAAGGCCCCAAAACCGTGGCCCACAGGTGACCCTGGTGCACCGGCCCATTGACCAATGTCCAATTTCCTGCATAGCCAATCCAAGCCTCTGCAGAACACTTTCTGATCAAACTCAACACCCATAGGGCTCTATGGGCTTCAGCCCCCCCCCCCTGTCATGTGTGTCAGCCCAGGCTGAGGCAGCTTCCCCACACACACATACAGTCCTTGAGCTGCTGTGGGTGGCTGGTCTGTCATGTTTGTGCATCAGCACCTGAGTATTTCACAGGTTTTTAAGGGACCAATTACTAGATGATGAGGCTTTGTTTGTTTTTCAACAGTCCCTAGAGCACCAGCATCTCCACTCTGCCCATTCCTCAAAGTTGCCAGTTACTTTTGCTGCCACAGTGTAGGAATGCATTTCCTGAAAAATGACCTTTTGGTTTGTTTTAAAAAAAAAATCCTGCAGCATGTACTCCACCTGTAGGTATTGAGGAACTTTGCAAGAGCACCAGTTACATTGTTCAAGTACACATTGCTGGGGGTATTAGCCCCCCCACCACAGATTTGCCTCTACATTGATGGGTGTATTAGCCCCCCAACCCCAGAGTTGCCTCTACATTGCTTGGGGTATTAGCCCCCAGCCCCAGATTTGCCTCTACATTGCTGGGGGTAGTAGCCCCCCAACCACAGATCTGCCTCTACATTGCTGGGGGTATTAGCCCCCCAACCCCAGATTTGCCTCTACATTGCTGGGGGTATTTGCCCCCAACCCCAGAATTGACTCTACATTGCTGGGGGTATTAGCCCCCCAACCCCAGATTTGCCTCTACATTGCCGGGGGTATTAGCCCCCCAACCCTAGATTTGCCTCTACATTGCTGGGGGTATTTGCCCCCCAACTCCAGATTTGGCTCTACGTTGCTGGGGGTATTAGCCCCCCAACCCCAGATTTGCCTCTATATTGCTGGGGGTATTATCCCCCCAACCCCAGATTTGCCTCTACATTACTGGGCGTGTTAGACCACCACCTCCCAATTTTGGCTGGACATTGCTGGGAGTATTAGACCCCCAGCCCCCCCTTTGGGTCTGAATTGCTGGAAGTAATAGCCACCCCCGAAAATTGCCTCTACATTGCTGCAAGTATTCCCCCCATCCCAAATTAAACTGTAGTTGCGCCCCTGCTTTCTCTTGTATTGTCTTTCGCGGAGTAGGTGTCTAACCTACTGTCTGTGAGGACCGCGTCGGTTGGGGTTGTAGTATTCATCGTAGATGTAGAGTATAGGGATGACATGAGCGATGGGATACATGGCTGCACAGTCTCGGTCGCAGGAATCGTTTTGTGACGTGATTCGGAGCCGAAATACTCCCCTTCAGGACGCTCTGACGTGTTGGTTGTGGTGACCGATTCGGCGCATAGGAAGTACGCATCGTACTTGGACGTTCGGATTCGGACTGGGAAATGCCTCCGGACGACTTCATTCTGCGTTTCCGGAGAGTTCTCGTTGGGAAAGTCCAGTCGGATTCAGAGTGACCGAGTCGTTCGGTATGTAAAGGGTTTTGGGCATCGTACTGCATCGTTTGGGAAAACCGGATCCCAGTACGAGTCGGTTGGAAGGTCTGACTCCGGATGGCTCTGGGATGGCCTTCCTTACGAGATCGAAATCGGGCCCTTGGTGTTTCATACCACAATCATCTCCACTCACCACTCTCCCATCAGAATCAACCGGAACATCCAAAAACACATTGCTGTCATCTGAGACTCCTCCTCCTTTACAGTTTGTCTTGTCCACCAATACCTCCTCATACTGATTGGAATTGTTACACAAAGATACTCTAGATAAATTCCATACAGTCCCATCCAGCACTCTCACAGCATTCCTGAAACACTGAATTACCTTCACAGGATCAGACCTTTTAGATGTCCCTTTCCTGACATCAAGACCATGTTTCACTCTTACCTTGTCACCAACTTCAACCGACCGTTTACTGGGCGTACCTCTTCTCTCATCCATCATTTTTTTCATCCGCTCCTTGTATTCTTCCACCGCTCTCCTGAATCTCTTGTAATCTACCTCTTTATCACTATTACTCCCGCTCTTCAACCACCCTGGCACTAGCTTACAACCAGCTTTCCTCCCTCTTAGTAATTCAAAAGGAGATACAGCTGACACAGAATTTGGTGTTGTCCTTTATGTCAACAACGTGGCTTGCAAAGCTTTCCTCCAATTGAGACCACCTTTTACAGCCAACTGAATAGACTCCTTAATCACTTGTAGTTTATTTACATGTAGGTATATAAACAGGAGCCTCACGACCGCAGACTTGCATTGCCAAACCAACCAACCATCCACTCCCTGTCGCATTCAATGCACAAGCTCCGTTCTAGAACCGAGCTCGTGCTGAGAATACCACAAAATGTCTCTGAGAGATTACAGATTTTGAGCTATAGTTGTGCATTGTTTGCATATTGCTGTATGACGATCTTTTTGACTAATAGCATTGGTACTAGAAGCTCCATGTCGAGTTTGAAAAATGTAGGGGACTCAATACCCCCATGGGGTACACTACATGTGATAGAAACAAGCAGTGGCAAAACCAATAAATTACGCATTTTGGATCTATTGGCTTTGCCAATGCTGTTTGCCGATGCGGTGCAGCATCAAATTTAAGACGACACCTAATGATTGCACGTCATGAATAGGGATCTGTAGAGTTACCTGACAGGTGCTGCTAAGGTGCTGATTGCCCTATACTGGAAACAACCTGACCCGCACCTATTATACAATGGTTCTATACTCTGTGCCAAATGTTAGGGGAAACATTCTTTACCCCGCAGTCAGAACAACAACCTGGCTTTACAACGCAGTCACTACCCTGACTGCAACATTACTATGCAGTGCTTTACCACGGAAGTCGTTACAACGACTTGGTTTAGGGGGCGCGTTGTTGGACTGGTGTTGGATTTTTAAGTCCAACACCTTCCCTACTGTTGCGTAGACTGGAGTTTGAATAGTAATTTATACTATTCCAAAGTCCAGCGCCCTCTAAAGCAAGTCGCTGTAATGACTTGCGTGGTAAAGTAACGCGTGGTAACGTCTCAGTGGGGTTAGTGACTACATTGTAAAAGCATGTGTGGTAAATGCATGCAGGTTTCCGTCATACAACCAATGCTTAGCACTTGAAAAGCTGACTTATGCTTTGTAGGGAGATTGCAAACACTTTACGAAGAAATGGAACCCTCTGATTGATTATTTAAAGTGGAAGGACATGAGCCCTGTGCACAGGTGAAATTGATGGTACTGCAGTTGCTTGAAAAATAGGAGACCAAACAGGAGATATGTGTATGCAGCATTACATATGGTGGTGGAACCTGTTCATCTACTGAGAGGAGACTACCTCAATCTTACAATTACACTGTGCACATGTATGCTGGGGGGAAGGGAGTTGGGTTAGAATCTGAGGTAGGGTTGAGGAAGTTGCAAAGGGCTTATGCTTATTTCTCTTCCTAATATGTTTTTCCTTTTGCAGTATCTTGTTTTCGTTATTTCAAGTCTGACTTTTGCAGATCAATAAAAAGACCTTGATTTTAAAAAGGAAGAAAAAAGCTGATGTGGAATGTATGCGGAAATGAAATGACGCAGGTGACATTTTCTTTTTATTTACCGGTCCGAAATGGATTGGTAAATAAAACAAAATGAAATTTAAAAAGTACAAAGTGCTTTTCAAGGCTGAGAGTCAGGCAACAATTTGCTTTCTGACCCTGCCAAAGAAATAAAAATGTATTTAAAAAAAGGACTGGGGGAATTGAGGGCAATAGAGAAGTGAGTGGGAATAGCAGGTGGTAGTGGGGAGTGAGCAGGGGGATAAAATCAAAATAAACCGGGGGAGTGGAGGAGAGGAAAAAAGCACATAGGGGAGAGACCAACATGAAGGGTGGGGGGCGAAGCACACGAAGGAGAGCAACACAGACTTTAGCAGGAGGAGAAGCACATGACAGAGAGAGAGAGAGAGCAAGCATCACAGGAGGGTGAGAACAATATGGAGCGCGAGCAGGGCTGGACTGGGAACCCAAAGCAGCTCTTGCAATTTTGTCAGACCAGCGCTCCCCCCGCACCCTCTGGACTGGCGGGAGGAGGAGGGCGCACTGCTGCTGCAATACTGGCCCCCACCCTTCCAGCCACACAGGAAACGCCTGATGCCGGCTACGGCATGTCTGGCCATGAGCACGAGGGTGGATATTTGAAGGGAGGGAGGGAAAAGCACACAACGGAGAGAGTTGGAAAACACATGTACTTTCATGGAGTGCTTTACAACTAAAAAAAAAATTGGTCCCTAAAAATGAGCGGCGGAAGAATACAAGTCAGACAATCAAAAGTATGGTAAAGAGGCTATGCTCTAGGGGAGGGACAAACACAAGACATGGCGGGCAAGCCATTGAATGAGAAGCAAACAAATGAAAGTCCCAATAAATACAACCGCTGTTAAAAAATGTGCGGGCTGTAAGCCCACTGTAAGTTATTTGTAAGCCCACAATAGTTCTCACTCAACCCCCCTTGCGCTGTCTCTTAGGCCAGACCTAAAAAAAGGAAGATGTCAAGTAGGGACTAATGGTCGATGGTGCTAAAGGCGGCTAAATGTTCCAGCAGCACTAGTTGCACTAATCCATACTCTTTAGGATATTGTATGAAAAGGGATGTTGTTTTTGTGCTGCGATTCAACAGAAAAACAAATTATGAATTCAAAGGATTACTGTCTGAAACGTGTGTGAATTTGTACAGAGACAGTTTTTTTGAATCATTTTTCGTGGTAGGGAACTTTACATATCGTAAATCTCTATATGTACTGTTCCCAGTAGTTAGAGGTGGGGGAATTTCTCCTTTAGTAATTAGTGCCCTCACACACCCTTGCGAGTGTCATGCTTCATCATCGGGCGTAGCTCCTCGTGGGGGTGGCGCTGCTGTCCCCACGGGCCCGCGAGAGGGCTCTTCGTCGGAGATCTTTTTATGGAGACGCCGCAGTTGTGCATGTGGGTGTGTGGGCCTAAAAGGGTTTGTGCTGGTGAATTAAAATTACCCCACCGGTGCCGTGAGGATAATTTTATTCATTGGTCCGGGAGGTAAGGATAAAAGAATTATACAGGGGTATAGGGGCACCTCTATTAACAAATAGCATAGAGGTCGGGGTATTACTCCGCTGCTCCTAGTGCCCGTGTGTGTCTGTGAATGTGCGTGCTGGTCAACATGTTTCGCGCTGTCACTGGGTCCCTAATGGATCCCCATGCGCTTCATCAGGACCGTGTGGGTGATATAATAATAAAATAGGAGTAGGGAAAAGACACCCAATCCTCCTATGATACCTCTATTCAGGTCTGTGTGCGCAATTGGCGCTTAGGGGAACACCTCTCTCGTGTTCCAACCTATTACCTATTGAAAAAACAGGGGACAGACAAACATATAGAGACATATATAAGTGGTGGCATTTCTGGGTCAACAGTAAAAATCACTTGGACCGTTGCATTAATGCCTTCTAGTTCATGCTGGTAGTGTTTGGTACAAGATGCCCTGGACATGTTCAAATTCGCCTTCCATGCACTCGTAGTCGCAATTGCTGTCTGCATATTGCATCATTCATGAAGTCTACTTCACTAGCCTCATGGTCATAGTGCATATATACTTTATAACAAGTGCGGTGTGGAAAAACGCACTAGTGTCTTATCGTAGTGGTCACCAGTGTTTAATAGTTGCGAAACGCGTGTGATCGGTGCAACACTTCGCACATGTAAGAGTGTCATGTGGTAACGGCGGTGGTTAAAACAGTGTTGCAACATGCCGGTCGATCTGTAAGTTCTACAACCCATAGTTCAAACATACACTCATACAATAATTACATAATGTTTACCCAATTAAAAGAGAAGTCATTGCTTCCTCGGTAGTCCCCGCGGTCTCAAGGGGGGATCTCTGTGGACATGGAAATACGCAGTAAGCATCATACGCATCCAACATACCTTTCGCTGTGGCCAGACGCCATCTAACACTACTCCGGCGTCCATCCAGCGGCAGGGCAGGTATCAGGCTAGTACGAAGGGGTCACAACGTGAGTATTACTCTGCTGCCTCGACATTGGCCACAGCGAAAGGTATGTTGGATGCCTATGATGCTTACTGCGTATTTCCATGTCCACAGAGATCCCCCCTTGAGACCGTGGGGACTACCGAGGAAGCAATGACTTCTCTTTTAATTGGGTAAACATTATGTAATTATTGTATGAGTGTATGATCACACGCGTTTCGCAACTATTAAACACTGGCGACCACTACGATAAGACACTAGTGCGTTTTTCCACACCGCACTTGTTATAAAGTATATATGCACTATGACCATGAGGCTAGTGAAGTAGACTTCATGAATGATGCAATATGCAGACAGCAATTGCGACTACGAGTGCATGGAAGGCGAATTTGAACATGTCCAGGGCATCTTGTACCAAACACTACCAGCATGAACTAGAAGGCATTAATGCAACGGTCCAAGTGATTTTTACTGTTGACCCAGAAATGCCACCACTTATATATGTCTCTATATGTTTGTCTGTCCCCTGTTTTTCAATAGGTAATAGGGTGGAACACGAGAGAGGTGTTCCCTAAGCGCCAATTGCGCACATAGACCTGAATAGAGGTATCATAGGAGGATTGGGTGTCTTTTCCCTACTCCTATTTTATTATTATATCACCCACACGGTCCTGATGAAGCGCATGGGGATCCATTAGGGACCCAGTGACAGCGCGAAACATGTTGACCAGCACGCACATTCACAGACACACACGGCACTAGGAGCAGCGTGTAATACCCCGACCTCTATGCTATTTGTTAATAGAGGTGCCCCTATACCCCTGTATAATTCTTTTATCCTTACCTCCCGGACCAATGAATAAAATTATCCTCACGGCACCGGTGGGGTAATTTTAATTCACCAGCACAAACCCTTTTAGGCTCACACACCCACATGCACAACTGCGGCGTCTCCATAAAAGATCTCCGACGAAGAGCCCTCTCGCGGGCCCGTGGGGACAGCAGCGCCACCCCCACGAGGAGCTACGCCCGATGATGAAGCATGACACTCGCAAGGGTATGTGAGGGCATTAATTACTAAAGGAGAAATTCCCCCAACTCTAACTACTGGGAACACTACATATAGAGATTTACTTTTCTTTTCTCCCCCTTCCTCTACTTACGTGACCAAATTGGTTATGGATCTGAACTTTAAGGAACAGTTACCACACAGTGATTAGATGCTAGTTCTTGAAGTAATGGTACTGGACCTAGTCTTTTCTAAAGTGCTCCCTGTCCCTCCTCTTGAGTGTTACATGATTTAGTACGGCAGCTAGCCGTGGGACGACCTTATTCTATACATATTTCTTCCTTTTTCATTTTGGGACCCCTATCTCTAGGTCCACGCAGACCCCCATAGCTACACTCTTCATACCCCATTTTCCTCCAAGAACATAACCATCCACTGACAATGGATACTCCCGGTCTCAGCTTTGACGACGACGCAGTAGCAGAGATACTTAGGGCACCATCATTACTCGACAGAGATGGCAACGCAGCCTCAGGGAGTCAAAATGACGACTGGAAAGCCTTACAGGCATTGAGAAAGTTACAGATAAAAACTGCTCTACATGGCACAATAATGACCGAATACTTAAGAGCTAATTTAGCACCCAACGGGCTACTAGTGACCCTGACACCCCGGATCTTCTTAGAAGACCTAACGTTCAGACGAGAGTGGTCCAAGATAACGTGGAAGTGCACAAGGGATTGGCTTGTACTTATTATCAACACGGCCAAGCGTCTCTCGGACGAACTCCTCATTCAGATCACCATAGCAGAAACAGGTCTAAAAGCAGGGATATCAATCACAGCATACAAAACACGCCTAGCTGAGATCAATGAGGAAATGACTGAACACAGAGACTTTCTCACCAAACAAAAGGTGACGAAACTTCAAAAAGATGTCAAGAGATTCTCCCAGGAGAAAGTATATCCATACACGAAAGAGGACTACGTCTTCCAAAACTATGAGACATCCTGAGAGGAAATGAGCAGTAATGGCTCCAGGAGATCTGGGTCAATGAGTAGTGACTCCAGCTATGAAGGAGGAATTATACCACACCAACAAGAGGATCATGGAGGCAACCACCGCCACCACCATTGTTCCAGAATTTCCCTCCCCACCCCTATCAACAACAACCCTATCCGGGTACATGGGCAGGCCACCCACCTGTGTGGAACACACCAATGGGCTATCCAGCACAGATGCAGCAATTCCACCAATTCCAGAACCCCCCTTTTCACAACAGAGGAAGGGGCAGAGGAAGAGGAAGACGGAAAAGCGGCACAAGGAACGTACATTGGCAGGAGCCGGAACAAATGGTTCTGAGGAGCAAGACAACAGGAACGAGACGCTAGTTGTGAACCTCTCCTCCAGGCCGCTGTCGAAGGAGGAATCCAGTCTCTTGGAGAAGGGCCTGGGTTTTGTCCCGACACCCAGCGAGGATCCATTTAGACTCCATCAAGAACTCCATCAATTCTTCAGGAAGGTGAGACTCAGGGCCTTTTTCCAGGGCCAACCTGAAATACCTTCCACGGGTACAGGGTTGAAAAAGAAATCTAAATTCACCCCCACGGCAGCCATGACCCCCAATGAGGTGCTCACCTTTGAGCAAGCCGTCTTGAAAGACATCATGAATCTACCACACCAACGCTCCTTTAACAATCTGTCAAAAGAAGAGAGACGTACTTTACAGGGCATCACGGAAGACGCATTAATCATTCTGAAACCAGCCGACAAAGGTGGTGCCATCGTGATCCAGGGCATAGGCACATATGATGCAGAGTGTCAACGACAGATTACGGACACCAAGTACTACCTCCCAATAGAGGAAGACCCGACACCGAGACTCACTTTGAAGATCAGAAGCCTGGTCAACGAAGCCGTAAGTGAGGATTGGATTACAGCCCAAGAGGCGGAATTCCTAATCAACAACAACCCCAGGACACCCCACTACCACACGTTACCAAAGATACACAAAGGAACAAATCCCCCCCCTGGACGCCCAATAGTGTCCGGTATCGACGCTTTGCTCGAGCCTCTGAGCAAGTTCTGTGACTTCTTCCTACGCCCCATTGTCACACAGACACCCACTTACCTCAGAGATACAACAGAGGTTCTTAACCTAATTGAACATTTTGATGACCCAGGATCAATCACTTTATTGGCCACGTTAGATGTGGAGGCGCTTTATACGAATATTCCCCAGGATGCCACACTAGAGGTCATGGAGGCAATGCTACAGCGCGTGGACCCATGGAGTTATGAGACGCCAATCTCATTCATCTGCGAATGCGCAACGTTGGCCCTCAAAGAAAACTTCTTTGCATTTAAGAAACAACTATACCACCAAATACAGGGTACCAGCATGGGGAGCACATTTGCGCCGAGTCTAGCCTGTATGTATATGGCGAATTTCGAGGCCAAATTCATTCTAGATGACACCAACCCTTACAGAGAGAACATCATGATATGGCGGCGCTACATCGATGACATTCTACTATTCTGGAGAGGAGATGAGGACCAATGCAGTACTTTTTTCAAATGGCTGAACACCCTGGACCCTTTTCTTAGGTTCACAGGCACTAGATCCAAAGAGAACATTGCATTCCTGGATCTATGGATTACTTTACAAGAAGGTGTATTACTCACTACAAACTATAAAAAACCCACGGACAGGAACAGTCTTCTGATGTACCAGAGTCATCACCCCAAGGCATTGAGGGATAACCTCCCTGTGGGACAATTTCTCCGGCTGCGACGCAATTGCAATACAATCTGTGAATTTGAGAAACAATCCTCCATCCTGTCAAGTAACCTTACGGAGCGCAACTATCCACAGAGTACAATAAGGAAAGCACACAAACGAGCTAGAAATAACCACAGGGAGGCATTGTTGGAAGTTAAGGAGAAACCCCAGAATAATGCATTGACTTGTGTGACAACATTCACGCCAAATTCCAATAAGATCCAGAAATTGATCAAGAGACACTGGGGGGTCCTAGAAACAGGTTCATTTGACCCAGGACCGGCCCCCCTTTTTTCATTCAAAAGAACACAGAATTTCAAAGACCTTTTGGTACATACACGACCCAAACAAATTATCAAAACTCAGCCAACCTTATGGTCACTCCCACCTGTTGAGGGCCACTTTCCCTGTGGCACCTGGTCTATTTGCCCATTTACGGCAGCATCAAAAACACTTGACCTAGGTCTGACGAGACCATGGATAGAAAAGCGTCATACCAACTGCAATACCAGAAATTGCGTGTATCTGATCACATGTCCTTGTCACAAGAGATACGTAGGAATGACAACCAGACCGGTAAAACTACGCATTGGGGAGCACAAGAGCACAATACGGTGCAAAAAGACAAATACGAAATTACAGAATCACTTCTTGGAAATGAATCATACCCCCAACGACTTGAAATGGACCATCATTGAAGCCAATGCCAACTGGACTACCTCCACGCTGTTCAGGCAAGAACAACGCTGGGTGTTCCGCTTAAAGAGTAACATACGAGGGCTCAATGATGACATTCCGTGGTCAGAACTTGCCACCTAATTTAACAACAAGCCTGTACGACTTTTGGATGAATAGGCTATTATACCCATGAAGGGCACTCTCCCCCTAGAAACATCTATTTATAAAAAAAAACACGATGGGCCACCTATGGTCGTGATAATACCTGTAAGTTTACCACTCTGAATATGTGGTCACCATCTGACTGGACTGGTGTACACCCTAGATTTGGACACCTAAGTATAACTGCACCAATGTTAACACTGTGAGCCAAATATGAAGAAGGGAAATAAATTGCAGGAAGGTGTTACCACTGTTGGCTATTTATGTAAGAAGATACTTTGCAAGAAGATGGCATTACAGGCATCATACCTTCACCTCTTTCTTCACCTCTAGTATCGTTATCCCAATATGCCAATCGGTTGCCATCTGCACTTCACACCAATATGTTGGCTCCGATACACTTTCACGTACGGATAGGCTTCCCCTATATGAATTCCATTCATTATCCCGTAGCCTATATCATTCCCAGGTGACAGGGCAGCCCCTCGGGTGGGCAACGTAGAACCACGATGATCTTGTCCACTTTCAATTCAACTTTATTGACTACCTGGACTATCAAAATATACCGCCGTAGCAGTAATTCTAGACCGTGCATAGACCTAAATTCCATGGAAATACACACCCGTTTAGCTAATTCTTTTTCGAGAACAATTGTTATGTTTCTGATTATTATTGTTTTTTCATAATTGTCCCATTGGATCGGGCACTTAGTGATACCTAACTAACCGTCACAAGATGGCGGCCGCGCATGGCAGATTCCTCTGCTTCCGTAGGCTCACGTCATCAGCAATTTTTTTGACACACCCCCTCCCTTTCCAGCCGCTTCCGCCTGCAAGCACCTTAAAACCGGAGGGACGCCGTCTAACACTACTCTGGCGTCCATCCAGCGGCAGGGCAGGTATCAGGTTAGTACGAAGGGGTCACAACGTGAGTATTACTCTGCTGCCTCAACATTGGCCACAGCGAAAGGTATGTTGGATGCGTATGATGCTTACTGCGTATTTCCATGTCCACAGAGATCCCCCCTTGAGACCGCGGGGACTACCGAGGAAGCAATGACTTCTCTTTTAATTGGGTAAACATTATGTAATTATTGTATGAGTGTATGTTTGAACTATGGGTTGTAGAACTTACAGATCGACCGGCATGTTGCAACACTGTTTTAACCACCGCCGTTACCACATGACACTCTTACACGTGCGAAGTGTTGCACCGATCACACGCGTTTCGCAACTATTAAACACTGGCGACCACTACGATAAGACACTAGTGCATTTTTCCACATCGCACTTGTTATAAAGTATGTATGCACTATGACCATGAGGCTAGTGAAGTAGACTTCATGAATGATGCAATATGCAGACAGCAATTGCAACTACGAGTGCATGGAAGGCGAATTTGAACATGTCCAGGGCATCTTGTACCAAACACTACCAGCATGAACTAGAAGGCATTAATGCAACGGTCCAAGTGATTTTTACTGTTGACCCAGAAATGCCACCACTTATATATGTCTCTATATGTTTGTCTGTCCCCTGTTTTTTCAATAGGTAATAGGTTGGAACACGAGAGAGGTGTTCCCCTAAGCGCCAATTGCGCACACAGACCTGAATAGAGGTATCATAGGAGGATTGGGTGTCTTTTCCCTACTCCTATTTTATTATTATATCACCCACATGGTCCTGATGAAGCGCATGTGGATCCATTAGGGACCCAGTGACAGCGCGAAACATGTTGACCAGCACGCACATTCACAGTCACACACGGGCACTAGGAGCAGCGGAGTAATACCCCGACCTCTATGCTATTTGTTAATAGAGGTGCCCCTATACCCCTGTATAATTCTTTTATCCTTACCTCCCGGACCAATGAATAAAATTATCCTCACGGCACCGGTGGGGTAATTTTAATTCACCAGCACGAACCCTTTTAGGCCAACACACCCACATGCACAACTGCGGCGTCTCCATAAAAAGATCTCCGACGAAGAGCCCTCTCACGGGGCCCGTGGGGGGACAGCAGCGCCACCCCCACGAGGAGCTACGCCCGATGATGAAGCATGACACTCGCAAGGGTGTGTGAGGGCACTAATTACTAAAGGAGAAATTCCCCCACCTCTAACTACTGGGAACACTACATATAGAGATTTACTTTTCTTTTCTCCCCCTTCCTCTACTTACGTGACCAAATTGGTTATGGATCTGAACTTTAAGGAACAGTTACCACACAGTGATTAGATGCTAGTTCTTGGGAGTAATGGTACTGGACCTAGTCTTTTCTAAAGTGCTCCCTGTCCCTCCTCTTGAGTGTTACACAACTTTACATATTGGCCTTGGGTTCACGATGTCAAAGGGAGTCAAAGTTAGGTTTCATTAGTAGAGGGGATTTTGGCCAGATTTGAGGATGGAAGAAAACAAACTTTGTTTTGGGGGTAATTCATAATACAAGAATAACAGGGGCTAAGTCGTGGGCACATATATTTCTCAAGTTTCCTCGAATGGATGGCATCAGCATAGGTGATGGTATAGATGAATTCCATGATCTCTAAACCGAGATGGGGTGTTGAGCTTGGAAGAGCCTCCAAGAGAAGGTATTTACGAGAGTGGGGTGAAGGCAGTGAAGGAAGAAGGAAAGGATAGGATTAGGAAAAAAGAGTAGACATAAAGGCAGCGTGGAAAGGAACCTTCAGGTGAGAAAAGTTAAGGAGTTGATCAGAAGAGGAGAAGAGATAGGAGGGAGAAATCAGTAGGGAAGTAATATGAGTAACAGGAAAAAGACTATGATAAATACGTAAATAGCGAATCTGGGGTATCGAAAGGTGCCCAGGAAGAGTCTGTAAAAAGTATGAAGAGAACATAAATAATATGTAAATAAAGTGTTCTATAAAGGAAGGAATTTAGAGTGAATATACAAAGGATTTAGGTAGAGCTATTAACAGATAAATAATATAAATAATATGAAAGTAAAATAATAGAAGAGTGGAGAACGTAAAAAAGAATATTACATAGGGGAACGGATGTGTGCAATAGAGTATGTGGCAAAAGCAGTACTCCCAAGATGGTTGTCGAAGTGACCAAGAGAAGAGAGCTAAGAAGTAGATGGTCTGGGTGAGATCTGAAAGCAGTTCAAAGATAGCAGTAACAGAAAACTGGGGAAATAAGACAATGACCTCAAGGGGAGAGAGAGAGTGAGAGGGGTAATCACACAAGGAGCGCATGGAGAGACAGTCTATGGACTTTGCATATGCCTATATATTTAGTAATACCATTTAACTCAATATTGTTGCCAAATATTTCAGGAGTAGGGAACCATTAAGAAGAAGGTGAGCCGTTATGGTGGCTAGTGAGGTGGCTTACACTATATCTTTGGCAAGCCATTGTTCCAAATTTGAAACCACTTGCATTTTATGCCAGAGGGGCCTGCATTCCATGGCCCTTAGGGGCCTTGTCAGATAGCCCGTTGCGACAATCCTAGTATCAGGCTGTAGGCCTAGCCGCAAATCGGTGTGTCTTCTGCAGGGTGCCACGGGACTGGAGATGCTAATGCACAGATATGGTTCCATGGATGTACGTCACAATATTGAGGTCAATAATATTGACTTGCACTTTTTTGAATCCACACTATCGATTACCCGTATGCCAATATATCATCAAGGCAAGCTTATATAGGGAAGTAAAGATTCACTATTCTCCACATCATCTTACCATGATGATATATTGCTAGTCAATATTGTGGTGCTGATATAAGTGTAGGATGCTATTCAAATTTTGGTATTGTGATTGAATAGTGTGCGATGAAGGATCCAGAGTCCAGGATTGAGCAGGGTTGTTAATCGATTCAAGAGAGGGCCAGAGGAGTTGGACTGCAGCCTCTTTGATTCTCTAATCAGGTATGATGGGGACCCACGGTGAGCCTTAGTTGCCCATTAGAGGGCCACATCAATTGCAAGGTGAGTGCTAGTGGCCGACAAGCAGCAGGGCCAGGACTCTCCTCAGAGTTGTAGTGACAATAAACCAGGAACACTGCGGTAGTAGTAGAGTCATCTGGCATCTCTGCAGCTCCAGGGAACAAAGTGGTCCCAGTACATGGCAGGGCAGTGATGGATCCCCGGGAAGAAGGCCTATATTATGCTCAGGAAGTGAACCAGTGACATTGTCAACAGGCCTTCACAGTATGCTTTTTTCGTCATCTTAGGTGTGAGGCAGTTGTCTTTATGCTTTGTCTATGGGCATGGATGGGGAAGTACTGATGTGGGAAGGGCATGATTCGACCCACATTTAAAGGAAATACTTCTATCAGTGGAAAGATCTTTGACAAAGTATTGTCTGTGAGAAGCTGTGCTTTTGGTCTGTAGTCCATAGACGTCAATTCACTGAGCTTTATGGGTACCGGAAGTGATATCAAAGTACCTTTTCACCCACCCTTAGGACTGAGTGCGACGGATTTGGTACAGAAGATGGATGAGGGGTAACTCAAAGTGTGGAAACTTCAGAAAGTAAATATGGTTCTTAGAGGCCCATTTGCTTTGTGTTCCTGGCAATGCCTTCATTATCCTCAAGCCCTTACTAACTTCTGGGCCCAAGTAGCAAGGGCAGTGCAATGGGCCCTGGATACACGTAATTGACATCCATGATCTCTTCAAGTTCATTTGCACATGGGGCATCTTTGAAAACATACCAGCTTTGTTCTGCCCCCCCTTAGTCCTCCTAGCTGGCATACTGCTACTTTGAAAATCCAACAACCTTACATAAAATTATAAAATGGAATGCCGCAGTGCTAAAAAGTTTTCAATATCAGCATCTGTTCCAATCCAAGACTCAGCCAAGTTCATTTGTCAGACAGTTTCTGCATTTTGATGTCCAATGTGTCCAGAAGTTGATCAGTATTCACCCGAGGGCGTCAGTCCTTAGCCATTTATCATTCAAATGCTGTGCATGAGCGACAAGCGGCCTGGCGCGGACAGCCTGTGGATCCGATGGGATCAGGTTTAGATTTTAAGGAGCTTATGTTAATGGAAGGCTTTGTGCCTCCTGCACAGCGCCGAACACTCGTTTTGCTTTGCAAGCCCCTTGCCACATGCAGGGCCTGGATTAAAGAGGCAGCGAGAGGTTATTGCTATTGTCAGAATCTCAACTGGCGTTCCAGGGGAAACAACATTTTATCTTCACTTCTCCCGACAACTTAGCCTCTGGTTAAAAAAAAAAAAACATGAATGTCTGGCATAGACAAAAAAAATGCGACTTTCAGTCAGTCCCTCATTCAATAATCTGAGACCCTGGAAACGACAGCGCTTTGGAAAAATATTGCTTTTCTCGCAAGTAAATGTCGGGCCCTTCTACTTGTTGCAAATTAGAAACAGTCTCCTGCTCTCCCTGGCTTTTCTTCCAGGCTCCACGGCTAACCTTTGTAGCGCACAAAAGATCCCTGTTGGCTGCAAAGAGGAAAGGGGCTCTCTCAGTGGAGTCACATTGTCTTTTTTCCCTTTCTGCTAAATTCGTGTCACTCTCCTCTGATGCAGCTGGAAAGCATTAATGTGTCAGCTGCAGACAATCGCCTCCATTGAGCCCAGAGCCCCACGCCAGAAGTGAAGCCAGCAGTCTTGGCGCAAGGCCGGCGGCTGCTTAACTGGTAATTAGCCACAGCGCCGAGGCATGAAAGCGAGCAAAGAGCCACATCTAATGAAAGAGGACTAGCGCTGCTGTTCACGGGCTGTTAAAATATCAGCTACTAATGTTTGTGGCTGCTAATCACCGTTAATTGTATTATCAGAACACAAAAGGGCTGTTAGGACTGAAGACCGGTCTCTCAACAGTGTATGTCACTGGCACATTTGTGGCACTCTCAACAAAGCTTATGTGCTTTAGGTAGCAGAGTGAATTTACAGTGCCAGTGTATCATGGCACCACGAAATAATATAACATTGCTGTGTCTACCGCTTATTGTGTTGCCACTCCAGCATACAATTCCAATGCTAACTTATTGAGAAATGGCTAAGCTCAGTCCTTTGATATATATATATATTCACTGAAAAAACCATAGGTTTCAGGGGCGTTATAGTTAGTTGGACATTTCACTCGTACAAAACCATAGAAATTCCCCCGTTATAGTTAGTTCAGCTAACTATAACTCGCGTGCACCGCAATGCACTGCTGATGACGTCACATATTACATCACTCATGACATGGTCAGTGACATCACTGATGACATCACTGATGACATCTCAAATGACATCACTGATGACATCACTGATGACATCATCCTTGTGATAGAGTGGCAGACCTCCTCTCACCCTAATATAACCTTTGATACACACACTCAAAAATACAAACTAACATTTTCAAAACAATGGACATACCAATACCAGTTACAACACACCTATTCAGTAATTCCAAGATCTACACACACATCCACTCATTCACAACAGTCCCTATACAGTCACTCATACATGTACTCACTCATCATATGTACTCATACACCTATACATCCTGTTACACACCGCCACTCATCCACAGAGTTACTCGCACACATAGTCACACATGCAAACAAAGTATCAAACATCCATTTACTTGCATATGCAGTTATACACACACTACCACACTTACTTCTACAGAAACTTACACATACTTACTCTCTTAAACAATCACTTATAGAAACACCTACTTATTTGTACAGGAACTCTTCCAATCTCTCACTCTCACATATACTCACTTATATACACCAATACTCACATATACTAGTTTAAAACATATGTAGTTACTCATAAAGACACTATTGAGACAGTCATTCACTCACTAACACACCCATACACATACTCATCCACCTATACAGTCCTCCACACATGCTGTCATCAACACATACAAACAGTGAATCACTCATTCATGCATCTATGCACTAATTAATACCCCCACCGAACCATACAGACACTCAGACACTCATACTGATACTCAAAAAACCAACTAATAACCCATATAGACACTCATGTAGCTACTCACCAACCCATGCAGCCACTTATACCCAAAGTGAGAGACTGATACAGATATTTTCATATTTAAACATTACTCACTAACCCATGTATTCACTAAGATACACTAAGGGGCCGATTCCGATCCCGGCCGGTAGGGCACCGAATCGGATTCGGCTTAACCGGATCCGATTCGGAGCCTTCTTTCCCGATCGATTCGTACGTGCGTCCGGCCGAGCGAGTACGATGCGAGCGCACGCGAAATCGCCGACCGACTCGTACGCGGGTCCGAACCGCTCCGACCGACTCGCACGAACACGACTCGCACAGCGCAATGGAGACGTTCCCCGGCCGGGCAAGTACGATGCGCGCCGCGAGCAGTCCGACCGACTCGCGCCGTCCGGCTCGAAAGAGCTGTCGGAGCCGGACTTTGGGGGTCCGTGTCGGACCCCCTGTACGTGTAGCCGCGCGAGTCGCACACAGGGGGACCCATGGGTCCCCCTACCTGTGCATGTACGCCGCGAGTCGCATCGAGGCGTACCCGCTGTAGGGGTGCCCTTGTTCGCCTCGCACCCATTGAGTCAATGGGAGCCCGCGTACGCGTTGTACGTCCGGCTCCCATTGACTTCAATGGGAGTCCGACCGACTCGAGTCCGATTGCATGCGTGCGCATCGTACTCGTTCGGTCGGACTGCCAGGGTCCGATTCGGTCGGAAATCTCTCCGGGTCCGGCTCGGTCGGAGTGATTTCCGGCCTGAATCGGAATCGGCCCTTTAGTCAGTTATACAATCAATTTTACAAAAAAATCATCCATTTAGACACTTATATACCTATTTATTCTTCCATCGACCTTGAGATATACATATATAAAACATATTTAATTTTCAGAAAAACACATTCACTGGATGATGTCATAAGTGATGTCATCAGTGATATCATTTGAGATGTCATCAGTGATGTCATGAGTGATGTCACTGACCATGTCATGAGTGATGTAATATGTGACGTCATCAGCAGTGCATTGCGGGCGCGCAAGTTATAGTTAGCTGAACTAACTATAACGGGGGAATTTCTATGGTTTTGTACGAGTGAAATGTCCAACTAACTATAACGCCCCTGAAACCTATGGTTTTTTCAGTGAATTTCTAAGGTTTTTTAAATGCTAATTTCTAACTATAACGTGCCTGAAACCTATGTTTTTTTCAGTGAATTTCTAAGGTTTTTTAAATGCTAATTTCTAACTATAACGTGCCTGAAACCTATGGTTTTTCAGTGAATATATATATATATTTATTATACTATGTATACATGTGAAAATGTCTCGGTCCCCTGTTTGCCTCGGTGGCACGGAAAAAATGGGTGGAACTGACGTCAGCACGCCGACGAGGTCCTCTTATGGCTCCGATGACGTCATACGGTGTCGCGAGCGGAGCCATGCTCGTTGACGTGGGAGAGCTAGGAAAGAATTTCCATGGAATGCTGGTGCAGGGGATATTCACCTAAGTGTTCAGGCTAGTCCTTTGGGAGCAACTGTTTATGTTGCCACTCCAGAAACCGAAACCAGTGATCCGAGGGCAGAGGCCCTGCAAATGGCACACGAGGTGGGGTGCCCAGTCGTGTGCACCGGCGGGGCAGCGAAGTGACAAGCACCACAACCCACAAAAAAGGTAACGAGGGCACTGAATAACACAGGATCTTCTCTTTGTATCTGGCAGGAACAACGAAGTTAAAATGCCCTAGTACCAAAATGTAGAATTAGTGCTACAACGGTCTTCAAGAGGACCTGCGATGCAGCTTCTGCCTCCCGTACCCTGGAGGCGGCACATGGGTCACGCGGTACGGTCATACTGCGGTGGGACGCACACTCGTTGACCTCACATGGCACTGCTCCACACTTCAGGGAGGACGCTTTCCATTAGCTATGTTTTCTGATGACATGTCGCGCTGGCCCCGTCCAACAACAGAACTCCTTTAGATTCAAACAGACTCTTCCACTCTCTCACCGGAAGTGAAACCAGGCCACGCGGACACTTTCACAATACAACAGCAGGGAATGCACTTTTCGGTAAAAAAAACACATTCCTTCCTCCTATTTAATCAAATAAACATCTCACTGAAGAATAGGGGCCAGCTTCGATCGGTAAACAGCCGTTACAATGACTTTTTTACTTTGCGATACCATTACAACGCATGCATTACCACGCATGCGTTGTACATCACGAAGTCATTACTACGCATTTTTTTAGAACGCATGGTCATTTACCACGCATGCCTTTATAATAAATTTTGTTGTAAAGGTATGTATGGTAAATGACCATGCGTTCTAAAAAACATGTAGACGATCCATGTCGTTGTAAGGAAACAGAGGCTGTTCCGTTTCCTCACAACGACGTGCACCGCCCCTCAGAGATGACGTGAAGCAGGAACCACGAGGAGAGAGGAACCATGAGGAGTGAGAGGTAAGGGGATTGGGCATGGGGTGGGGTTTCTTTTCTAGGGTTTAGGGTAGTGCAGTGGTGTTTGGGTGGTGTAGGGGGTCGTGCTGGGGGTAGTGTTTTAGGGTTTAGGGTAGTGCAGTGGTGTTTGGGTAGTGTTGGGGGTCGTGCTGGGGGTAGTGTTTTAGGGTTTAGGGTAGTGCAGTAGTGTAGGGGGTCGTGCTGGGGGTAGTGTTTTAGGGTTTAGGGTAGTGCAGTGGTGTATGGGTAGTGTAGGGAGTCATGCTGGGGTAGTGTTTTAGGGTTTAGGGTAGTGCAGTGGTGTTTGGGTAGTGGAGGGGGTAGTGTTTTAGGGTTTAGGGTAGTGCGCCCAACCAGCCACAATATCCGTGGACAAAGGGGATCCTGACTCTTTGGAACGCTCCGTCAATTGAATAATTTGGGTCAAGGGCCCTACCACGTCCAGGACCTATCAATTCCTTTCTTGGGATCCCTCATATACTTGGAGAAAAACGTACGTAGTTTCTCATCAATTTCAGGCATGTGTGCCACCTTCCCCTTCAGTGAGGGCCTGGGGCATTCTCCCCTCATCCTATTCCTGACCTCCCTTTCAAGGGGTTGATGGATTTTCCCCGCCACTTTGGCGTCAGGTGTCCACTCTGCCGACCTAGGATGGTAAATTTGGGTAGGCTCGAACATGTCCGAGTGGACCCCGTCCCCAACCGGGGACTGAGAGGAGTGGGACTCTGGATGCCAGGGACGCCCCGAGTCCTTATCCTCATCGGAGGAGAAATCGTCCTCCGATACACCCTCTCCCTCTAAGGGAAACCCGCCGTCGGGGTCTACAATAGTGGTGACAGTGTCGCAATTTTCTCCGGGCCCCTCCTCCTCCCGGCAGGGTGCATGTTTTAGCGTTTGCGCACTCTTGAGAAAGGTCTCTGTAAGTTTATCAAATCCTTCCAAGTGCCCCGCATTATGCTTAACGGCCCTTTTATTCCCCATCTGGGAGCTACTTGGACCCGCCACCACCAGATCTGGGTCACTGAACACCCCAGGGATGCTTTTCGCCAGCTTATCAACCTGATCCCTAAGAGGAGCCAGCGCCCTAGAAATAGCCAGAGAGAGGGCTTGGTCCACTGCTGGGGGGAGAAGTTGGGGGGCCATTCCTCCTACACTTCCTGGTAGGAGGAGTAAAAATGGTCTTCTGGAGAAGACATGATAGCAGAGGGTGTGAGCACAGAACAAATGCCCTTAAAATCCTTAAGACAGCCCCCTCGCCAGTGCTCCAACAGCTGGGCTTTCCCCGAAGCTGTTATAAGAATAGACTGAGGCGCAATACCAATTACCACCACCAGGTGGCGCTGGTCACTAACGTGGCCGTGTGGGGAAATCACCGCGTAGCTGTGTCAAAATTAGACGAGGGTTGGTCGGGAATCAAGCGGACACTAAAGGAGTGACCGGATTCCCAAACGCGGGTAAAGACCAGCGGGAGCGCTCGACGGAGCTGCCTTGCTCGGACCAGACGTGCCTGACAGGATCTCACCGCGCGCAGAGCACACAGCGGGAGAAACTGCGAGGGGGAGAATGCGCTCGGGCAAGAGCCTGCTGCGTAGGGGAATATGAAACAATACCAAGGCAATAATGCTAATAACGTGCACAAGAAACCGCTACACAAACAGCAACAACGTCAGATTAAGCCAAGAATGTAAGGAATGCACTTAACTGACGAGCAGTGAAGAAAGAGGAAGCGGAAGGGACGTCACGATATTATATACGATGGACTGTGATATGATTGGATTATAGTTGCCTTGGAGAGTACCCCCCTAATGGTTCATGGGTTGTGTAGTCTTTTGTTTAATGATTGTTGTGTTACGTTTTCTTTGAACTGCTATGCAAATAAAGTGAGGAAAGATATGCATAATCCTCGCCTCCGTCCTGCCATAGAATTCATTAAACTTTATTTGATCTGATTTAGAAACATAGGGGCATATTATCAAGAAACGGCGTTAAAATTATCGCCGCTTTAGCGGCAGAAAACTGCCGCTAAAGCGGCGATAATGGGCTTGATAATATGCCCTTGAGAATTCCAATAGAAGCCAATGTTCTGGTGTCAACATGGGCTTCTATTGGAATTCTCCAGGGCATATTATCAAGCCCATTATCGCCGATTTTGCGGCAGTTTTCTGCCGCTAAACCGGCGATAATTTTAACGCCGTTCTTGATAATATGCCCCATAGATTATAAAAGTGTACATAAAAACAGTAAATCCTCTTTCCTAATACAATACAGTGAGAATTAATTAAAACCAGTAGGTAAAAACGGGTGTTACAAAGCCCGGTTCAGAGCAACTTCAGGTTAACAGAATCGTAAAGTTCAATGTTTCGCAAGATCAATCTCATGTACTTCGTGCAAAATACGCAATAAGGGGTCCAAGTAAAATGTAACGCTCCAATACCTGACCAGTTTGCCCTGTATAAAACTGCAGAAAAACTAAAAATAAAAAGTGTTTTGCACACTTCTGTCATTGGGCTATATGTGGGCTACATCTGGGTGATATTTGTGCTACATTTGGGCTCTTTTTTCTCTGGTGGCCATCTTGGGAGACTTATTTGTTATGAAGTTTCCTAATTTCGTCATTTACTGCAGTCTCCTCAGTAGGAAATGCTTTCAGTTTTTTACTTTGATTCCATCAAGAAGGCATTCAGATGTGTCACACATTTGCCATAAATTCAGAATGTTAGCGCTCTAGTTGTTCATTAGATCACTGTAGTAAAGCTACTGCTCACCAGGGAGTTAACTGGAAGTCTACTGCTGGTATTGAAAGTGATTGTTTCAGTCTGCATGTCAGAATTTTCTAATGAAATAGAAGAGGATTTGAGATCTCACTTAAAACATGCCCTAAATTTTCTTTCTGCAGCACTAACCATAATTTCTATGACAAAATGAACCCCCTCATTTTGTTCCTTTTTAAATTAAATGTTTTAAGTGTTACCAGTTTATTCCAATCAAGATGGCTTCAGGTGTGCCATACTTTTGTCATAAGTAAGACTGTTAGCGCTCTAGTTGTTCTTTAGAACACTCTTGGAAGCTGCAGTAGAACACAAAGGCATCAACTGACAGGCTGCTCCTGTTGAAATATAACAGGAAGATATTTGAGATCTCTCTTAAAACATGTCCTAATTTTTCTTTCTACAGCACTAACCATAATTTCTATGACAAAATGAACCCCTTCATTTTGTTCCTTTTTAAATTAAATGTTTTAAGAGTTACCAGTTTATTCCAATCAAGATGGCTTCAGGTGTGCCATAATTTTGTCATAAGTAAGACTGTTAGCGCTCTAGTTGTTCTTTAGAACACTCTGGGAAGCTGCAGTAGAACACAAAGGCATCAACTGACAGGCTGCTCCTGTTGAAATATAACAGGAAGATATTTGAGATCACATTTGAAATATGTCCTAATTTTTCTTTCTACAGCACTAACCATAATTTCTATGACAAAATGAACCCCATCATTTTGTTCCTTTTTAAATTAAATGTTTTAAGTGTTACCAGTTTATTCCAATCAAGATGGCTTCAGGTGTGCCATACTTTTGTCATAAGTAAGGCTGTTAGCACTCTAGTTGTTCTTTAGAACACTCTGGGAAGCTGCAGTAGAACACAAAGGCATCAACTGACAGGCTGCTCCTGTTGAAATATAACAGGAAGATATTTGAGATCTCACTTAAAACATGTTCTAATTTTTCTTTCTACAGCACTAACCATAATTTCTATGGCAAAATGAACCCCTCATTTTGTTCCTTTTTAAATTAAATGTTTTAAGTGTTACCAGTTTATTCCAATCAAGATGGCTTCAGGTATGCCATACTTTTGTCATAAGTAAGACTGTTAGCTCTCTAGTTGTTCTTTAGAACACTCTGGGAAGCTGCAGTAGAACACAAAGGCATCAACTGACAGGCTGCTCCTGTTGAAATATAACAGGAAGATATTTGAGATCTCACTTAAAACATGTCCTAATTTTTCTTTCTACAGCACTAACCATAATTTCTATGACAAAATGAACCCCTCATTTTGTTCCTTTTTAAATTAAATGTTTTAAGAGTTACCAGTTTATTCCAATCAAGATGGCTTCAGGTGTGCCATAATTTTGTCATAAGTAAGACTGTTAGCGCTCTAGTTGTTCTTTAGAACACTCTGGGAAGCTGCAGTAGAACACAAAGGCATCAACTGACAGGCTGCTCCTGTTGAAATATAACAGGAAGATATTTGAGATCACACTTGAAACATGTCCTAATTTTTCTTTCTACAGCACTAACCATAATTTCTATGACAAAATGAACCCCATCATTTTGTTCCTTTTTAAATTAAATGTTTTAAGTGTTACCAGTTTATTCCAATCAAGATGGCTTCAAGTGTGCCATACTTTTGTCATAAGTAAGGCTGTTAGAACTCTAGTTGTTCTTTAGAACACTCTGGGAAGCTGCAGTAGAACACAAAGGAATCAACTGACAGTCTCTGCCATTGTTGGATGTACACGTTTTACTGAGAATGTCAGACTTCATTCTCACATGACTGAGAAAGATAATGTGAATTTACAGAAAATATGCTCTCATTTTAGCTTCTGGAGCACCTTCCAAAACTGTATGGGACAAGCATGTGAAAATAGTTTTCTCTCAAACATGATATCCCAGCAGAAGGTTTTTCACAGGGTAAAATCACCTTAGAACACACCACAATTCCTGAAATTAGTATGGTACCATCAACAAATGAATTCTAAGGTAACTAAAATCTGTTATCACCCTTTATAGTTCTCCTTTTGGTAACCCTCAAAATCTTCTACTGCAGCTTCCCAGAGTGTTCTAAAGAACAACTAGAGTGCTAACAGCCTTACTTATGACAAAAGTATGGCACACCTGAAGCTATCTTGATAGGAATAAACTGGTAACACTTAAAACATTTAATTTAAAAGGAACAAAATGATGGCGTTCATTTTGTCATAGAAATTATGGTTAGTGCTGTAGAAAGAAAAATTAGGACATGTTTCAAGTGTGATCTCAAATATCTTCCTGTTATATTTCAACAGGAGCAGCCTGTCAGTTGATGCCTTTGTGTTCTACTGCAGCTTCCCAGAGTGTTCTAAAGAACAACTAGAGCGCTAACAGTCTTACTTATGACAAAAGTATGGCACACCTGAAGCCATCTTGATTGGAATAAACTGGTAACACTTAAAACATTTAATTTAAAAAGGAACAAAATGAGGGGGTTCATTTTGCCATAGAAATTATGGTTAGTGCTGCAAAAAGAAAATTTAGGGCATGTTTTAAGTGAGATCTCAAATCCTCTTCTATTTCATTAGAAAATTCTGACATGCAGACTGAAACAATCACTTTCAATACCAGCAGTAGACTTCCAGTTAACTCCTTGGTGAGCAGTAGCTTTACTACAGTGATCTAATGAACAACTAGAGTGCTAACATTCTGAATTTATGGCAAATGTGTGACACATCTGAATGCCTTCTTGATGGAATCAAAGTAAAAAACTGAAAGCATTTCCTACTGAGGAGACTGTAGTAAATGAGGAAATTTGGAAACTTCATAACAAATAAGTCTCCCAAGATGGCCACCAGAGAAAAAAGAGCCCATATGTAGCACAAATATCACCCAGAGGTAGCCCACGTATAGCCCAATGACAGAAGTGTGCAAAACACTTTTTCTTTTTTGTTTTTTTGCAGTTTTGTATAGTGCAGACTGGTCAGGTATTGGAGTGCTTTACATGAGCATTGGTTACATCACACAAGGACAAATTCATGTTGGTTGACCCCTACACTACCCAAACACCACTGCACTACCCTAAACCCTAAAACAGTACCCCCAGCAAGACCCCTTCACTACCCAAACACAACTGCACTACCCTAAACTCAAAAACACTACCCCCAGCACGACCCCTACACTACCCAAACACCACTCCACTACCCTAAACCCTAAATCTACCCCCTACACTACACAAATACCACTGCACTACCCTAAACCCTAAAACACTAGAACCCAGCACGACCCCCTACAGTACACAAACACCACTGCACTACCCTAAACCCTAAAACACTACCCCCACACTACACAAACACCACTGCACTACCCTAAACCCTAAAACACTACCCCAGCACGACCCCCTACACTACCCAAACACCACTGCACTACCCTAAACCCTAAAACACTACCCCCAGAACGACTCCCTACACTACACAAATACCACTGGACTACCCTAAACCCTAAAACATTACCCCCAGCACGACTCCCTACACTACCTAAACACCACTGCACCACACTAAACCCTAAATCTACCCCCAGCATGACCTCCCACACTACACAAACACCACTGCACTACCCTAAACCCTAAAACACTACCCCCAGCATGACCCCCTACACTACCCAAACACCACTGCACTACCCTAAACCCTAAAACACTAACCCCAGCATGACCCCCTACACTGCCCAAACACCACTGCACTACCCTATACCCTAAAACACGACCCCGTACACTACACAAACACAACTGCACTACCCTAAACCCTAAAACACTACCCACAGCATGACCCCCTACACTACGCAAACACCACTGCACTACCCTAAACCCTAAAACACTACCCCCTACACTACACAAACACCACTGCCCTACCCTAAACCCTAAAACACAACCCCCAGCATGACCCCCTACACTACACAAACACCACTGCACTACCCTAAACCCCCTACACTATACAAACACCACTGCATTACTCTAAACCCTAAAACACTACCCCCAGCACGACCCCCTCACAACACAAACACCACTGCACTACCCTAAACCCTAAATAGACCCCCAGCACGACCCCCTACACTACCCAAACACCACTGCCATACCCTAAACCCTAAAACACTACCCCCAGCATGAACCCCTACACTACCCAAACACCACTGCACTACCCTAAACCTTAAAACACTACCCCCAGCACTACCCCCTACACTACACAAACACCACTGCACTACCCTAAACCCTAAAACACTACCCCAGCACTACCCCCTACACTACCCAAACACCACTGCACTAACATAAACCCTAAAACACTACCCCCAGCACAACCTCCTACACTACACAAACACCACTGCACTACCCTAAACCCTAAAACACTACCCCCAGCACGACTCCCTACACTACCCAAACACCACTGCACTACCCTAAACCCTAAATCTACCCCCAGCACGACCCCCTACACTACCCAAACACCACTGCACTACCCTAAACCATAAAACACTACCCCCAGCATGACCCCCTACACTACACAAACACCACTGCACTACCCTAAACCCTAAAACACTACCACCAGCATGACCCCCTACACTACTCAAACACCACTGCACTACCCTAAACCCTAAAACACTAACCCAGCACGACCCCCTACACTACCCATACACCACTGCACTACCCTAAAGCCTAAAACACTACCCCCAGCATGACCCCCTACACTACTGCACTACCCTAAACCCTAAAACACTACCCCCAGCACGACCCCCTACACTACCCAAACACCACTGCACTACCCTAAACCCTAAAACACTACCCCCAGCACGACCCCCTACACCACCCAAACACCACTGCACTACCCTAAACCCTAGAAAAGAAAGCCCCACCCCATGCCCAATCCCCCTTACCTCTCACTCCTCGTGGTTCCTCTCTCCTCGTGGTTCCTGCTTCACGCTCGTCTCTGAGGGGCGGTGCACGTCGTTGTGAGGAAACGGAACAGCCTCTGTTTCCTTACAACGACATGGATCGTCTACATGTTTTTAGAACGCATGGTCATTTACCATACATACCTTTACAACAAAATTCGTTGTAAAGGCATGCGTGGTAAATGACCATGCGTTCTAAAAAATGCGTAGTAATGACTTTCGTGATGTACAACGCATGCGTGGTAATGCATGCGTTGTAATGGTATCGCAAAGTAAAAAGTAGTTGAAACGGCTGTTTACCGATCGAAGCTGGCCCCTGTTCTTCAGTGAGACGTTTATTTGATTAATTAGGAGGAAGGAAAGTGTTTTTTTACCGAAAAGTGCATTCCCGGCTGTTGTATTGTGAAAGTGTCCGCGTGGCCTGGTTTCACTTCCGGTGAGAGAGTGGAAGAGTCTGTTTGGATCTAAAGGAGTTCTGTTGTTGGACGGGGCCGGCGCGACATGTCATCAGAAAACATAGCTAATGGAAAGCGTCCTCCCTGAAGTGTGGAGCAGTGCCATGAGAGGTCAACGAGTGTGCGTCCCACCGCAGTATGACCGTACCACGTGACCCATGTGCCACCTCCAGGGTACGGGAGGCAGAAGCGGCATCGCAGGTCCTCTTGAAGACCGTTGTAGCACTAATTCTACATTTTGGTACTAGGGCATTTTAACTTCGTTGTTCCTGCCAGATACAAAGAGAAGATCCTGTGTTATTCAGTGCCCTCGTTACCTTTTTTGTGGGTTGTGGTGCTTGTCACTTCGCTGCCCCGCCGGTGCACACGACTGGGCACCCCACCTCGTGTGCCATCTGCAGGGCCTCTGCCCTCGGATCACTGGTTTCGGTTTCTGGAGTGGCAACATAAACAGTTGCTCCCAAAGGACTAGCCTGAACACTTAGGTGAATATCCCCTGCACCAGCATTCCACGGAAATTCTTTCCTAGCTCTCCCATGTCAACGAGGACGTCATAATAGCACGGCTCCGCTCGCGACACCGTATGACGTCATCGGAGCCATAAGAGAACCTCATCGGCGTGCTGACGTCAGTTCCACCCATTTTTTCCGTGCCACCGAGGCAAACAGGGGACCGAGACATTTTCACATGTATACATAGTATAATAAATATATATATATTCACTGAAAAAACCATAGGTTTCAGGCACGTTATAGTTAGAAATTAGCATTTAAAAAACCTTAGAAATTCACTGAAAAAACCATAGGTTTCAGGCACGTTATAGTTAGAAATTAGCATTTAAAAAACCTTAGAAATTCACTGAAAAAACCATAGGTTTCAGGGGCGTTATAGTTAGTTGGACATTTCACTCGTACAAAACCATAGAAATTCCCCCGTTATAGTTAGTTCAGCTAACTATAACTCGCGCGCCCGCAATGCACTGCTGATGACGTCACATATTACATCACTCATGACATGGTCAGTGACATTACTCATGACATCACTGATGACATCTCAAATGACATCACTGATGACATCACTGATGACATCATCCAGTGAATGTGTGTTTTTCTGAAAATTAAATATGTTTTATATATGTATATCTCAAGGTCGATGGAAGAATAAATGGGTATATAAGTGTCTAAATGGATGATTTTGTTTTGTAAAATTGATTGTATAACTGACTAAGTGTATCTTAGTGAATACATGGGTTAGTGAGTAATGTTTAAATATGAAAATATCTGTATCAGTCTCTCACTTTGTGTATAAGTGGCTGCATGGGTTGGTGAGTAGCTACATGAGTGTCTATATGGGTTATTAGTTGGTTTTTTGAGTATCAGTATGAGTGTCTGAGTGTCTGTATGGTTCGGTGGGGGTATTACTTAGTGCATAGATGCATGAATGAGTGACTCACTGTTTGTATGTGTTGAAGACAGCATGTGGGCAGGACTGTATAGGTGGATGAGTATGTGTATGGGTGTGTTAGTGAGTGAATGACTGTCTCAATAGTGTCTTTATGAGTAACTACATATGTTTTAAACTAGTATATGTGAGTATTGGTGTATATAAGTGAGTATATGTGAGAGTGAGAGATTGGAAGAGTTCCTGTACAAATAAGTAGGTGTTTCTATAAGTGATTGTTTAAGAGAGTAAGAATGTGTAAGTTTCTGTAGAAGTAAGTGTGGTAGTGTGTGTATAACTGTATATGCAAGTAAATGGATGTTTGATACTTTGTTTGCATGTGTGACTATGTGTGTGAGTAACTCTATGGATGAGTGGCGGTGTGTAACAGGATGTATAGGTGTATGAGTACATATGATGAGTGAGTACATGTATGAGTGACTGTATAGGGACTGTTGGTGAATGAGTGGATGTGTGTGTAGATCTTGGAATTACTGAATAGGTGTGTTGTAACTGGTATTGGTATGTCCATTGTTTTGAAAATGTTAGTTTGTATTTTTGAGTGTGTGTATCAAAGGTTATATTAGGGTGAGAGGAGGTCTGCCACTCTATCACAAGGATGATGTCATCAGTGATGTCATCAGTGATGTCATTTGAGATGTCATCAGTGATGTCATGAGTGATGTCACTGACCATGTCATGAGTGATGTAATATGTGACGTCATCAGCAGTGCATTGCGGGCGCGCGAGTTATAGTTAGCTGAACTAACTATAACGGGGGAATTTCTATGGTTTTGTACGAGTGAAATGTCCAACTAACTATAACGCCCCTGAAACCTATGGTTTTTCAGTGAATTTCTAAGGTTTTTTAAATGCTAATTTCTAACTATAACGTGCCTGAAACCTATGGTTTTTTCAGTGAATATATATATATATATATATATTGATATATATATTCACTAAAAACAAAGGTTACCTGAACGTTATAGTTAGGAAATGGAATTAAAAAAAAATTAAGAAATTCAC
This sequence comes from Calotriton arnoldi, assembly GCA_963921515.1. Classification (NCBI taxonomy): domain Eukaryota; kingdom Metazoa; phylum Chordata; class Amphibia; order Caudata; family Salamandridae; genus Calotriton; species Calotriton arnoldi. Next base: position 279,098 of record CAWUFW010013600.1, read on the forward strand.
TGAAAAACCCAAAGGTTACAGAGACGTTATAGTTAGGTTCAGGTTTCACTCGTACAAAACCACTGAAATTCAGCAGTAATAACTAGCGCCCCGCAATGCACTGCTAATGACCTCCCATATTACATCACTCATGACATGGTCAGTGACATCACTGAGGACATCACTGATGACATCTCAAATCACATCACTGATTACATCATCCACAGAATTTCTGACACACCCACTCAAACCCCCATATAACCTTTCATACACCCACTCTAACTTCCACACTGACATTCTCAAAACCATTGACACACCCATACCAGTACTTACACACTCACTCACTGATTCATAGATCTACACACACTTCCACTTGCTTACCCATTCAGCCTTTCATACACCCACCGAGTCACTAACACAGCCATTGACATATCCACTCATTCACCCATACAGCCACTCACACACTGAGTCAGCCACCCATAGAAGTACTCACACACCTACTCATGACATCTAGCAACCTGCGTTGACTTCTACACTATGATGGTTATATTAATACATGGTTGCCGCTATTATCACTGTACATACACTTGGTTTTTGCACCATGCCTATACATTAACGCAGGGATTGTGTTATTATTGTGTTACTTTAACAATTTACTTTGACATTTTACCCATTCCAAGATGGCTCCCACCTTGCGGATACTGGACAGTGAGCCTGTCAATCAGTCCTATCTTGATTTCACCTTTTGTATTCATATGACGCTCTGTCAGTATATGCATTTTGTGTGATCAAGGCCGCAACGCGTCACAATTTGGATTTATGAAGTAATAAATCTATTTGTGCCTTGCATCGCTGGTTTGTGTTCCTGAGAGGGCGGTAACTTCTGCTTTTCATTACGGACGACTGCTGGAGGCTCCGCCGGCTCACGCGCCACTTCCCCAGGGTTTTTGGTTCCCGGAAGGAGCGTTCTTTCTTTGGTGGATTTACACGGAGGGAAACGTCTACGGATTTGGAGACCGGCCGCTTCTACAAGGAATTTTCCTGCCGTTGGAGACTATGGCGACGCGTCTCAGAAGGTGAGCCTTTACATTTATCAGAGGGGTGGTGGGTCTACCGGTGTCGGAGGATACGGGAGACCGAACTACGGCTGATTTTACGGGACGAACACAGCTCTGATTGGCGTCCGCTTCTGTCCGATTTCAGCACGAGGGGTGTCAGGAACACAGACACGAGATAGCTATCTCTTACCCCATAACTCACCACGGCTTTACTAGGATTGCATGACCATCAGAAACACTTGATCATTCTAGAGGCGACAGGAGGAACTTGATATTCATCAAGGGGAACACCAGGGATCAGGTACTTTTTCTGGGGACACTAATGAGACAAATCCACACACAAGAACCATGGAAGACGATACAGACAGACGTGCTGTGGCACATACTCTGTTTTCAAGAGCCCCTGGGAAAGGGCATACAAGCAGTGCACAGACAACGCGTGAACCAACTATTGTGGATCTATTGAGAAAGCTAGAGAAATTGAGCAAAACGAAATATCCAAATGGTGGGAGGCCATTTCCCTCCAGGATTACGTCGACAAAGACATGGTTCCGAGGGGACTAAGGATATATATTACTCCATCATATGAGTCTCCAGATCCGGGCATGCTTGAGGAATGGGCTGCTAACTCTGCCAAAAGTTCCAGGACCATGATGGAAATATTAATCAAGTACGCTTGGCAGGACAGGGAAACAACCATGGCAGACATCAAGCATTTGAAAGACGACCTCACTAAGAGTAACGAACAAGATACCATCTCCAGGTTCATGAAAGAAATGAAAACAAGACTAACCAACTACGAAGATGATATTAAGACTAGAAAACGGAGGAAACACCACCGCGACTGTGTCGATTATGAGACAGGAAGGATCCTTACCTACAGTCGAAAATATGACCATATGTATGAAACCTACCATTCTGACACACACAAACAGACTACAACGTCACCGGAGGAGACTAGAGAAACATCAAGCGAAGCTGACACCGATACGCCAGCCACATCCATCGCATCTGGCAGTTCAACGTCAGGCAGTGAAACTGACGTTAGACCCAAGACTTTTTTAGACGAATACCGGCTCCTTCGTCGGGCCGACAGACATCAAGGACAACACCAAAACCCAAGACCAAGAACACCAACTAACACGGGAGAGGATGGGGAAGAGTGCGGGGCGCCAGCAAAGGAGGAGGAAGAGACACAAGCAGAGGTAGAAGAAACGGGAACAACGAGGAGCGCATGGGAAGTTTATCAACTCGCTCAAAAACAGCATCATAATGGATGAAAAGAAGGTAAATCAAACCATCATTAACCTCACTGATAACCCCTCAGTAACCTTGAGAAAAGAACTCTCTGCTTAGGTCTATCGTTCTGCCCCACGCAACCCCTAGACTATGTGAACACTCGCATTGACATTTTCCAATTTTGTCGAAAATTGAAATTAAAGAAATGGCACAAATTAAAACCTTTCGACAACAAAGACTACAGGAAGAAACAATGGACCAGCACCAGTGAAGAGCTCAATATCAATGACATTGACACTCTCACGACAATTCACGAACTTGAAGGCGGTACCAACAATGCCAATGCTAATGTACATGATATTCTTGATGATTTGGAAGTTGGTTATGACAGGGCTGCCTCCTCCAAATTCAAACCCAAATCCACTTTTCTTCCCATCATGCCGCATGACAGAATAGACACTTTTCAGGACATTGTGTCCAGCCAACTTCTCCTCTTTAGACAGAAATCATGGTTTGGTAAATCCCATCACTCACAACACAATATCACGATAACACAAAAAGATGCCATTAAGAATTTGGCCAAGGATGATACAATTGTCATAAGACCTTTAGATAAGGGAGGAAATGTGGTCATCTTAAGTAGAGACATGTATATAGCTGAGGCAACACGACAACTGAGCGATCTGACTTTCTACAGTCAGACCTACAAAGACGAATACACGAATTACAGGCATTTGGAGCCTCCTTGTCGATTGGAAGGACAGAGCCTGCTTGAATGGGAGGAATTTTGTTTCCTCAAGAGAAATTTTTTCAAGCTCCCAGTCCTCTATCTTCGCCCCAAAATCCATAAGAATGCAACCAATCCTCCGGGCAGACCCATCGTGTCTTCCAGGTAGTGTGCTTGAAAATGTCTCAAGGTACGTTGACAATTTACTAAGGGACCAAGTCATCACCTTACCATCTTATGTCAAAGACACCAAAGACTTTCTCACCAAAATACAGGGCATACAGTGGCACACAACTTTTCTTTTGGTAACCTTAGATGTCAATTCACTCTACACGATTATAGAGCACAAAACAGGCATCAAGGCTTGCGCCAAATATCTCACTAAACGTCCCTCACGCTTCTTGGAACATACTAAAATGCTCCTTGAGATGATACGTTACTGCCTGCTCAACAATTTCTTTCTATTTAATGGCAACATCTATAGACAGACTCTCAGGACTGCCATGTGCACCTGCTTTGCCCTCAGTTTCGCAAATCTGTTGCTGGGTGCATGGGAATAGGAAATCAGGGTACACCCCAATTTCACTAGAGATTTTCAACAGGTCATCATATGGCTCAGATACATAGACGACCTGTTCCTCATCTGGAACAGTACTGAATCTGAAGCCAGGGATTTCATCTGCAGATTGAACCTCAATAACATCAATCTCAAACTAACCAGCAACATGAGCAACATCTCTGTGGAGTTTCTCGATGTCAAAGTTGAAATCACCAACAATCATGTCCATACTAGATTATTCAGAAAAGCCACGGCCGGTAACAGTTTACTGCATGCCATGAGCAGTCATCCAGACAACCTCAAATGGAGCCTCCCCTACGGGGAACTCCTGAGGACCAAGCGAAACTGCAGCACTGAGGAAGCTTTCTTCTCAGAACAGGACACCATGCTCACTAGATTCGGGATGGGTTCTCTGTAGAGCAGTTGAGAAAGTCAAACTAGTCACCAGGACCACAACCTTAGAAAACAAGGCTTCTGAGAACACCGTACAGGAAGGCAGTGACACAACCAGGGTCATTCTCACTTACAACAGCAATGCCAAAGACGTTCAGAAGATCCTGGCAAGAAATTTGGAAATTCTGGCCAAGGATCCTGTCATTGGCAATTCCATTCCTGACAGAACCAGAATCACGCACAGAAAGGGATGCAACCTAAGGGACACACTGGTGCATAGCGATAACACTACCTATGCCAGCACCAACAACATGAATCTACAAGGATTTTTTCCTTGCAGTCACTGCAAGGCATGCCGCAGTAGCACCATGAGAAAGGAATACACAAACACCAATAAGAAAGTCACCATACGCATCAACCAATTTCTCACTTGCAGTTCCACATATGTGGTGTATGTACTTGAGTGTCCCTGCAACCTACGTTATGTGGGCAGTACGAAACACATGGCTAAGAAAAGTGTCTTAGAACATATGAGAGCCATAGTCAACAAGGTCCCACACTACCCCAGTGTGAGACACTTCGAATCACACCACTACTCAGACAGCTCCAAGCTCAAATATTTTGCCATAGAACAGGTTCACATTGGTGCGCGTGGTGGGAATAGGGCACTGCAGCTGAGAAAACGCGAATACATGCACATCATAGACCTAGGCCCCCGCCACCTAGGGGGACATAATATCGATGAGGAAATGGCGATACATCTGCATGAAGAATAATTGCCCCATGACTGCACAATCTCTGATCTTATATCTGTATGCTTTTGATCTCTGATCTATCCATACAACTAAGCAATTCTGTAGCAGTTATTTGATATACTACACAGATCCTGACCAGCTTCTGACATTTGTATTTTTGTTTCTCTTACAGGAGGAAAGGAAGGGACCCACGGATTCGAACTAGTCACCTTTGAGATCCATACCCTTTTCTTCGATAAGAACACCTGTGTTTTTGCCTCGACTGCCCCAGATAAGGATGTTTATCACTTTTAACTTTTTTTTTCTTCTTGTTTTGTATCACTTATTCATACAGAGCGCATATGTCCCAAACCCACTTAGGGGATGCAACCACATTATTAGATTGTTATCCAACAGCATCTAGGGGTGTGGGCATCAATCATGTCACGTTTTAACCCCTATCCCACTATTGGGGATGTATATTTCACGATGCATGGGCTTCCAACAGCAGCAGACAGTACATTTGGAATGCGTATTAGCACGGCGAGCAGCCAAGCTGCTTCTCTGTGTATCTGACACTATGTTGCATTCAATTACATGACATCTAGCAACCTGCGTTGACTTCTACACTATGATGGATATATTAATACATGGTTGCCGCTATTATCACTGTACATACACTGTTGGTTTTTGCACCATGCCTATATATTAACGGAGGTATCGTGTTATTGTGTTACTTTGACAATTTACTTTGACATTTTACCCATTCAAAGATGGCCCCCACCTTGCGGATACTGGACACTAAGCCTGTCAATCAGTCCTATCTTGATTTCACCTTTTGTATTCATATGCCGCTCTGTCAGTATATGCATTTTGTGTGATCAAGGCCGCTTGACGGCCGAAACGCGTCACAATTTGGATTTTTGAAGTAATAAATCTATTTGTACCTTGCATCGCTGGTTTGTGGTTCCTGAGAGCGCGGTAACTTCTGCTTTTCAATACGGACGACTGCCGGAGACTCCGCCGGCTCATGCACCACCTCCCCAGGGTTTCTGGTTCCCGGAAGGAGCGTTCTTTCTTTGGTGGATATATATATATATATATAACTATATATATGTATATATATATCTCCAACCTGATGCAAATAACTCGCGTTCTCAGGTTCCAAGGAAAGGAAAGATTTATTACTCAAAGTAACGCGTTTCGAAAGACAACTTTCTTGATCACACAATGAGCTTCATGAAAACAGTGTTATACATAGACAAGGTACTAAGGACACTGACATAGAAAGCGGACTAAAGCGCGAAATACATAGTTCTTTGCACAGTGAGTGTGGCGGCCATCTTATAGTAGTGTACATATACAGAAAAACAAAAGTATATACAAGTGTAATATGCAATGAAGGTTGTTGTAAATATAGTTAAGTCACAATATATCCACATATCACAACTTTTACAAAGGCACAATGCACTGAAATGGATGGAGAGAAAAGTAAAAGTAAGAGTAAGAGTTACAGGCTCCAGGAAATTACTGCGGATATCTGCGCACATCGTGAACGGCATCCCGGTCGGCGTCCCAGAGGTAAGCCTTGCCTGGGGGGTGTATTCTGGGGCCGGCACGGTCAAACGCGTTGGCCCTTCGGAGTGCAGCACCAGGGGGTGGCGTCTCTGGTTGGCCGGGCGGGAGAGTCGATAAAGGGAGGGACTATGGACACGGTAATTACCGGTCACGGCATCCGAGCCTGAATTACAGTGAAAACCCCAGTGAATACCAGGAGTCCTGCCTTCCCTATCGGTGTGCAGAAGGAGAATAAAGGCGGCATTCAGAACCTCCATGCCAGGAGAGGGACTGCACAGAAAGGAAAATTATCTAATCTACTACATACCCGGGGAAGTGCAATCTTGCGCTACCGACTGGGTGAACTCTAACTACATTTCAAAGAGAACTCAGTAGGGTCATTCATATTATTTACTCAACATGGAGGAAGAATCACAGAGGCGCATGGCGGCACAAACATTACTGGCACGGGCTCCAGGCAAGATGCAAAGTGTGATAGCGACTCAAAGCAAGGATACTACACTCAGCACCAAATTCAAGAGATACGAAAAACTTAAAAAATCAGAGACATCGAAGTGGTGGGAGGCAATCTCCCTTCAAGACTATATTGATAAAAACATGGTACCACGGGGGCTTCGCATCTACACTACGCCCTCTTACAAATCGCCGAATCCACAGATGTTGGAGGAATGGGAGGAGAATTCTGCCGCAAGTTCTAAGAAGATGTTGTGCATATTAGTTAAATATGCATGGGAAGATAGAGAAACGATCATGAAAGAAATTGCAGAACTGGAAGAAGAAGTTAAGGCAAACAGCGACCAAACTACTATAAAGAAGTTTAAAGATGACCTCAAAAGCAGACTACTCCAACATGAAGAGGATATCAAGTTAAGGAAACAAAGAAAACTTCACCGCGACTGTGCGGACTACGAGAGTGGGCGCATCCTTACTTATAGTAGAAAATATGATCACCTCTACAATTTTCAACCAACCAGTGCGAATATAAATCAACAGGATGGAGAGAACACGACTGTGACTCCAGTAGGTAATAGTGACTCAGATACCGATGTTTCTGTTAACACCGCAAGCACGTCCTCGGAAGTGGAAATAATTACAAGACCAGCCACTTTTTTAGACGAATACCGCACGCCGAGGAGGGGGCGGCAAGCAGCAAGACCTACCCCACCAACGACACCGCGAGGAAGATGACAACGGGGAAGAGGAAGAGGAAGAGGCAGGGGAGGAGCCAACAAAGAAGAAGTAGACGCAAGCAAAGGATCCAGAAAAGGAAACAAATCGAAGCCTGTGGGAACCAGAGTTGGGGGCTCGACAAAGAAACAACAATGATGGATAGCACTATGGTAAACAAGACAGTTATCAATCTTTCCAATCGCTCGCTATCTTTCCTTGAAAAGAAAACTTTATGTCTGGGCTTGACAGTCTGCCCCACTGAAATTTTCAATTACTCTACCACAGTATAGACATATTCAAATTTATAAGGAAACTGAAACTTACAAAATGGCACAGCCTTAAAGGTAGTAGAGCTGTAGATAATGTTGCGAATGAAATCACAGCTACCCCCACAAACCTCATTGTTGGAGATGCCAACACACTCAGGACGATGCAGGAATTAGAATTCACCGCGGGGGCTACGCTCGATGAAAACTTAGCCATCAGGAATTAAACCCTGAACATTACCACCGACAAAGCCGCCTCTACCCCTTTCAAACCTAGATCCATTTTTTACCCCAACTTACCACATGAAAATATAGATACTTTCCATGATGTGGTAACTAAAGCCTTACTTGAATGCAAACATCAAAAGAACTTCAGGGGTGCTAGGACTTATAACCTTACTATCAAACAAAAAGATATCATCAAGGAACTTGCTAATGATAAAGAAATTGTGATCCGCCCAGCCGCGCGGCCCCCCTCCCGAGGCTGATTTCGGCCCTGAGGACCCATCCTCTGGGGCCTGGCCTCGTTTTTATTTTTTTTATTTTTAATAACGGGAGGGGGCTGCGTGGCCCCCCTTCCCTGGGCCACTTCTTGCCCTGGGGACCCCATCCCCCAGGGCTTGGCCAGCCTTTATTTTTAATTTTAGAGAGGGTCCGTGTAACCCCCCTCCTGAGGCCAATTATGGCCCCGTGGACCCCATCCCCCGGGGCCGGCCTTCAGTTAAAAATAAATAAATAAATTAATTAATTAAAAGGGAGGGGTCTGAGTGGCCCCCCTCCAGGGCCACTTCTGGCCTCGGGGACCCCTTCCCCCGGGGCCGGCCCTCATGTTGGGGACCACGGGGGGAGCCCCAATGCCCCCGCGGTGGTATACGAAAGATTCTTTGGGGGTGTGAGTGGGTGCATCAGTGATTCTGTGGATGATGTCCTCAGTGATGTCATTTGAGATGTCATCAGTGATGTCACTGACCATGGGGGCCTATTACGATGGTGGTCGGATGTCGACCGCCTGGCCGGCAGCGGTGCCAGCCGGACCGGCGGTGGAGATCCGCCCGCACCGCAAGCCAGAAAACCGCTGGTCCGATTAGGATGGCGGTGGCAACCGCGGCGGTGGGAAATTCCGACCGCCGCTTTTCCGCCGGTCGCCATCCGCACTCCTGCCTGGTGGGTGGAAAAGGACCGGGATAATGGTGGCGGTGCAGAGCAGGCTCCGCCGGCACGATTATGATGCCGGCAGTAGCCAGCCTTTCCTCAGCGGTCTGACCGCCATGGAAAGGCATGCAGAGATTGTCTTCTGGGGGCCCGTGGCAGGCCCCCGATGTTTTGGGGGGGGTGGGGGTGCACTGGGGGGGTACCCATGGCCCCCCCGACATTCCCCTGTACCAGGTGGCAGGCACTGTGCAGTGCCTGCCACGTAGTGCAGGGGAATGCTGGACATGCCCATTTGGACATCGCGGCGGTGCTGCGGTTAGCAGCAACCACCGCAATGTTAAGGCCCGCGATCCGACCGCCGCGGTCGGATTTCGACCGCGGGTCATCGTAATTCGACCGGCGGTGATGCCGCGGTCCATGCGGGCGGTCTTTTCCCGCTACCATGGCGGTCGGGGAGGTTTTCCGACCGCCATCGTAATGACCCCCCCATGTTATGAGTGATGTAATATATATGAGGTCATATGCAGTGCATTGCTGGGGGCATCAGTAATAGTTAGCTCAGCTAACTATAACTGCTGAATTTCACAGTTCTTTTATGAGTGAAACCTGAGCCTAAATATAACGTCCCTGTAACATTTGTTTTTTTTAATGAGTTTCTAAGGTTTTTTTAATTCAATTTCCGAATTATAACATCCCTGTAACCTTTTTCAGCGTATATATATATATATATATATATATATATATATATATATATATATATATATATATATTATCTAGTGGCGGTCACCAGTAGATAGTTATAGTTAGGACCTATTTTCCATAGGAAATCCGCAACATTCTATTTGAAATAACGTTGGCGCCGGTTGACGAATCTTCGCGAAAGTTTCCAACTTGTTGGGGCCATCCGGTCCGCTCCTATCCTGAAAGTCTCGGGGTGATTCGTCAAGCGGGGGCCGAGAAAAAAGGGGGGTCCCAAAACGTGTTTTCCCCATTCATTTTTCCATAGGAACCTTTAGTCGCAGCTACAGCCCGAACTGCTGAACGGAATTACACCAAATTTGGCAAAGAGGTAGCCCTTGGTTCAGTGTCGTGCCTTTTGCTTAAATGGTGTAAATCCGTTCAGTAGTTCCTGAGAAAATCAAAAGTAAAATCACATATATATCTGGGCGGAGCCTAACCACACATGTCATTGTGAGATCTGATTGGCTGTTAGCACTTCATCCTGGAATTGCTGGCAGCCATCTTGAGACCAATATACATGATAGTACCCCATTGAAATGCATTGTAGTGAATCAAAGATTTTGAGGGTTACCAAAAGGAGAACTATAAAGGGTGATAACAGACTTTAGTTACATTAGAATTCATTTGTTGATGGTACCATACTAATTTCAGGAATTGTGCTGTGTTCTAAGGTGATTTTACCCTGTGAAAAACCTTCTGCTGGGATATCATGAATCATGTTTGAGAGAAAACTATTTTCACATGCTTGTCCCATAGAGTTTTGGAAGGTGCTCCAGAAGCTAAAATGAGAGCATATTGTCTGTAAATTCACATTATCTTTCTCAGTCATGTGAGAATGAAGTCTGACATTCTCAGTAAAACATGTACATCCAACAAGGGCAGAGACTGTCAGTTGATTCCTTTGTGTTCTACTGCAGCTTCCCAGAGTGTTCTAAAGAACAACTAGAGTGCTAACAGACTTACTTATGACAAAAGTATGCACACCTGAAGCCATCTTGATTGGAATAAACTGGTAACACTTAAAACATTTAATTTAAAAAGGAACAAAATGATGGGGTTCACTTTGTCATAGAAATTATGGTTAGTGCTGTAGAAAGAAAAATTAGGACATGTTTCAAGTGTGATCTCAAATATCTTCCTGTTATATTTCAACAGGAGCAGCCTGCCAGTTGATGCCTTTGTGTTCTACTGCAGCTTCACAGAGTGTTCTAAAGAACAACTAGAGCGCTAACAGCCTTACTTATGACAAAAGTATGGCACACCTGAAGCCATCTTGATTGGAATAAACCGGTAACACTTAAAACATTTAATTTAAAAAGGAACAAAATGAGGGGTTCTTTTTGAAATAGAAATTATGGTTAGTGCTGCAGAAAGAAAAATTAGGGCATGTTTGAAGTGAGATCTCAAATCCTCTTCTATTTCATTAGAAAATTCTGACATGCAGACTGAAACAATCACTTTCAATACCAGCAGCAGACTTCCAGTTAACTCCCTGGTGAGCAGTAGCTTTACTACAGTGATCTAATGAGCAACTAGAGTGCTAACATTCTGAATTTATGGCAAATGTGAGACACATCTGAATGATGGAATCAAAGTAAAAACTGAAAGCATTTCCTACTGAGGAGACTGCAGTAAATGAGGAAATTAGGAAACTTCATAACAAAGAAGTCTTCCAAGATGGCCACCAGTGAAAAAAGAGCCCAAATGTAGCACAAATATTACCCAGATGTAGCCCACATATAGCCCGATGACAAAAGTGTGCAAAACACTTTTTATTTTTAGTTTTTTGCAGTTTTATGTAGTGCAGACTGGTCAGGTATTAGAGCGTTGCATCTTAAAACATGACCCCCTACACTACAAAAACACCACTGCACTACCCTAAACCCTAAAACACTACCCCCAGCACGACCCCCTACACTACACAAGAACCACTGCACTATCCTAAACCCTAAAACACTACCCCCAGCATGACCCCCTACACTACACAAACACCACTGCACTACCCTAAACCCTAAAACACTACCCCCAGCATGACCCCCTACACTACCCAAACACCACTGCACTAACCTAAATCCTAAAACACTACCCCCAGCATGACCCCCTACACTAACCAAACACCACTGCACTACACTAAAACATGACCCCTTACACTACACAAACACCACTGCACTACCCTAAACCCTAAAACACTACCCCCAGCACGACCCCCTACACTACACAAGCACCACTGCACTACCCTAAACCCTAAAACACTACCCCCAGCACGACCCCCTACACTACACAAACACCACTGCACTACCCTAAACCCTAAAACACTACCCCCAGCACGACCCCTACACTACCCAAACACCACTGCACTAACCTAAATCCTAAAACACTACCCCCAGCACGACCCTCTACACTACCCAAACACCACTGCACTACCCTAAAACATGACCCCCTACACTACACAAACACCACTGCACTACCCTAAACCCTAAAACACTACCCCCAGCACGACCCCCTACACTACACAAGCACCACTGCACTACCCTAAACCATAAAACACTACCCCCAGCACGACCCCCTACACTGCCCGAACACCACTGCACTGCCCTAAACCCTGAAACACCAGCCCATGCACGACCCCTACACTGCCCGAACTCCACTGCACTGCCCTAAACCCTGAAACACCACCCCTAGCACGACCCCCTACACTGCCCGAACACCACTGCACTGCCCTAAACCCTGAAACACCACGCCCTTCACGACCCCCTACACTGCCCAAACACCACGGCACTGCCCTAAACCCTGAAACACCACCCCCAGCACGACCCCCTACACTGCCCGAACACCACTGCACTGCCCTAAACCCTGAAACACTTCCCCCAGCAAGACCCCTACAATGCCCGAACACCACTGCACTGCCGTAAACCCTGAAACATCACCCCCAGCAAGACCCCCTACACTGCCCGAACACCACTGCCCTAAACCTTGAAACACCAGCCCCAGCACGACCCCCTACACTGCCCGAACACCACTGCACTACCCTAAACCCTGAAACACCACCCCCAGCACGACCCCCTACACTGCCCGAGCACCACTGCACTGCCCTAAACCCTGAAACACCAGCCCCAGCACGACCCCCTACACTGCCCGAACACCACTGCACTGCCCTAAACCCTGAAACACCAGCCCCAGCACGACCCCCTACACTGCCCGAACACCACTGCACTGCCCTAAACCCTGAAACACCAGCCCCAGCACGACCCCCTACACTGCCCGAACACCACTGCACTGCCCTAAACCGTGAAACACCAGCCTCAGCACGACCCCCTACACTGCCTGAACACCACTGCAATGCCCTAAACCGTGAAACACCACCCCCAGCATGACCCCCTACACTGCCCGAACACCACTGCACTGCCCTAAACCCTGAAAGACCACCCCTGCATGACCCCCTACACTGCCCGAACACTACTGCACTGCCCTAAACCCTGAAACACCATCCCCAGCACAACCCCCTACACTGCACGAACACCACTGCACTGCCCTAAACCCTGAAACACTACCCCCAGCAAGACCCCCTACACTGCCCGAACACCACTGCACTGCCCTAAACCCTGAAACATCACCCCAGCAAGACCCCCTACACTGCCCGAACACCACTGCCCTAAACCCTGAAACACCACCCACAGCAAGACCCCTACACTGCCCGAACACCACTGCACTGCCCTAAACCCTGAAACACCAGCCCCAGCACGACCCCCTACAGTGCCCGAACACCACTGCACTGCCCTAAACCCTGAAACACGACCCCCTGCACGACCCCCTACACTGCCCGAACACCACTGCACTGCCCTAAACCCTGAAACACCACCCCCAGCACGACCCCCTACACTGCCCGAACACCACTGCACTGCCCTAAACCCTGAAACACCACCCCCTGCACGACCCCCTACACTGCCCGAACACCACTGCACTGCCCTAACCCTCAAACACCACCCCCAGCATGACCCCCTACACTGCACGAACACCACTGCACTGCCCTGAACCCTGAAACACTACCCCCAGCAAGACCCCCTACACTGCCCGAACAACACTGCACTGCCCTAAACCCTGAAACATCACCCCCAGCAAGACCCCCTACACTGCCCGAACACCACTGCCCTAAACCCTGAAACACCACCCCCAGCAAGACCCCCTACACTGCCCGAACACCACTGCACTGCCCTAAACCCTGAAACACCACCCCCAGCACGACCCCCTACACTGCCCGAACACCACTGCTCTGCCCAAAACCCTGAAACACCAGCCCCAGCACGACCCCTACACTGCCCGAACACCACTGCACTGCCCTAAACCCTGAAACACCAGCCCCAGCACAACCCACTACACTGCCCGAACACCACTGCACTGCCCTAAACCCTGAAACACCACCCCCAGCACGACCCCTACACTGCCCGAACACCACTTCACTGCCCTAAACCCTGAAACACCAGCCCCAGCACAACCCCGTACACTGCCTGAACACCACTGCACTGCCCTAAACCCTGAAACACCAGCCCCAGCACGACCGCCTACACTGCCCGAAAACCACTGCACTGCCCTAAACCCTGAAACACCAGCCCCAGCACGACCCCCTACACTGCCCGAACACCACTGCACTGCCCTAAACCCTCAAACACCAGCCCCAGCACGACCCCCTACACTGCCCGAACACAACTGCACTGCCCTAAACCATGAAACCCCAGCCCCAGCAAGAACCCCTAAACTGCCCGAACACCACTGCACTGCCCTAAACCCTGAAACACCCCCCCCAGCACGACCCCCTACACTGCCCGAACACCACTGCACTAAACCCTGAAACACCACCCCCAGCAAGACCACCTACACTGGCCGAACACCACTGCACTGCCCTAAACCCTGAAACACTACCCCTGCACGACCCCTACACTGCCCAAACACCACTGCACTGCCCTAAACCCTGAAACACCACCCCCTGCACGACCCCCTACACTGCCCGAACACCACTGCACTGCCCTAAACCCTGAAACACCACCCCTCAGAACGACACCCTACACTGCCCGAATACCACTGCACTGCCCTAAACCCTGAAACACCACCCCCGCACGACCTCCTACACTGCCCAAACACCACTGCACTGCCCTAAACCCTAAAACACCACTCCCTGCACGACCCCCTACACTGCCCGAACACCACTGCACTGCCCTAAACCCTGAAACATCACCCCCAGCAAGACCCCCTACACTGCCTGAACACCACTGCCCTAAACCCTGAAACACCACCCCCAGCACGACCCCCTATACTGCCCGAACACCACTGCACTGCCCTAAACCCTGAAACACCAGCCCCAGCAAGACCCCTACACTGCCCGAACACCACTGCACTGCCCTAGACTCTGAAACACCAGCCCCAGAAGGACCCCCTACACTGCCCGAACACCACTGCACTGCCCTAAACCCTGAAACACCAGACCCAGCATGACCCCCTACACTGCCCGAACACCACTGCACTGCCCTAAACCCTGAAACACCAGCCCCAGCACCACCACCTACACTGCCCGAACACCACTGCACTGCCCTAAACCCTGAAACACCAGCCCCAGCACGACCCCCTACACTGCCCGAACACCACTGCACTGCCCTAAACCCTGAAACACCACCCCCAGCACGACCCCCTACACTGCCCGAACACCACTGCACTGCCCCAAACCCTGAAACACCACCCCCTGCACGACCCCTACACTGCCCAAACACCATGGCACTGCCCTAAACCCTGAAACACCACCCCCTGCACCACCCCCTACACTGCCCGAACACCACTGCACTGCCCTAAACCCTGAAACTCACCCCTGCACCGCCCCTACACTGCCCGAACACCACTGCACTGCCCTAAACCCTGAAACACCACCCCCAGCACGACCCCCTTTACTGCTCGAACACCACTGCACTGCCCCAAACCCTGAAACACCACCCCCAGCATGACCCCCTACACTGCCCGAACACCACTGCCCTAAACCCTGAAACACCACCCCCTGCACGACCCCCTACACTGCCCGAACACCACTGCACTGCCCTAAACCCTGAAACACAACCCCCTGCACGACCCCCTACACTGCCCGAACACCACTGCACTGCCCTAAACCCTGAAACACCACCACCAGCACGACCCCCTACACTGCCCGAACACCACTGCACTGCCCTAAACCCTAAAACACCACCCAAAGCACGACCCCTACACTGCCCGAACACCACTGCACTGCCCTAAACCCTAGAACACTACCCCCAGCACGACCCCTACACTACCCGAACACCACTGCACTACCCTAAACCCTAAAATACTCCCCCATCACGACCCCCTACACTACCCGAAGACGACTGCACTGCCCTAAACCCTCAAACACTCCCCCAGCATGACCCCTACACTACCCGAACACCACTGCACTGCCCTAAACCCTAAAACACTCCCCCAGCACGACCCCCTACACTACCCGAACACCACTGCACTGCCCTAAACCCTAAAACACTCCCCCAGCACGACCCCCTACACTTCCCAAACACCACTGCACTGCCCTAAACCCTAAAACACTACCCCCGCATGACCCCCTACACTACCCAAACACCAATGCACTACCCTAATCCCTAAAATACTACCCCCCCGCACGACCACCTCCACTACCCAAAGACCACTGCACTACCCTAAACCCTAAAACACTACCCCGCATGACTCCTACACTACCCAAAGACCACTGCACTACCCTAAACCCTAAAACATGACCTCCTACACTACACAAACACCACTGCACTACCCTAAACCCTAAAACACTACCCCCTACACTACACAAACACCACTGCACTACCCTAAACCCTAAAAACTACCCCCAGCACGAACCCCTACACTACCCAAACACCACTGCACTACCCTAAACCCTAAAACACTACCCCCAGCAGTACCCCTACACTACCCAAACACCATTGCACTACCCTAAACCCTAAAACACTACCCCCAGCAGTACCCCTACACTACCCAAACACCACTGCACTACCCTAAATCACTACCCCCAGCACGACCCCCTACACTACCCAAACACCACTGCACTACCCTAAACCCTAAAACACTACCCCCAGCAGTACCCCCTACACTACCCAAACACCACTGCACTACCCTAAACCCTAAATCTACCCCCAGCATGACCCCCTTCACTACACAAACACCACTGCACTACCCTAAACCCTAAAACACTACCCCCAGCACGACCCTCTTCACTACCTAAACACAACTGCACAATTTGTTACAGGCGTTGCAACGCAGGCCTATGGTGCTTACTGGAAGTACCTGGTGTGCTAGTTGGGCCCCAGGGACCCTCAGGATTCAAGTTGACCTAATACCCCAACTTAAAACGCTCCACGGGGCGCGTTTGCACAGTGGTCAAGGGAGGGCGGGGCCTCAGGTGACATGTGCGCAAACACGCCCTGTGGTGCGTTTTAAGTTGGGTAATTAATTCCCTTTGAATCCTGAGGGACCCTGGGGGCCAACTAGCCAACCAGGTACCTTCAGTAAGCACAACAGAGTTGCGTTGCAGAGAGGTGAAAAAGGTGCGTGGCCTCGGAACGCCTCTCTGCAACTCAGCTCTGTGGTCCTAACTGTAGGTACCTGGGGGCTAGTTGGGCCCCAGGGACCCTCAGGATTCAAGGGGACTTAATCCCGCAACTTAAAATGCGCCACGGGGCACGTTTGCACACATGTCACCTCAGGCCCCCCCTCCCTTCACCACTGTGCAAACGCGCCCTGTAGCGCGTTTTAAGAGGTAGTTTTAATCACCCTGCCCTATTATGTACTAGGGACTTGCAGAGGAGGTCATGCTAATCACAGGGGTACCCCAACGCATAGTGTTCCCTAGTGTATGTAGGTGTTTTCACTGTATTCTAAGTGTCTTTTAGCATAGCACTGGCTCTGGTTAGTCAGAGTCAGTTACCACCAGTACCCGTCTGAAAAAGTTGTGGGCACAGGATGATTTTGCAACAAGGCCTCTTTCTGCTCCTCTGTTGGTTCTTTCTGCACATCTTTTGCTTCTTTCTGTGCGTTTTTTCTTCTTTCTTCACATGTCCTACCTCTGTAGGCATAGTTAGAAACTAGCATTTACAAAACCTTTGAAATTCACTTAAAAAATCATAGGTTTCAGGCAGGTTATACTTAGAAATTAGCATTTAAAAAACCTTTGAAATTCACTGAAAAAACCATAGGTTTCAGACACGTTATAGTTAGAAATTAGCATTTAAAAACCTTTGAAATTCACTGAAAAAACCATAGGTTTTAGGGACAGTTATAGTTAGTTGGACATTTCACTCGATAAAAACAATAGAAATTCCCCGTTATAGTTAGTTCAGCTAACTATAACTCGCGCCCCCGCAATGCACTGCTGATGACGTCACATATTACATCACTCATGACATGGTCAGTGACATCACAGTCACTTGCTCACTTTGCCACTGGATTCAAGCTAGCCTGGCTGATGAGGGGTGTTACCCCGAAACCGGTCCCAGGATGCTTGTTTCCGGTCCAGGGAGGACCTGGCTTGGCAGTTCGGGCTGGACTGTTCCCACAAGGAACAGGGTCAAGACTGATTTGCATATGGCTGGGTCCAAACTGGGGTGGTGTGGTGAGAAAAAGAATGATGGATTTAACCCAGATCCTTGTGACTGGGGGTGGATGTTATCATTGTCCAGCATTCCGTCCATCAATTGTTTCTTTTGCATTTGTCGCCCTAAGTGGGAAGGGTATGCCCAGACGTGGGTCCCGTGCTCACTACACCACTGGATTCAAGCTAGCCTGGCTGAAGAAGGGTGATGCCCTGAAACCGGTCCCAGGATGCTTGTTTCCGGTCCAGGGAGGACCTGGCTTGGCAGTTCGGGCTGGACTGTTCCCACAAGGAACAGGGTCAAGACTGATTTGCATATGGCTGGGTCCAAACTGGGGTGGTGTGGTGAGAAAAAGAATGATGGATTTAACCCAGATCCTTGTGACTGGGGGTGAATGTTTGCATTGTCCAGCATTCCGTCCATCAATTGTTTCTTTTGCATTTGTCGCCCTAAGTGGGAAGGGTATGCCCAGACGTGGGTCCCGTGCTCACTACACCACTGGATTCAAGCTAGCCTGGCTGAAGAAGGGTGATGCCCTGAAACCGGTCCCAGGATGCTTGTTTCCGGTCCAGGGAGGACCTGGCTTGGCAGTTCAGGCTGGACTGTTCCCACAAGGAACAGGGTCAAGACTGATTTGCATATGGCTGGGTCCAAACTGGGGTGGTGTGGTGAGAAAAAGAATGATTGATTTAACCCAGATCCTTGTGACTGGGGGTGAATGTTTGCATTGTCCAGCATTCCGTCCATCAATTGTTTCTTTTGCATACAGCGGTATTGGCAGCATTCCTTGCAACGAACCCATCTCCCTAAACCCTATTCGCCTGATCTGCAACTTAGGTGGTTGAAGACGGTGGCCTGTGAGGGAGCTTTGGGTGGAATTGCAGGTTGGACTGCTTATGGGTTAAACCGCATTGGAGATCTGTATCAGGATGGAGAATTACATTCATTTGCAGACTTGGTAGAAGAGTTTGGTGGCCATTTCCTGCTGCACCGAGCAATAGTAGTCACTATTAGGAATCACTGGGGAAATGGAGGCTTGGAACCTGCAATGTACAAAGTCTGTCATCTGCTCTGTACAATGACACAACAGTGCTCCGCTGTACAACAAGTCTTAAATCAGGAGTAAACTGTGCCACCCACTTTAACACATTCAGAAATGACCCTTTCAATCTTTCATTCTCTTTATGAGATACCTCTTTCTAACTCAAAAAACATTCTAACTTTAAGACAGTTCTAAACATACCCTGCAGCTCCCTTACAAGATAGCGCACTGTACCATGCTCCGAGACGTCTCCAACAGTGTAAATCTGCATGCTCATTAATGAACAAATCCTACATTTATTTCAAAACCCATGCCTGTTAGTAATGCCTAAAGTTTGGAAAATCAAAACCATCCCACTTCCTGATGTTTTAAGCCTGTCAATGAAAAGCTTAGTATTCCTCACACAAGTGTCTTAAATGATTACTTACTCCTAATATTGTACCTCATGAAGTAAAACATCTTTGGCTATAAACTCATTTTATGCAGTTGTTCCTACCACACATCCAGAAATGCAATTAACTCAGTCTTTCCATATCGTTCTTAGGTCCTTCTTATGAGTGGGGTTTCACTTCTGATTTCAAAGTAAAAAAGAGCCCCCCCCCCCCAAAAAATGGTTCACTGATAGAATATCAACCCTAAAAATATCCCCATACACAAATATCAAGTTATAAATATTGATGTCAAAAATATCGATATCCTATATTTATAATGATAAGTATAAAAATTTCGAAAAAATATTGATGTAAAAAATATAGTTGTACAAAATATCGATTTTAATATATATATATATATATATATATATAGAAATAATATTAAATATATTAAATAATAAAAGTAACTTTAAAAATAATTTAGATTTAATATACGTTTTAACAAATATAACAAATAAATGTAATTAAAAAAATGTAAACATTTAAAATGTAATATATATATATATATATGTATTTACTTTCAAACATTTAATAAACTATTAATTTATATTTATTTTATAATTTTATAAATATATAAAAATGTACAAATAAATATGTATACATACACCTTTAACTTAAAATCTAATAAAAACATTATATTATAAATTAAAACATTAAACTATTTAAAACTCTTTAAACTTAAATTTTCCACTCCAGTAAGTGCAAAAGTAGAGAAAGTGTTGGATAGCACAGTGGTAAAACTGACTATTCCCACTCCAGTGAGTGCAACAGTAGGGAAAGTGTTGGATAGCGGAGGGGTAAATATTACTATTCCCACTCCAGGGAGTGCAACAGTAGGGAAAGTGTTGGATAGCGGAGGGGTAAAAATTACTATTTCCACTCCAGTTAGTGCACAGTAGGGACATTGTTCGATAGCGGAGGAATAAAACTGACTATTCCCACTCCAGTGAGTGCAACATTAGAGAAAGTGTTGGATAGCAGAGTGGTAAAACTGACTATTCCCACTCAAGTGAGTGCAACAGTAGGGAAAGTGTTGGATAGCGGAGGGGTAAAAATTACTATTCCCACTCTAGTGAGTGCAACAGTAGGGAAAATGTTGGATAGCGGGGGGTAGAAATTACTATTCCCACTGGAGTCAGTTCAAAATTAAAAACATACACAATATCAACAACAACACAAAAGATTTTAAAAAACAAAAAAATAAAACATATATATAAAAATATAAAAAATATTACAAAAGATAGAAATATATTATAATGTTAAATAGATATAACAAATACCTAGAAAGATTATATTTAAAAAATGTAAAAATAATTTACAAACAAATAACTATTTTTAAATAGAAATTATTTATAAACAAAAACATTAATTATTACATAAATGTAATCTTTTTATTTCCTACCCTATAACACCACACAATTCACAACACACATCTACATTTTTTTTAAATGTACCTCCATAATTAACATAATTATCAATTAAAGTAATATTATTAATTAAAAACCAAATTAAAACAGATAAAAATTAATTTACTCCCCAAACATTACCCCTATAAAACCAAAACCCACACACAAAATAAAAATAAACAATTACCCTAATTAATTATCAATTGATGAATTAATATTAATGACAAACTAATTATTAATTAATTAAACATAAATTACTTTCCACCCTCTACCCTAATAAACACCACAACCCACACCTAAAAGTCATTACACAATTTCCATAATTAATTTTAAATTAATAAATTAATATCAATTAACAACTTATTAATTAATTTAAAAGAAATTACTTCCCACCCTTTACCACTATAAACCCCACAACTCACATCTAAAATTAATTTCACAATTGCCATATTTAAAATTTAATTAATTAATTAGCATTAATTAACAAGTAATTATTAATGAATTAAAAATAAATTATTTCCCACCCTTTACCCCTATAAACCCCACCACCGCTCCTAAAAAAATGACACAATTAACATAATTAATTACCACTTAATTAATTAATAATAATTAACAAACAATTCATAATTAATTATTAATAAATTACTTCCCAAAATTAACACAATAAAATTTTAATTAAAAAAATTTATAAATAAAATAATAATAATTAATTTATGATAATTAAATTAATTCCCACCCTATTCCCCTATAAACACCACCACCCGCTCCTAAACAAATGACACAATTAACATAATTACCAATTAATAAATTAATAATAATTAACAACCAATTAATAAATAATTCATAATTAATTAATTAACACTATAAAATATAAATCAAATAAAGAATAATAAAAGAAAAATAATAATAAATGTATTATAATTAAATTACTTCCCACCCTATTCCCCTATAAACCCACAACCCGCTCCTAAATAAATGACACAATTAACATAATTACCAATTAATTAATTAATAATAATTAACAACCAATTAATAAATAATTAATAATAAATTAATTCCCACAATTAACACTATAAAATCTAAATTAAATAAATACTAATAAATAACAAATACTAATTAATTTATTATAATTAAATTACTTCCCACCCTATTCCACTATAAACCCACAACCCTCTACAGATCTAAAAAACGCAAAATGTAATTAAAATAAAATTAATAACTAGTAAAAATGTAACACATATATTAAAAAACAAAAGCAATGCTTATACAAAAACATAGATCACATACATTTAAAATACAAACTGAAATACATAACACTAAAAAAAAGTCAGTTTTAAAAAATGTAAGTCCGTTTTTATATAGCGCAGCTACTCACCCTTACGGGTCTCAAGGCGCTGGGGACCGTCGTGGAAATTAAGTGAGCTATTGCCCAGAGTCACATGGTGCTGAGCTGAGCTGCCGCCGGAGCCGGGGATCGAACCTTGAACCCTGTGCTCCAAAGTCAGCTGCCCTGGCCGCTGCACCACACCTCTCCACTTTTTAAAAAACACTAATTAAAAAATCGATATTTTATACAACTATATTTTTGCAAACGATATTAAAGACTTTAATATTTTTAAAAACAACATTTCTTACCTTAAAGTCGATATTCTTGACCACAATATTCTTGCTGTCGATATTTCTGTCACGATATTTCCACTCGATATTTGTGTAAGTCGACATTTCCAACTCTGCACCAAAAAAAATCTCTTTAAACCCAAGCGAAATTTTCTTCCTTCATGTGGTCTCACCATATTTATTCTATTTCTCTCCTTCTCCCTTTATCACTCACTCTCTTTGCCCTCCTTCTCTTCCACTCAGTATCTCTCTTTCTTCTCTTCTCACACCCTCTTTCTTCTCTCATTTGTTTCTTCCTCTCACTATCATTTTGTTTCTGTCCTCTTCTTTGTCACTCTCTCTTCCTCTTTCTCCATAGCCCTCTCCTCCATTTCTCTCTCTTTCCCATTCTCTCCTTAATACCCTCTTTCTTCTCTTCTGTTTCTGCAACTACCTATTTCTCCCTCTCTCTTCTTTATTCCATTTCCCTCTCCATCGCTCTCTTATGTTATCGCTTACACTCTTTACCTCTTCTTTCCTCTTCCAGACTTTCTACATGAAACCCACATACTTTGTCTTTCTTCTTCCTTCTCTCTTCTCATTCTCTATCTCTATACAGCTTCTTTCCTCTTTGCATTCCCTTCCCTCCCCTCTCCTGCTTGCCTTCCCTCACTCTCCCCTCTCCTCTCCTCTCCTCCTTTTTCTAGCCTTTCTATGTCTCTCTCATCCTCTCTATCACTTACCACATCCCACTTTTTCTTATCAACAACCCCCATCCCTCTGAATCCCACCCCTAACTCCCTCTCTCTCGCCATATTCCCTTATTACTCATGTGGGTCTTCCCTTCTCTTCCCTTCCCTTCCCTTCTACTCTCTCCCACTCCCTCCCTCCTAACATCCTCCCTGCTCTATGAGGCGCCCACCATGTGACCCACAATAGAGTCCTACCCAGTGGCGGCTGGCATCTACCGGGATGAGGGGGGCGGGGTGGGCACCCGGGGGAAATATGTATATTTTTTTTAAAAAGCTTACCTGACTCAATGCAACATCCTCACTCAGGACCTCTCTGTCACTGCAACCGGATACTGGAACTCCCTTGCCCAATCCTGGCACTGCTCAAATGCAGGATGTGAGCAGCGCCAGGATTGGTGGGAGCGGCCTCACACAGCACTTCACTGCGCCCTGGAGGCCTGCACTGTCTCTCAAATCAGCAGTCTTAAGACGCATGTGTGGCTGGCCATCTCAAGACGGCAGACCAAAAAGACATGCACACTTTAAACAGTACACAGCTAGCCCACCCTCCTCCCTGCTGCATGACATGCTGCTGTCACTCACCAGCGGCCCCGCCCCCGTCCTGATGCTCAGCTCGGGATAGGGGATAGAAAATAAAAACATTTTATTTTTCATCTTTTGGGGGATTTTTAAGTGGGGCAATGCTCCTCCGCTCTAACAGAGGAGCCGTCCATGGCTCCTACCACATTGACATGAAGACCGAGAGCTCATCATCCGATTGTTCTGTGTTATTTACTCAAGAAGTCTCCAGGGAGATGATGTTCTCAAGTGCTCCTGAAGTCTCATTAATTGTATCAAGGTTTTCAGAGGTGTCCTCGTTTCAACCCTGAAATATTTTCATTTTGAGGCAGGGACCAGGTGTTCCTGTCTACTTGACATTCAATGCCCTCTTATTTTGCCTGTTGCCTTGGCATTCATGCCAACTGCAGACGCACAGCTGTCAGCTTTCTGTCACTGAATGTTCCCCTCCACTTTCCATACTTATTAATTTTGCTGCTTTTATTGACTTCCCCAATAGAGAAGGAAACTAAAAGCACTTTTAGCATTCGATGGTACTGACGCCACAATAGCCGCTGACAGTCATCATAGGTTACGTGAATTATTATTTTCTATAGAACTTGATTAGAATAAACCAATTGCACTTTGTAATGTTACAAAAGAGAGAAAAAAATTGAAAAAACAATCTCATATTTCTAAACTAAAAGAACCTTGTGACATAGACATGTGCATTAGTATGCTATTACATGAAGCCTTTATCATGAACAGGTCACACCAGCACCAAAGCAGGTAGCCATGGTTAGAAATCAGACATTACTTTGTGAATACCCTGAAACCATAAGAACAGAAAGTTGCATACCAAAGAACACTTCTGCAGCAACCCATTCTCTGAGTGAACGTTTGCTTGAGTGAACAGAACACATTAATTGAATGTATTCATTTTATTTAGGGCTTTTTTGCACCTCTTTGGCCACTTCAGAGCACTTGGACTAGACTAGTGGGTAGCAGGTGAGATCACAAGGGCGCTGTGTGTCTGACTCTTCTGGCGCTTGCTATAGCTACTCTGGGCCCAGAAGGTTAAGTGGCACTATGCAGTAGGAGTTGATAAAGATTCTATTATACAAGAGATTATTGGCTTACCAATAGATCACATGTTCTCCGTGCCTATGTGTGCTCCTTTATGGGCATATTCACAAGAAAATGTCAGAGCGCGGAGCTGCACCGAATTTGGCAGCCTGTGCTCCGACATTTTCAAAATGCAGAGATGCGCCATATTTACAAGAATACGGTGCACCCCTGTGTTTCCCCTAGTGCTAGCGCATAAAAGGCTGCCTAGCGCCAGTGCAGGCACCCTGCCACCATGTGACAAGGGTGCCTGTGCTGCAGGGACAATTGTTTATGTGAAGGAAGAGACACCTTCCTGCACAAACAATCAATAATGGCTATTTGCACCTTCGATCTGTGCTGCAGAATGCAGCACACATGAAAAGAGCAAAAACCAAGGAGAAATTAATAATTTCTCCTCGTTGCGCCATTCCAACGCCTGGTATTCCATGGCGTTAGTTTTTGGCGCTGCCTCAGCCTGTAAATCTGGGGCAGCACCTAAAAGCAATGGGTGTTGTAGTGGAATGCCCGCAATGGGTGTTGTAGTGGAATGCCCACAGCAACACCTATTGCCTGCCCCTTTGCCGCAGAGGACTGTGACGGAAAGAGGCATATTTAGAAGGTGGCGTTAAGCCATGCAAAGTGGCTTAGCGCCACTTTGTAAATATGGCAAATGGTGCTGCGCCACCGGAGAATAAAAAAAAGTGAAGCTCTGTTGGCGCTGAGGGCTTGTAAATATGTCTCTTAGTTTTCTGTTACAGGTGTTAATTGATGCCTGTAACTGACGAGCATTTTGTATTTCAGTGCATACATAAGTCTGCTCTCACTAAATTGTCTCTTTTTTACCCCCAAATGTCATCCACTACTAACAATGAAAGTAGACAATGTCTGGTAGGAAATACTAGTAGGTTAGGAGGATGCCTCATTATGTAAACTGGAAAAACAAGAGTCTCGGGATCACAGAACAGCATCGGGCTCACCTGGAGAAGTGAGGACAGAAGAATAACATGAGGTGAGCTGACCTGTTCTTGCTCTGCCAGAGCAGTAACCAACCAAGAGCTTTGTCTCTTACCCTCACATGTGCAGGGTGCCAGTCTGGCTAGAGCCTGAGCCTTGACCCAACTAAGGCTCACCTTCCTTTGGGAGCTTAGGAGTGGCGGTGGGCATGACCCCCTGCTGAAACATTTGGCTTCCTTGGCCCTAGCATATTTAGGTGGAATCTGGGCATTTCAGAGATTGTGTAGTTTCTGCTCAAATTGCCAGTCTTGATTGCTCTTCCACTTCCTTTCTTGTTCATAGGGTGCATTGGTTCATCAGTAGGCAGTATCATTGCCTTTAAAAAAGGAATGGCTACTACTCCTGTCACCAGTTCCAATTCTTGCTCTTTGTCATCCTTTTACTCATTCAACACCATCTCTACCTGATACATGTTGCATCATGGATCACTGGGCCTTTCCTGGTGAGCCCTCTCTTTTGGCATACACACACCACGCAGCCGGTGCTTTGTAGCTGGTTACATGTTAAAGTCTTCCTTACAATTACATTTCTGGGCCTGATTCACAAAGGTAAACTTACACGTTTGTGTACATTTTCGCTCTTTTTTGGTGTGAGAATGTGAGTTAAAAAATGGAAAAGTCTTAGGAAAAAATGTTCGTAAAAAATCGGAATCAGTGATTGATGGAATGGCTGCATCTGTCCTCTGAATTCTAGCAGGAATTGAAGAGCACAAGCAAAATGATGAGAAAACATAATGCTGCCCAGGGACATTCCCCATGATCATTGCAAATGTCAGTTTACACCAT
Organism: Calotriton arnoldi; assembly: GCA_963921515.1. NCBI lineage: Eukaryota > Metazoa > Chordata > Amphibia > Caudata > Salamandridae > Calotriton > Calotriton arnoldi. The sequence goes on from CAWUFW010013600.1 coordinate 306,006, forward strand.
GATTCCACTATTTTGGGATTGGGATGGACTCGTTTGCATATGGTGTATACTGTTCAGTAATGTTTTGCAGTTAAAAATAAGAATTACAAAAATAGAGTATCAAAAATGTACTGAGAAAGAAGTAGCAAATTAGCTAACAAAATTGTATAATCAGATACAAAATGAGGTTAGGGAGAAGTGTATCATTAGATTTACGTTATACTTAGAGGTTATGGTTTAGATTAGATTAATATATGATGTGAGAGATGGTGTAAGGTAAGATGTATGGGTCAGAGAAGGGGTTGGGGGTGTAGTTCGTATTGGTGTAACAGTTAAGGTTGGTGTAGGGAATGGGGTTATGATTAGGAGTAAGGGAGTAAGCATGGTTTAAGGGAAGTTTAAGACAAGGTGTTATGGTTAGGGTTGAAGAAAGGGTTATTACTAGGACTGTGGCAAAGATTAGTGTTGAGTAAAGGAATGATGTTGCAATTAGGTTAGGTTTTATGGCTGTTTGGGGTTATAGTAAAGGGATGTGTAGGTAATTGTGTAGAAGAAGAGATTTTGTAAGAAATGGTGTAAGAAGACTGTGTGGGAAAAAGGTGGCACTGGAGATAATTTCTGAGTGTACAGGAACCCCCATAAAGGGTTTAGGATTAGGGTTTCTGTATGTACAATTCACAAATGTGGAGGTGAAAGTTCTACGTTTTGAAACTCAATATTTTAGCATTTTTCAAAGAAATATACATTATCCACAACTTTTGCACCCCTACATTTTACCTCTATGTTTGCGAAAGCTATATTTTTGTGTTTTAATATTTTGTAGACAATTTCTGTAAGAATAATCTGCCTAGATGTTTTCCGAGTGGTTTAGGTGGAGAAGCATTCCCAATCTTATTGTTGCACATAAAAGGCTAACAATCGTTTCCCTCCCAAACACAGCACCACTAATGTTACTGTAGCTTTTTACTTTTTAGGAATTGCTGTCTGTTAGCTTTTAGTGTAGGACTGGTAAACGTCAGTGAAGTCTGTGGGTTACTGGGACGTTGCAAATACATGTGCACAAGATGGAAATGTATCTAGTTGGGCCCCTAGCATCACCTTCTGCTGTTGCATGGGCATCTAAAACATGGTAAAACCCAAACATTTTTCCCATGGACTACATTATTGTGGTTGATGGGTGCAAGAAACACACAAAAGGTGCTGGGAGGCTGCTTGCAATAAGTTGAACCACTGGCAATCGTTCGAGTAGCACTCTAACCCATTGTTCTTTTGCTCACCATGCCACCTCAGTTTGGACCCAGCCATATGCAAGTCAGTGCGGACCCTGTTCCTCATGGGAACAGTCCAGCGCGAACTGCCAAGACAGGTCCTCCCTGAACCGGAACACAAGCAACCCTGGGCCAGATTTGTCCTGATTATGGGCTCCTCAGCCAGGTACAGCTTAGTTTCAGTGGCACAGTGAGCATGGGATGCACTTCTGGACATACCCATGCCCCCAAGGGCGGTACATGAAACACACAAAAGGTGATGGGAGGCTGCTTGCAATAAGTCTAACCACTGGCAATCACTCAGGGTAAGCACTCCAGCCCATCGTTCTCTTGCTCTCCAGGCCACCTCAGTTTGGACCCAGTCATATGCAATTCAGTCTTGACCCTGTTCCTCATAGGAACACTTGAGCCTGAACTGCCAGGCCAGGTCCTCCCTGAACCAGAACACAATCAACACAGGACCGGTTTTGCCCTAGTAATGGGATCATCAGCCGGGTACAGCTTTGTTCCAGTGCCATGACTAGGCATACCCATGCTACTTATCACGGTACATGAAACACACAAAAGGTGATGGGAGGCTGCTTGCAATAAGTCTAACCACAGGCAACCGCTCAGGGTAGCACTCCAACCCATTGTTCTTTTGCTCACTATGCCACCTCAGTTTGGACCCAGCCATATGCAAATCAGTCTTGACCCAGTTGCTCATGGAAACAGTCCAGACCGAACTGCCAAGCCAGGTCCTCCCTGAACCGGAACACAAGCAACCCAGGACCAGTTTCACCAGCTGGAAGACAATTTTCTCTGTCCCGGTCAGCAAGTCATGGATAGGTCCTAAATCCCTCCTGTTCTGGCATATATATCGAGAATATCACAATGTCCCATATTGATGTTTTGCATCCTCCACTGTAAAGCAGCTATCACCACGTCAAGCTAAAAGCAGTTCATGGCCAGACTCTTTTGTTGCCCTAAATGAAACATGCAACAACATTACTGGGCTGCTTTTCTTCACCAAATATGGACATCTGTGAGTGTGGAGGCTCTTTACAAATGACACACATATTATGCTGCTAAAAGCTGTGTTTTTATGCAGTATACCAAGTATATCACCAAGGAACATAAACACAAATAACATATTCTGGGCCCCTCTGCTCTCTTGTAGAATGTGGATGACAATCATTCAGTCTCAATCAGCAAACACAGAATATGCATCTGGCCAAACCCACAAACACTTGTCTGATATAAAAAGTCATTACTTATAACAGCTTTGTCACCATTCCTTATGTGGGCTTTTCTTACTTTTTTTGGAATGTCAGGCATTGTTCCTGCCACATCTTTTCCCTCCTGGTGAAGTATATTCCATTGGGTTTTTAGAACAAGCCCACTGATTGAGCTTTCATTATGATGGCTGACACAATGTACATGTATCTTATCAACCATGACACCCAGCGCCTCATCTTAGATGAGAACCTGAATTTAAGAAATTGCCCTCTGGATATTTTATGGAAGGCTCAAGAAAATCCAGATAAAAATTACCTCCCATGAAACTTGACACCTCAACTGATGGTCAGGACCACCAGCATCCCTATTTCCATAGGCACAACCAGGAACTCCTCACTTATTAATGCCCAGTATTGCCATTGGTAGTTAAGAACAGATTTGTAGCAGACATTTCTGGAGAAGATACTGGCTTCTGATAGGTTGACTGTGCAACAATACTTCCACAGTGATACCAAATGGTAGCTTTTAATTTTGATGCCGGGGAGAAGTGACTGACTCCTGCTCCTGATAACTTTTTATATTGAAATAACTTTGAAAGCAACGTTTTTTCTGCTACATTTGAGCGATAAACAGCATACTGTACTTCCCAGCAATGTCTTGGCTTTATCCTGATATTTAGAAAGGTTTGACAAATTCAAAAGTTGTACCTTTGGTCTTCAGTCTTGCATAATTTGGTCTTGCTGTAAAGGGCACTACGCTTAAAGATTATTGTGTGCATTTGAGCTTTATTCACTTCCATCTTACTGGTTCCACATAATGACTTTGGGCCAAATTACAAGTCTGGTGATCTTTGACCGCCAGACTGATGGTGGCGGTCCTGCGGTTGCAGTAGTACGGGGTGGCCATTCAGACTATCCACCGCTGCACTGGCTGGTGGTGGTGCCGCAGACAGGGTTATGCAATATGCAATGCAAGATGGCCACGGTCCGCCTTGCATATTGCGAGTTTCCCCACCGCCAGCCTTTTCAGGGTGATGAGCCTGCCATGAAAAGGCTGGGGGAGGGAAAACAAAGAAGGCCCTACAGGTCCCACATACCCCCGCCGCCATGGGGATGCATTCAGGGGGACACAACATGTGCCCCCCTGTTTGCATGCACCCCAAGTTCCAGCACCGCATGGACTTGACAGCTTTTGTGTTCCCATTGCGGTGCCTGTTTTCAGGGCACCCCCATGGGAACGGCAAAAGAAAAGCTCGCCAGACACGAGTTGAACTCATAATGTGGTGGGAGGACCATGCACAGCTTTGGCGGTCCTGTGCTGGTGCAAAGCCAGTGCAAAGCATGCGCAGTATCGCCAAAGGTGTAATCAGGCCCTTTGCTATTCAGAGAGAGGCAAAACACAATGGCATCTGGGACCACGTTATCTAATAGGTGCACTGTACCGGCATGTGCTGTGGTGTACTTTTCACTAGGTGCACCGGGCACAAACAGGGACAGTATGCTCTATTACAGAGAATGCACTTCCCCCAGGACATGGGCAAATTTATGGTATTGCATTAGTGAAAGGCGGAGCAGCTATTTGAATCTGCGCTCTGGCTTTCACAGTGCAGGCAGCACCCAACCTGCTTTACAAGGGAAACAGTGGTCCCCCAACATAGGGAATGTCTGGGGGGCAGATGGTATCCCCCTTCCTCCCCTTTCAGAGAGTACCTTCGGGGGAAGGGGCACACTTTGTGGGGCGCATTCAGTGAGCCTCTAGACGGCTGCTTTGCCTCCATGCCACACCCATAATACAGTGCCATAGCAGAGGCAGAGTGCCCTCAGCAGAGGACTCCATTAAACATGGACCACATGTATGCATCAGGAAAGGCAATGTGATGAAACCAAGCTAAACCAGAGCAAATTAGGTCCCTTAAGCTTCCTGGATACAGGAAATGTTTCTGAACCGTTTGTGTCCTAATCAAGGAATTCCATTGATTTTTCAAATGCTTTTTCAGAAGATAGAGAAAAACTACTAGATTAGCAGGGTGATCCAGAAAGAGTGATGGGTATTTGGGTAAAAAAGTTAGGGCATTTCAAACAAGCAATCCTCCTCTTCTGTTTTTTTTTCTAACAGCTTTGTTGAAGCACTAATTGAATGGTATGGTATCTCATTGTTTTGTTAAAGATGTCTCAGTCATACACTTGATGTGCAGAACATTCATATAGTCCCTTTCTTCGTAGATTGTCTTGACTTAGAAACAAAAATATTTGTAGCCTGAAGATGATCTCTATGAATTGGTGACTCATAGTTTCGAGATCGAAACGTGTGGGCACATTATATGAGGAGGAACAGGTCACCACATGGACTTTATGCTTCTCTATCTCTTATAAAATAAGCAGACTGGAATCAACACAGGCACTGTGCAAGTGCCTTCGTATGGGACTTCAGTGAATGATTTCTTCTGAGAGTTCTGTGTGTGATGCTCTCTCAGCAGTTCACTTGAGGTAAAAATTATTAGCTATGGTGGTTGGTGTTTTGGGACTGACCACGCCCAATATGGCCACTAAGATCTTGCACATCTTGTGACATCTCGCAGCCGAATTCCCCTGCAAAATGTGGTACAAAGGCAATAGCGAGGCACTAAGAAAGGCCTCCAAAATCAGACCCAAAGAACTGGTTAAAGACTACCTAACATAGAATGCAATGAGGGTATATCTGGACTCAACAGGAAAGCATGATGAGAGAATGATAAGGGAATAGACCCAGAATCAATGAATTGGGGTAGCTCAGTTAAGAGAGTTGGCCGAGTTATGACACTTTGGTGGTATTTTTTTATATTATCATTTATCTGCCTTCCTCCGAGGTTCACATGTAACCTCAAAAGAATATGTAACAACGAAGCATTGGATACACATGTTCAAATTGTGATTATTTGATACAGAGGAACAATTTTGAAGCATTTTGTGTCCAAATCTATGTAAAAATATCTCCAACGATCTTTTTAGGAGATTATTGTATTTGATGCAGTGGATTGCCATTGAGCATGTGTCGTGTGAGTGAGAGAGTATGATTCTGTTGTCAGTATGTGTGGGGTAATTGTTTGTTTGTTGCACCTGGACACTACCAATATGTATCATTATCTGCGGATGTGGTAGTGTGTTATTTATTGCAGCTTTGATTAAATGTTTCTTAAAATGTATATTTGATCTTTTGATACATGCATATTTGATGTTTAGATACACGGAAAGAGGATTAAATACATTTGAGACTTATGCCCTATTGTTATGGTTTCACCTTATTAGTTGCTAAGGGGCTCATTACGATGGCGGGCGGAAGCACAACCGCCGTGCTGGCGGATGCAAAAACCACCAGTTACCGCCGGCACGCAGCAGTCCACACGCCCGCCCAATTACGATGCGAAAAGTAGGCCAAACACCGCCGGCAAGCCAGCAACACCGTCCGCCATCAAAGTGCGCCCGTTCACGTAGCGGCGCAGCACAACTGACACACACCGTCCGACGAAACACGTCCCGCCCGGCGCATAAATTACGATGCCGCAAACAAACGGCTCCCACGGCTAAGAGACACCGCACGTGAAAGAGAGGCGGAAACACGGACGCAGAGCACGGACAACGAAGAAGCGGCACCCCGGGCATGAATCCAGCACTGCAGGCCCTTCCCATGCTTCTGCTGATGCACCACCAAGGACGCAACGTACCGCGGAGACGCAGGTAGGCACACACACAACAAGTGCACGCAAACAGCGCACACAGTGCAAGGGCGGAAAAAGCAGACAACCCCCCACCAGCGCGTGCACACTACACATCCACCATCGCATCCACATATGACACACAGGCCAAATCCTAACATCGCAGAACACATGTGTACACACCACCTGGGACTAGGAACCAACCACCCCGTCACGGCCACAAAGCGCTGATGACGCCGCCACACATGCGCACAACGCAGAGGCCAACCGCAGCGCCATGCATGCGTCGCACACAGACACAGGGACACAACCAAGCAGCACACACATCAGCCCCACCCCGAACGCACATGACACGTGACAGGCCGGCCACAGACATGTCCCCAACGCCCAATTCACGGACAACACCCAACGCCACACAAACGACGCACACATGTCAGTGAAGACACGCAACTGCAGGACACCCCCCAGTGTAACAAACATGGCGTAGCACACAGCGGCGGCAACACCAACTAGGAGAAGCAGGGCCCCTTCGGGAAGAGGAACGCCAGTACCACACTGAAAAACCCATACCACCCTGCACATATGAACAAGACACATGAAACGGAACACCAAAGAGCCCGGGGACCGACAACAGGTGGCCCAAGAATTACATCCACACACAAGGCCCAACGCAGAGCGGAAAGGCAGCCTGCCGCCCACACAAGGGAGAGCAGACAGCACTGAATGACCTTCCATTCCAACACCGAAACCACAGCCCTACGACAGAAGCCGGTGAATACAGCCATTGTCCAAGAATAGACCAGCACAGGCATGCCGAGGAGACCGACCACAGGGCAGATAGCGCATATCACAGAAGCACACAACGGACGGGGAAGAAAGAAGAAAACACTCCCCCATGTCGGCCACATGCAAGTTAATTGGAAGGAGTCACACAGCACCGACCTTGAACTGTCTGAGAAGCATGTGGGAAGAGGGCCCGTGTCCTCCAAACAAGCCAACAGAACACAAGTCCTGTCTCCCCACGACTACACAGAGCTCACAGCAACCCCGGAGCGTGCACATTGCAGACTGCACACACAGCCGGAGCACGCCACCTCTACGAACCGCTGCGAAATGGCAACCGCAACACACCTACCCAACTACGCCGAAGAGCTCAAGCTGTACCAAACCAACACGATACATACATTGGGATGCGATCTCCTGTCCCTGCTGAACGTAAGTTACCGACTGACTTACCGCATCACATTGTTCAGCTGCGTCATGCCCGTCTTCTACTGTCGGAGGTGTCCCTACCAGCATCCCGTCGAGATATGCCTCTCCAACCCGGCATGTCTGAAGGCGGACCTGCTACCACTACTCCTCCCTCTGGACGCACACGACAGGGCCTGCTCTGCCTATGGGGGCATGGCGTATGTGGCCAACATCGCACGCGCACTGAAATGGAACCACTGTGCCTCCACACGACGGATCATCGAGAACAGCTACATCGAATGTCACCCAGCATGCCCCATCATGGTCCTCCAAGGGACAACCTACGAACAACACCTTGACAGCCACCATCCGCTTCATTGGCTGGCAAACATGTACACCACCAATGACATGGAAGCCCTGCTGGACGGCATCGCATACCTGACAACCTGTAAATATGTCGGACCACAACGCAGGTTCCCCGAGTGACCTATGAAGTCCAACCCCGCACCCATGCTCAGCTTCCGCACGGACTGGCCAGTCACCACCACAACAGCCATACCAAACGACCGGCAACTGTAACCACACCATCAACGACATCGCCATGACATCGGATATGACCGGGACATGCACACTGTTCCCCATCACATCCAGGAACACCGCATGCATCGTGGGAGGCAGTGGCATGGGCTCTGTGCATCGCACCCACATGGACGGAACTGCACGAACAACCAGGACACGACATGGATCCAGCGCACATGGACACACACACCGCTCAGTGGACATGAATAGGTCGCCTGGAGTCTGTGGGTGCTGCACCCCTCCCACCCCCGCCCCGGGAATCCCATACCAGGACCTTTGCATGGACGACAAGTGCATACAACAACAACACGACCCCAGTGACTGTGACATGTCCAGTAACCACCACAGTGCAACAACAAGTGGCACGCCGCTGCATGCACGCAAGCACATGCCCTGATGTCATCTCACATGCACGCGTGCATGAGGAACAACCGCAGCAAACCTGTCACATGGAACTGAGATGGACTGTGCCCATGATGCCGAGCGGTCTGGTAGGCTACATGTATACCGTCTGTGTCAAAGTCCGCAGCTCCGCAGCTATACGTAAATGTACATTAGCACAGCCTTGGCCAAGCAGATGTAACCCCACACCCTATCCCATTTGTAATCATGCTCAGTATATCCTCAACATGTATTCCGCTGCCAGTAGTGTCCACTATACTGCATCACAGAGGACAGAAGACTCAATATAATGTTTGAAACCAGAACTGTCTCCACTGACTCATTTCACAAGTACGAATGAGAGAGGATGAGAGTATGTGAAGTACACGGCAGTCGTGACATGACCATGTAGTCCACTGGTATTGGATGTCAACGCAAATGAGTAGCACTACTGTGGAAGACACACATGTGTCGTGTGAAGTCGTATGGACGCAGTGCTCAGGTGGGTGGGTGCGACGGGTAGATGCGCACATGCCAAGTTGGAGCACGCCGTGTTGGGAGGGGTCATGAACAGTACACCACCACTTCCCTGGGCATTGTGAGAGGACACCTGTCGGGGGGAGTGAACACGTGTGTGCACAGCAGCCGGGCACACGTACAAAGCGGTACCAGGCGCACCTCAGCCCACCCTCTGTGGACAAGCTGGATCCTGTTGTGCGCCCGCCATGCCCCTTGACAAGGCACACACAGCCCCAGTCGACCAGGTGTAACCCCAACATAGTCAATCCGCACAGGCGATACAGGGCACGGGATGGCAGTGGAGCATGGTGTGTGAGAGGTCTCCTCGCGCTCCTCCTGGTCATATCACGCAGGCAATAGAACCTCAACGTCTAGCATGGCACAAGTCAAATGGAAGTGCAGGGGGACGCACCACAGCACGAGCAGCACTGACGTCACGGGAGGTGGCTCGCACCATCCCATCCATTGCCCATCATACCAACCACGACACATGCCATTGCGACTAAGTGCAAGCGCGTGCGCCACCACCCCCGAGCCCTCCCCAGAGAGGCCAAAGAGTGAATGTGTGGGCCAACAGCCACAGACGGACGCGGCCTGGCCGCAAGGGCAGCCACAGCCACTGGGTGTCGCAGGTGGCGGATCCGGAAGGCGAAGACTGTGATGCATAGTCCATGCAGGCCGGGTCTCCATTTGGGGCACCACGCAGGTGGACGGCGTCCCGCCACACATCATACCCTGAGACAGCCCACTCGTGCAACTGGACCCACACAGACACTCCTTGCCCTCTCTGGTGCGAGCTTGGGGCTGCCTGTGCAAGCGCTAGCCTCGCAGGTGAGCATGCATATTGGGGGGCGAGGGGAGGACATGAGGGCTGGGGCGAAGATGACTGTATCACTGTCAGTTAGTACAAGGGATGACCCAGATGTGGAAAGGAAGAGACGTGTCCCGTGTGTACTGCAACTAGTCGCCAATCCAACTACCCCCATGTCCGGAATGTAAGCCCGCACCTAGGCCCGCCCATCCGCCACATCGAACATACCACCAGCACGACAACCTTCCCATTCGAAACACTGACTGGGGGTGGCGACCAGTGAACAATCATGTGTAGCCTACCCACGCGTACATGTGGGCCCTCCATGATCCATGTCACCTGCGGCAAAGACATGACATGCGCAATGAGGGAAGTGAGGAGAGCTGCCCGCCCCACGCGCAGAAGGTGCATCAGCTCCACAGACCCAGCAGCGAGTCCAGCAGGGGTCACATGTGCAGGGGCAGCTGTGCCTGGTGTGAAGGCACATGCATATAGACAGCACATCGACCAATGTGTAGTCTGCCCACATCCACAGTCCATCATCATGCGGACATAGGAATTGAACACAGGGCAACACATCTTAGTTGGTGCACCCACCGTGACCAACAATGCGCAATCATCGACGTACCCGCCCTGTGCATGGCCCCCCACCCAACGGAGGCACATCCAGTGCCACCATCCCACACACACAAGCCTTCCACGGAACATGCTGTGTCCAATGGTCAGTACAGAGTCAGCGCCCATCTGGTGGATCCTGAACAGGAGACACATGCACACACATGCCAGCTCCCACTATGTACGTCTGCCACCTGGCACGTGCAATGTAACCTCTCACCTGTGACGTGTGACTGCAAGCACACAGCCGTCTTGGCATGGGGCTGTCAATGTGGACACCAGTCAATGTTTCGGGAGCTGTGATCCGTACAGTGCTGTACATAGGGTGCAGTGCTGACACCTACTACTGTCTCATATCCCCTCGTGCCACAGGTCCCACTTGTATTGGCCGCTCAGCCCGTGCCCACATCGTCGTCGTCGTGTGCCATACTCATCCAGCCTCGGAAGCAGTTCCATGCTCAGCAGACACTCATGTTGCCGTGGCGTTGCCGCTTGACGAATATGCAGTCAGTCCCCATCAGCACGCCCCACAAGTCATTGGGGCCTAGATCCCCATGTGCATGCACATGGCAGTGGTATGTCCCACTTGCCATTGCCATTGTTGGGAGACCTGTGTAAGTGTATTGTGGCCGTGCCGTCCCAGCTTGACAGCTGGGCTGTGGCTCATGTGCTTGCTCAGTCATGTCAGTGATGTGTATGCGAAATTGCTATGTGCCGTGTTGCTTTGACATGTGTCCTCTGCCATTTAACCCAGGCGGAGACCGAACATTGACCGCCCATACCAATTGCTGGCGGACATGGACGATACAGAGGTAATCAGGAAGTTTCGGCTGGACAGGCCAACTCTGCATCGACTGTGTGCCATGTTAGAGCCCCATCTCCGTCCCCGCAGGGTGTATCCGACTGCTGTCACCCCCACGGCTAAGGTGATGGCCGCCATGCATTTCTTCGCCACTGGGTCATTCCAGCACACAGTGGGCAGTGGAGGAGGGATGTCCCAGCCCATGTTCAGCAAGGTGCTGAGGGATGTACTGGCAGCCATGATGCTGTACCGGAACAGGTACATCCGCTTCCCCAGAGCTCGTGAATTGGCGGCAGTGAAGGGTGCATTCTATGCCCTTGGCAGAATCCCACACGTCGTGGGAGCCATTGACTGCACTCATGTTGGCCTTGTTCCACCACAGGCCACTGAGCACCTGTACCGCAACAGGAAGCACACGCACTCCCTGAATGTGCAAGTGGTGTGCCTTGCGGACATGGTGATCACCCACGTGTGTGCCAAGTTTCCAGGCTCGGCCCATGACGCACACATAATGCGCAACAGCATCTTGCCACGACTGATGGCCAATCTGCAACAGGATCGTGCCTGTATTGTCGGTGAGTATGTGGAGTGGTGTAGCGTGCTGGTTGTGCGATGCTGTCCCCTGTCCAGTTGGAATTGCAACGGTTCTCTGTGTCCCTCACACCCAGGTGACTCTGCGTATCCGAATGGGGCATGGCTGCTCAGTCCATTGAGGAATCCTTGCACCCCAGCAGACGATCGATACAATGAGGCACATGGGAGGACCAGACGTGTGGTCGAGCGTACCTTTGGCCTCCTCAAGTCCAGGTTCAGGTGCCTGGACCGCACCGGGGTGCACTGGCGTACTCCCCACAGAAGGTGTGCCAGATAGTGGTGGCGTGCTGCATGCTGCACAATCTGGCCATTCGGAAGCAGATCCCCCTCATTGTGGATGACGGAGATCAACCAGGGCCCCAGCCCGCAGACCAGGACAGCTCGAGTGAGGTGGACAGCGGAGAGGAGGAAGCTGGGAATGTGCGCCAGCAGCTCATCGCCCGCTACTTCACTTGACGGTGAGTGTCCATGTACGACGGATGATGTGTCTGTATCTGTGCAGGTGTGTGTGTGCTGTGTCAGGGTGGCCGTATGTTCACTGCGTGCAGTGTGTCAACGCTCCATGGCCAGGGTAGTATGCCACTGTTGGTGACTGTGGCATTGTGCCCTATTGCTCTGTGCGATGTGTGTACATTGCTTGTAGTTGTTGACATGTACTGTGTGATGGGTGTGTGACACACTCATTGAATGTGCTCCTGTTCTGTCTCCCACCCCTAGGTCCCTACAGGCCCTCCGGATTCCATTGCCATGCCACGCATCAGGTGCCTTTCCGCCCAAGGTGGCCGTTGTATTCCGTACAAATAAAACACAGGGCACAAACAGCAGTTAGTGAAAAAGGTGCATTTATTACAAACTGTGACATGTGAATGTGTGTAAGGTGATGACAAAAGTGGTGCGTGCAGTGACAATGAGCTGTCGGTCATGGCTGCGTGATGATCAGGGTGTACCCACTGGTTCTATGTCCATAGTCCAACACACACATGCCATCCAGCTGGCTGTGTGGAGTGGGATCGTAGAGCAAGTCAATGCAGTGGCTGGTCAAGGAAGGCTGGCGGAAGGCTGGCTGGCTGCCTCACTTGCGACTGGAGCGTGCGAAGTCCTCCCGGGAGATCTGTTTCCTCTTCGGACGGCCCCTTCCACGTTTGGGAGGGGGTGTGTGGTGGCGACCTGCTGGTGGTGGGTGAGGTGTGCTCACTGGCTGTGGACGCAGGGGAAGTGGACACTGCTGCCCGAGCCTGCGCCCTAGCAGGTGGTGGCGGAGGTGGTGTTGCTGGCCTTGCCTGTGACCCCACCGCCACCACCAGCTGGCCCATGAGGTCCACGAGTTGGTCCATACGGGACACGAATTGGCCCATATGGGCGTCCATGGACCTCAGCACCCCCAGCACCTCCCGCGTGTCAGTAGCAGACCTGGCCCATTGTCCTTGGGCCTCTTCATAGGCCCCAAGGACTCTGGCCATTTGAGGCAGGGCATGGCTCCCAGAGGAGGCTGGCATTTCCCTGACCCTGCTCCTCCTACCAGTCCTGCTGCCACCGGCCTGCCCACTAGCCACATTGCACACCACGGTCCTCGCTGTGGCTCCCAGGGTGGATCCAGTGGTCCGGGCCACCACCTGCGCTGGGGCTGGTGCCAGCGAAGACGTGGTGGTGGTGGAGGCGGTGGTGGTCGGTGCGGCGATGGTGGCGGTTGCGGCAGTGGTAGTGGCCGCAATGACCGTGGGTGTGGCCGCAACGACAGTGGCAGCAGGGGACTGGGACTGTTCAGCATCCCTGGATGATGGGTTGGTGGGTAGGAGGGGTCCTGGGGAGCGGCTGGGCCCTGCCACGCCAGATGGGCCAGCTTGGTGGTCCGTGTCCGAAGAGGAGGACAGATCCTCCAGATCCGTGTGTCCTCGTTGGGGGCTTGTGGGCTGGCTGTGCTGGCTGCTGTATCCATCCCCAGCATCCAGCAGTTCGTCACCTGTGGAGAGAATGAGATTTGTTATTGTGTTGCACCTGGCGAAGTATGTATTAGTCGTCTGACATTGGCAGTTCGTGCAATCACGTACATGGGTTTCCCGGAGGCGAGTGTGTGGCTGTGGCATCTGTAGTTGTGTGTGCTAGGCAATGGGACTGTGTGCTGTGCACATGTGGCATGGGACGGATTGGCCATGCCGATGGGTGTGTTGCTGTGCCCCTACTCATTGTGACTCTGGTGTATGCGGGCTCCTGGCCCATCCTGGGTCTGGTTTGTACTTTGCTTTTGGGGTTCAAATGGAACGCTTAGGAACGCATATGGCAACATGGGGGCCATGCCCCAGATTCGCATTTGGGAGGGGATATGCTTTTGGGGTTCAAATGGAACGCTTAGGAACGCATATGGCAACATGGGGGCCATGCCCCAGATTCGCATTTGGGAGGGGATATGCTTTTGGGGTTCAAATGGAACGCTTAGGAACGCATATGGCAACATGGGGGCCATGCCCCAGATTCGCATTTGGGAGGGGATATGCTTTTGGGGTTCAAATGGAACGCTTAGGAACGCATATGGCAACATGGGGGCCATGCCCCAGATTCCCATTTGGGAGGGGATATGCTTTTGGGGTTCAAATGGAACGCTTAGGAATGCATATGGCAACATGGGGGCCATGCCCCAGATTCGCATTTGGGAGGGGATATGCTTTTGGGGTACATGCTGTGAGCCATGGGTGCCGAACGTGACATGTGTTGTGGCAGCATGACAGTGCATGGTCTGAGGTGTGTGCATGCCTGACATGCCCTGCATATTTGCTGTCTGTTGTGGTTACTGGACATGGCATTGGACGCATCGTTATGAGTGAGTGATAGTTGTGTGCCAGCCAACGTATTGCAGTTGTCCCATCTCCTTGGTGTGCGTGCTGCCCTGTGCCATGTGCATCACTGCAGTGCTCGGGGGGTGTGGCCCATGTTGTGTGTTGTTGCTCACAGTGTGTCGTGCGCTTAATTGACTTCTGGCACATGGTTGGTCATGGGCATGTGTCTTAGCGTGACTGCTGTATGTGTGGCAGCTGTGCGGATGACATGCCTTTCATGTGACTGGGGCTGACGGATGGGATGGATGGTATGTTGTATGTGCATGGTGTGTCTGTGAGTTTGATGGGTTCAGTGGTGTTCGTGTGCATTTCTGTTGTTCCGCTCTGTTGCGTCTAGTGTTGTTTGTCTTACATAGGCGTAGTTGTGGGGTGTGGGGTTGACAGGCAGTGGGGGCTACATGGACAGGACTTCAATGGTGTTTCGGTTGTGTGTGATGAGTTGCACAGTGGCTGCCGTGTGGGACTATATTCAGTGTGGCTTGTGCATGCAGACGTGGCTCCTTGGGTGTTGCTATGTCTGTGATGGGTCATGTGGGGTGTGAGTCTGCTGTTCATGTCCGTGTGCACATTGTTCACTTGTTCGTGACGGTGGGCGGTGCTGCGTGTTCGTGTGCTACGTGACATGTCCCATGTGTTGGTGGTGTTATGGTCCTCATGCCTCCAGTAATCCAGCCCTGTCCAGTTTCCCACCTGCAAGTTGTTCGTGCGTGCACTGTACTGGATGCCACATGGCTCTAAGCGGGGGTGCTCCATGTTGCAGGTCTGTGGGGGTGGGGAGGTGTAGTGGGTCGTGGGGGTGGCTGTACACCCACTGACACCGATTGCTGTGGACCGTGATGTCTGCCTTTCGGCTGTCGTTGTGCACTGCGGTGGCTGACACGTGGCTGTGGGGTGTGGGGGATGCTCCTCCTTGCTGTGCTGTGGGACTGGGGCCTGGTGTGTGTTGTACTTGGGCTGTCCACCCTCCCACCCACTGCACTTTGTGTTCCTGCCACTTACCTGTTACTTGTCGGTTAGTGCAGCTGTGGCGGACACATGGGTGTGGTGGGTGCTCGTTGTGGCGCTTCTGGCATATTTGGGGACCTGTTGGTGGTTACGTGGCTGGCTTAGTGTACACATGTCCCCACGCATCTTACAGTTGTTCGGTTTGGCCTGTGTGTGGTAGTGTCTGTTGCATGTGCGTGTGTTGTGTTGTGTATTGTGTGCTGGACATGGGGGTGTTTGTCCCTGGGAGCTGTGGCATGGTAGTTGCGCATGTGAGTACATAGCGGTGTGCTAGTATACATTAGTTTGTACTTACCAGCCTCCACTCCCCTGCTAATCCGGCGAGGATCTCCGGATGGATTACGACTCGCACCTTCTCCTCCCACGCTTTGAAGGTCTTAAAGAGCGCGGGATTCCCTCCGCCAGTGACGGCAGCCAGCTCTCTGTTTTTGCCCTCCTTCTTCTTGACCAGGCTCTTTACGTCATTCCAACGTTTGTTAATTTCTCCTCTGTTCCTGGGCAGGGTCCCGACTGCATTGACCTGGTCTACGATCCGGTTCCACATTCTGTTTCTGGTGGCTAGTGGTGTGTGCTGGACCATGTTCCCATAGATTTGTGGGTACACCTTGATGATCTCGTCGACCATGACCGTCAGCTCCATGGGCGTGAACTTGGGCATCCTTTGTGGTGCCATGGTGTTTGTGGTGCTGGTGCGGTGTGTGTTGTGTAATGTGCAGGGGGTTTGTGGTGCCGGTGTTTGGTGGTGGTGGTGGTGGTGGTGGTGGTGTTTGGTGGTGGTGGTGGTGGTGGTGGTGGTAGTGATGTGTGCGTTTCTGTGGTGTGCTGCTGTCCTTGCTGTGTCACTGTGTCCTCTCCTCTCCTCTCTGGTTTGCAATGTAGCAAGGGGTTGTGGTCTGTGGGAGTGCTGCTTTTGTACTCACCTATGTGGGTGTGTCCTCATGGTCTGTTGTTTTCAGGTGTGTTGTGTCTGGGGTTCTGGCCTTTGTATTTTTTGTTTGTCCGGGGGGTGTTTTCGGGATGTGTACTGTGCTTGTGTATTTGTGTGTGCCTTGCTGTGTGGACTTGTTGGCCATGTTGTGTGCTATTGGTTTTGTGTGCGGATAGTTTCTGTGCAGGTACGTGGGCGCCATGGCTTCTGCCGTGTCGATTCTCATCGGCGTTGTTTGCGCTTGCGGGCGGTATATTTGTTGTTTTTCCGCGCTCATGGCGGTGCGATCGTAATTTCACGTGCGGTGTGTCGGCCGTGTGGGCGGGCGGTTTTGTGTTGTCGTGCGTGTTTCCGTCCGTGGCGGGCGGTTTGACTCCGACTCGGACGATGGCGGGCGGTATTTTGTGTGATTTTTCCGCCGATGGCGGTTTTCGGTTTGTGTACTCATAATGGCGTGGTCGGTGTTCAGGCGGTGTGTGCGGGCGGATTTTTGCCGCTTCCATGCCTGGCGTTTTTTTTTACGCCGGGTATCGTAATGGGCCCCTTAGTGTTTTATTGTCTCCCCCTTTGCACACTGTTCTTTGCCCTTTGAGGATGAGATTATGTAGTTTCCCCGCTCTGTATCCTTGACTTATAGCGTATTTATAAATTATTTGCAGGCAGTGGGTTTGTCCTTGAATGATACTTTGGTGGTATTTACCCTTTCCGTGTGGCTATTAGACTAAAGAAATCTCCCCCACCCACCCCAGTTTGAGGGGGTATAGTCTGTTTCTACTAGAGTTACAGTTGTAGTGTTACTACTCTATGTTATGTTTTGCCTTTTTGGGGTGATCTTGCCTTTGAGGCAGACATTTCTGCCTATGGGCGGACATCTCAGTATGGAATGAATTGGAAACTAGAATACACCTGAAGTGAAAACAAACACCTGACATGCATTAACACAGCAAAAACATAAATACAGCTCACATCCTAGGCTCTGCCATCTTACCCTTGGACTACATCATACCAGGGCACCACACTACAATGTGCAGCTAACCCCACTTAAGAGGTAGTGGAACTTCTCTAAGGAAGAGACAGGCCTTGCAGTTAATTTTGAGACAAATCACTATTGGAACTACATGGTCTGCCTCTATAGAACCTCAGTGGAACATATAAGGCAGTCCTGTGGCAGGAAGTAACAGACAATGAGGCAGGAGCCATGCAATTTTGGGCACTTTAACAAGAAATGGCACATTGAGAGGAAGTGGGTGAAGAATAAGTTCCCCAGGATTCAGGTGGCCAAGGTTATAACTGGAGGCAGACCTGGAACCTGTCTCCATCTCACCACCCTTAAAGAGCATGTCCTCTCCAACATGCATGCTGTCTTGCTATATTGGCTGCCTGTTCCAGAGAGCCCCAAAATGAGGGCAGGTATAAAGTCTACACTTGTGTATCCAAACTAGTTATCATTTAACCAATCATGGTAGTTTGTCCTAGCCCCACCCTACATAGACCGGTACATATCCCACACATATCCCTCATATACAGACACTAAAATCATCACTTTTTAAAAAGTAAACTGTGTATATTAATCTTCATACATTTCTTTTTCTCCTATATAGTCTCTGTTACAAGTGCTATGATTCGTACAATTGGGGCAGGAGTAATTCTATCAATGTGTGGCCAACATACAGGGCCAGTTTTAAAACATGCCCATACCACACACATAGGTATGATATTGTGGCATATGGCAATAAAAAAATATGTTGATTTTTAAGTTTTTGTTACTTGTAAAATAAAAGTCTTTGAGCCTCTTGCATATTTTTAGTTTTTTATTAATAATACAATTGTAACTTAAAATACTCTAAGAAATGGATCTTATGAAAATGCTTTACAATACTTTTCTTACTCTACTCTTAAGGTCCAGTGTTGTTCTCCAATCCACCTCCTGCCATCACACTTATGTCTGCTCCAAGCACTGTGCCAACATGTGGACTTGCCATTGACAGTAGACGGATAGTAGGGAGTTGGAATCTTTTCCACCTGCTCTTTTGTGTTGGGAGTAATCATGCCTCTCTCTTGCTTTCCCTATCTCTCTCGCTCCCCCCTCTCTCTCTCTCTATATATATATATATATATGTATATATATAGATTCCAAATGATAGCACCCGAGCTTGGAGGCCCACTCACAACGTGTAAAATGCTTTATTCAGCAAGGCGACATCACACAGGAGTACGGTAGGTACAGCAAGCTTAAGCCATAAGTCCCGACGCGTTTCAGGCTCATTCGCCCTTGTTCACAGGGATGGCAATGAGGAGGGGCAGCTCACAGACGATACTTGTTGTGTACCAATTGATAGTTCCGCCCAGTGGGCGTGTACACTCGCTGCACTCTGGTAGTTGGAGTCTTTGAAGGTTAAAATCCTATAGTAGGGCCAGCCGCCAGTCTCCTAAGGGGATTACATCAGCCAATCAATCAATCAATGAATCACAGAATTTGTAAAGCGCACTACTTACCCGCGAGGGTCTCAAGGCGCTAGGGAAAAAAGGGGGGGGGTGCTGCTACTGGTCGAACAGCCAGGTCTTGAGTAGCCTCCTGAAGGTCAGCAGGTCTTGGGTCTGTCGTAGGCTTAGTGGAAGGGTGTTCCAGGTCTTGGCGGCGAGGTGGGAGAAGGATCTGCCGCCGGTGGTAGTTCTTCGAATGCGAGGGACGGTGGCGAGGGAGAGGTCGGCGGAGCGGAGTTGGCGGTTGGGGACGTAGAAGAGGAGTCGTCTGTTGAGGTAGGCTGGGCCAGTCTTGTGGAGTGCCTTGTGTGCGTGGATGAGGAGTTTGAAGGAGATTCTCCTGTCGACGGGGAGCCAGTGCAGGTTCCTCAGGTGGGGGGTGATGTGGCTGTGGCGTGGTACATCAAGGATCAGGCGTGCGGAGGCGTTTTGTATGCGTTACAGTCGCTTGATGAGCTTGGCCGGGGCTCCCGCGTAGAGGGCGTTCCCATAGTCAAGTCTGCTACTGACGAGGGCCTGGGTGACTGTTCTTCTTGTGTCTGTCGGGATCCACCTGTAGATCTTGCGAAGCATGCGGAGGGTGTTGAAGCAGGAGGATGAGACTGCGTTGACTTGCTTGGCCATGGAGAGCATTGAGTCGAGGATGACTCCCAGGTTGCGTGCGTGGTCGGTGGGTGTCGGGGCTGCTCCCAGCGTCGTTGGCCACCAGGAGTTGTCCCAGGCTGAGGGGTTGGAGCTGAGGATGAGGACCTCTGTCTTCTCCGTGTTCAGTTTTAGTCGGCTGATCTTCATCCAATCGGCAACGGCCTTCATTCCTTCATGGAGGTTGGATTTGGCGGCGAGGGGGTCCTTGGTGAGGGAGAGGATCAGTTGAGTGTCGTCGGCGTAGGAGATTATGTTGAGGTCGTGCTGTCTGGCGATGCGTGCGAGCGGGGCCATGTAGATGTTGAACAGTGTTGGGCTGAGGGACGATCCCTGGGGTACGCCGCAGATGATCTCGGAGGCTTCGGATCGGAATGGTGGGAGGCGGACTCTCTGGGTTGTGCCGGCGAGGAAGGAGGTGGCCCATTCCAGGGCCTTGTCTCGGATCCCTGCGTCGTGGAGGCGTGCGCGTAGAGTGCGGTGGCAGACAGTGTCGAAGGCGGCTGAGAGGTCCAGCAGGATGAGGGCTGCGGTCTCACCGTTGTCCAGCAGGATCCTGATGTCGTCGGTGGCGGCGATGAGGGCAGTCTCAGTGCTGTGGTTGCTGCGGAACCCCGATTGGGATGGGTCCAGGATGCTGTTTTCTTCGAGGTATTGGGTTAGCTGTTTGTTGACGATCTTCTCGATGACCTTGGCTGGGAACGGAAGCAGGGAGATGGGCCGGAAGTTCTTGAGGTCTCTCGGGTCCGCCTTGGGTTTTTTGAGTAGGGCGTTGATCTATGCATGTTTCCAGCTCTCTGGGAAGGTCGCGGTCTCGAAGGAGAGATTGATGACGTTGCACAGGTGGGGTGCGATGGAGCTGCTGGCTTTGTTGAAGATGTGGTGCGGGAAAGGGTCTGACAGGGAGCCGGAGTGTATTGTGCTCATGGTCTTGATGGTGTCCTCGATGTTCACGCTGGCCCAGGCTGGCAGGGGGTCGTGGTCGATGGTGTGCGGCGGGTCTGGTGCATCGATCTTAGTTGGGGCTGTCTGGGTGTTGAAGCTGTCGTGGATGTCGGCGATCTTGCGTTGGAAGAAGGTGGCGAGGGAATCGCACAGGGGCTGCGACGGCGGGATGTCGTTGGTGTTGGAGCTGGGGTTGGAGAGTTCCTTCACGATGTTGAAAAGCTCCTTGCTGTTGTGTGCGTTGTTGTCGAGGCGGTCTTTGAAGGAGATTCTCTTGGCGGACTTGATGAGGTGGTGGTGGTTACGGATGGCGTCTTTGTGGGCTGCGTGGCTGTCCGGTGTCTAATCACTGTGCCATTTCTTCTCTAGTTTCCGGCAGGTACGCTTGGAAGCTAGGAGTTCCGAGGTGAACCAGCTGGCTCTTTTGGTGGTGTCACTGTAGGTGAGTTTTTCAGCGGGGCGAAGGTGTTGGCACAGTCGTCCATCCATCGTCTGAGGTTGCAGGCAGCGTCGTCGGTGTTGGATGGGTCGGAGGGAGGGCTGAGAGCGAGGGTTGCCCGAGTTGGTCTTCGGTGTCTTTGCTCCAGCAGCGGCGTGGGATCTGTTGGGTGCGGTGGTGTGTGGTGGGTTTCTGGAAGGTGAAATGGATGCAGCGGTGGTCGGTCCAGAGGAGTTCCGTGGTGTGGCTGAAGGAGACGTGGGAGCTTGAGGAGAAGATTGGGTCAAGCGTGTGGCCGGCGGAATGGGTCGGTGTTGTGACGAGCTGGCTCAGACCGAGGTTGGCGAGGTTGTCGATCAGGGTGGTGGAGTTGCTGTCGTTGTTGTTCTCCAGGTGAAAGTTCAGGTCTCCGAGGAGGATGTAGTCGGTAGAGGTCAGGGCGTGCGTGCTGATGAAGTCGGCGATGGAGTCGCTGAACTGGGGTCGGGGCCCAGGGGGTCTGTAGACAAGGGTGCCTCTAAGGGTGGTGTTGGGGTCAGTGTGGATCTGGAAGTGCATGTGTTCGGCGGTGCTGAGAGTGTCGTCGGTGCTGGTCGAGACCCTGATGGTGTTCTTGTGGACGATGGCGATTCCTCCTCCTACTGCGTTGACGCGGTCTCTGCGGGTGATCTTATAGCCGTCTGGGATGGCTATGGCGATGTCGGGGGTGGAGGAGTCGTTCATCCAGGTCTCTGTCAGGAAGGCGACGTCTGGTGATGATGTGTCGAGCAGGTCCCAGAGCTCGACGGCGTGTTTGCGTGCGGAGCGGGTGTTCAGTAGGATGCATCGGAGGTGGTTGAGGTCCTTCTTGGTGGGCGCCTTGGTGGCTCTGAGGCTGGTGTAGCTGCAGTACCGGCAGGTGAAGGGACCATGGGTGCGTTTCGGGGCGGCCTTGAAGCAGTTGTGCGTCCGTCCGGGGTTGAGAGCGTGGAGTGTGGTGGCATCGTATCGGCGTCGGTCCTCGAGGCTGGAGCGGGGGGCGCACGGCCCAGGGGTTCTGGCGCTGGGCGCGGTCCAGGCGCGAACAGTGGGTTGCTGCATCCACACAGTACTGCTTCGATGCCGATTTGTCTCCTCACTGAACTGCACGATGTTCTATTTTGCTCCGTATTCGTGACGGTGCTCGACCTGCTCGTCTGCAGGGAGGGGCTCTCCGCGACCTGGGCAGGCCGCTAATTATTCCAAATGATATCACCCGAGCTTGGAGGCCCACTCACAACGTGTAAAATGCTTTATTCAGCAAGGCGACATCACACAGGAGTACGGTAGGTACAGCAAGCTTAAGACATAAGTCCCGACGTGTTTCAGGCTCATTCGCCCTTGTTCACAGGGATGGCAATGAGGAGAGGCAGCTCACAGACGATACTTGTTGTGTACCAATTGATAGTCCCGCCCAGTGGGCGTGTACACTCGCTGCACTCTGGTAGTTGGAGTCTTTGAAGGTTAAAATCCTATAGTAGGGCCAGCCGCCAGTCTCCTAAGGGCGCAAGTAAAGCAGCGGATCACTGTTGCTTGTAACAGCGACCCGACGGATTTTCACTACTTGAAGGAGAAGTACAGCCTTTTCCATTATGGATTTCACTGAACCAAACTATCATGACCACAATGCACTAATGCACACGCCCAGGGGGGCGGGACCAAGTTACGATAAAACTGCGAGTGCACAACGTGAAAGGCTGTTCTCCACCATTGCCGAAGCCAGTGAACAAGGGAATGACTCCTGAAACGTGTATGGCGTTAACGGCATAGAGTGCGCTGGGATGACATCCGTGATTTAGCTGCTGCCTGCCAAAGAATAAAGTGGTTTACTTACACGTCGTGTGTGGGGTCTTCAAGCTCTGGGCGTTTTCGATTGGATATATACAGTGGCCTGCTCTGGCCACGAAGACTCCCCAATGCAGACTGATGCAGGTCTGTGCACTCTCACTGTCGGGTGCACATTAGGAACGATGCAGCCCCTTTGTCAGGCGCAAGTAAAGCAGCGGATCACTGTTGCTTGTAACAGCGACCCGACGGATTTTCACTACTTGAAGGAGAAGTACAGCCTTTTCCATTATGGATTTCACTGAACCAAACTATCATGACCACAATGCACTAATGCACACGCCCAGGGGGGCGGGACCAAGTTACGATAAAACTGCGAGTGCACAACGTGAAAGGCTGTTCTACACCATTGCCGAAGCCAGTGAACAAGGGAATGACTCCTGAAACGCGTATGGCGTTAACGGCAAAGAGTGCGCTGGGATGACATCCGTGATTTAGCTGCTGCCTGCCAAAGAATAAAGTGGTTTACTTACACGTCGTGTGTGGGGTCTTCAAGCTCTGGGCGTTTTCGATTGGGTATATATATATATATATATATATACCAAAAAAGTTTGCCCTGAAGCAAGGACGCAACTTCCCAGCTGAGTTGCTTTTCAAAAGCCTTTATTGTTGAAAACCGGCATTTTCAGCTCCAAACATTTACAAATTCCTGACGCGTTTCAGAGCCCCCAGGCTCTTTCTTCAGAGGATGACACTGCCAAACTGAAATGCAAGGTAGGCGCCATTAACTGCATGCATTATATATACAGCCCACGTGGGCTTCTCATGTGAGTCACGATTACAGCATGCTGGTACCTGTAGTTTTGAGTCCAAGCAGATTGTTCCCCATGTGGGTTCAGTTTTGGTAACAGTATCCTTTCTTTTAAATGAATAAAATGCCACAGTGGGTTTCGGAATGAAACCCCCAGTTTTCTTTTTCCATAACTCAGCTGGGAAGTTGCGTCCTTGCTTCAGGGCAAACTTTTGGGAAATATATATATACATACATATATATATTTTGTGTATATAGACGTGTGTTTGTGTGTGTGTGTGTGTGTTTGTATGTGTTTTTTTATTAATCTAATGTAATGTGGACAACAAGTTCTTCATGTTTTAATAATGGGTCTAATGCCCAAACTAGAAGGCCACATGTCTGTGTACTTATATCAACATATGTATCTGTATGTTTTCTAACCTCATGTGCAAATATATGTTATTGTCTCCTTTCACACATACATATATCAGCCAATGTCATTGTGGTACGCAAACATTGAATGTATTATCCTTTGTCACTGAATCTAACCCTCTGACATGGCATTATAAATTCAGCACACTAACATACATTTAATTCAAGTTGTTAACAAGTAGGAAATATGTTTTTGCTGTTGACCTTCTGGGATGCTAAGGCATCACCATACCTTCATAATGCTGCTGTTTTGAATGATGTCTCTTTACTCCTTATATGCCTCTCGTGTCAGCTACAGTGAGGCAACTGATCCTAGCGTCCACACTGCGAACAACAAGACATCAGGGGACATCCTGAGAATAGCAATTCAACTCTTTACCATCTGTCAGCTAGATACGTTTGTGAGCAAATTTCATTGATTACTGTAAGTCATCATTTATATTTTCTCACCATTTCTTATCAATGTTTCTTCTTTGACCTTTGTTCCTTGTAAGTGGAGTGTGTTAACTGTGTAATATATATCTATCTGCATTGAAATAGTTTGTATCAACTATCACTGTTCTCTTCTATTACAGACTCATATATTTCACATGTAATATTATTATTCTCTGCAGCTGCTGGATCAGGGGAGACATTACCACCACCATCTTCCAGAACACTGGTTTAGCAGGGGGACGTACACAAAGCAAGCATCTCTGGCAGTAGTGGGTGAACTCTCATTGCAACTACAATAACCCATGTATGGATCAAACTATACTTTCATATGTTTTAGCATGCTATTATATTATTAAATGTGATGTCTTACAGAAAGATATGGGGAAACTAGTCTGGTGAGTTATTTTTGACAATATTTTATTGTTTGACTTGTATAATTTTTTGTTTGAACTCTTGCAGGTCCTGGTGACATTGAGACTCACAATCATGCTGCACCATCTACAAGTAGAGAATAGTAGGTAATCCCTGGACAAAATCATATACTCTTCCAAGTAGGTATTGCCGCTGCCACGACAGCAGAAAAAGAGAGGGAGGTAGAAGCGGAAGTGGTTGGCCCAACTCAGAAACTGCCACCAAAGACCACATTAAGACTGACCAGCAGTATACCTTTAGTCTTTCCTCAGTGTTTTTAGTCCCTATCCACAAGCTAAGCAGCCACAGATGCTTGTCTCAGCTTTGCAGACTCACCTCCACATACCCTATTTCCTATAGGTATTTGAGTTAATTCATGTTCAAATAAATTCTATGTGCAACTCTGGTCTTCTATCAATAGGTGGCAGCCTTCTCCCTGGTGGACAGCCTGGTGGCCATGTCAAATGCCACACATGCCCGGAGGGGTTGGAGTTGGCTTTGGTATAGCCAAATGCAGTCCTCTGAGTGGGCCAGTTTGTCAGACAACTGAGATCTGTGTGGGGGATATTCGTGACATGGCTATGACCTTGTGGGAGATTGTGAGCAACATTAAAGAAAACCCTCAGATGTTTCACAGGCAGACTTGAATCTTCTTGGACAACATTGAGAAATTTTACTAAGACATGGCAAAGTTGCACCATGATCAGCTTTTGTTAAATGAAGAGAGTATAAGGCACATGCCTTGAAAATGCAGATGTATGGATGCATACAGATGTTAAAAGCAAAAACATATCACCAGTGCCAATCTGCAGGGCCAGGGTGTGCAGACGACTCACCCGAGGCACCATTTCAACCTGTCAGGCCCACATAACGCATAAACCCTGACGGTAATCAACCTGCATGACACTCATACCCACCACATCTACCAATAACTCTGATGCTAAACCACCATCACAACAACAACCGCAACATCTGATGGAACCAGTTTTATGTAGCTGGAGACCTGGGTGCCCCTCCCCTTGGGGACATTAATATCCTTCTACAAAGTGCAATACTTCTCCCACTACGTCTCACTTACTCAAACACAAACATTGTTTACATTTTAGAAGCAACTTTCACAATTCTTTCTTTTAAATATTATTTCATGTGACCAGCATTGCAATTACAACTTTATAGTATCTAACTTCCACTTGTTTGTGCTTTAATGTATGACTTGCTACATAGAGTGCTTGTGTAAGTTATATGTATATGAACATAATTTTAAAAACATCTGTACATCTTCCAACTTCACATTACTGTCATACATCTGCATACAAGTACATGCGCGCCCACTTACTCAGGAAAGACTAGCAACACTTCCAAAATATGTTTTATATTAGGTTTAGGAAACTTAAAGGTAATGTTGAAATTTTAAATTTCGGAGAGAAGTCCTTACAATAGGGTAACATAACTTACATACATTATTTGGGCAGATGGGTAAATTGGATTTGGATGGAGGTGGGAAAATCATAATTGGGGTTTAAATGGTGAAAGGAGCAGCAGGATGGAGGAGAACACTGTTATGGTGAAATGATGGAATGGAATGTCTCATAAAATGGCTGACTTGCTGTTCCTGTATATCATTTCCTGTTTGTAGTGGAATGTGGAGATCTCCGCTCCTCACATGGAGGTCTCCATAAACGTAGCAGAGGAGGTTGCAAGTTAAATGGAGTCAGTGCTTAATTTGTAATAAAATATGTGCCAGGGCCCTTGCAGGAGGCCACTGCAGCTTTAACCACCCATTGCCCTCCCAGCGCTGCCAATGACAGTAGCTACGCAACTATTAACCATAACACTCCTATAAGTGTGAAATTTCAGACTGTTCCATGCCCCCAAAGCTATAAGAATGGCATGGGGCGCAGGAATTATCAGATTTTAATATATATAGAATTAATAAACCGCTGTTGTTCTGCTTATCTCTAAATTACACAGACAGCGCCACCATGTGGCATTCTGTCATAAGTGCCAGTGTTCACAATTAAGTGCTGGTGCCGAGCACCGGAAACCACAGGCTCAAATTAAATACTGAATTGAGTAATTGTTCACTATGGGGAAATACATTTAAAGGCTAAAAAGTATGCATACATACTTGTGTATGATTATAGTTGTGCAACAGTTTTGTCTCAGGATGGTATTTATGGATGATGTAATGGTCCATCATTCATCATCGAAAGAACACTGTCCATCCACAATAATGTAGCAACTAAACTAGCTCTAACGAATAATTAGACCACTAGTTGAACATACACCTGCACACCCCAGGAACCTGGATATGGCCAAAGCTCGGGGGTTGTTTTTATGTAATCCCCATTCCAGGGAGATGTCATGCAATATGCAACAGGCTATTACAAAATTACACACAATGTCTTGTGGAATACAGAAGTACAGTTCACCCCCAAAATGGTCAAGACATCTGAAACACGATTTAAGGATCCCAGATGTGCATTCAGTGCTGGGTCATGTACATAGACTATTGTACCTCTATTGAGGCTTTGTGGTTGGACTTTGCAAGGGAGTGAGGCAATGGGGAGAGAGGGCATACTTAATCTCCTGAAACAAAAACATGTGATTCTGATTATGTTGTGGAACTATTCTAAATGTATTAGATCAACCGTGCACACATGCAGACGCAGTTATGGAGATGTATACCTATTTTTATATAGTGAGACAATTAATTGAAAGTGTTTTAGATACCATCATACAGATGCATATGCAGCCCTAGTGTGAGTTATTATAACTTACCTATTAGTCTCATATCATTGCAATCCCCAGTAACTACTGTTGTACGAGAAATGACTGACAGAAGATGTAGCTGTCATGTGTGCTTCCAGTAAAGTTAGTGTACACATCAGTAAAGCAGCCATGGCTGTGCAGACAGCTTGCATGTTGATAGAGTGCCAGTGATGTCTGTTGCTGAAATGGTGTTCCCTGTGGCATGATGGTTGAAGTGCCATGTGGGTTCAAAAAAATGGCATCAATCACCAGAGGGAAGTCGATAATGTCATAGAAATGTCTTACCACCCCCTGCCTTCCTGCTGGTGTCTATGGCATGGTTATAAATTGGTGAACCCACTTGGTAATGCATCTCAGGACCTGTTGCAAGTAGCAAGGTTTGTTTACCTGTGAGGTGGCCCCAGTATCTCCAGTGACTATCTGGAAAAAGCTAGTAGCCATGCAATGCAGTGCAGCCAGTATTTTAACAGGCTGGGATAGTCTAGGAGTAGGAAGTAGGTGAATCCAGCTCTTGTTCCCAGTCTGCAACCATTTCAGATCACTGCAGGGGAGAAGCAGTATCTGGAAATGATTGCTTCTCTGGACATGCCAAGGATCTTGATCCTTTGCCTGTAAACCCTCTCTCTCATCCTCAAATAATTGATCCTCAAATTGAGGGGGAAAAGCTATATAGACATTCACCAACATAGTGAATCAAATGTTTTTCTTTGTGTGAGTTAATTTCTTATGTGATCAGTCTGTATGTGTTTGGTTGCTGTTATAATGTGTTTTACCTGTAGATAGGTGTTCAAATCCTGACTGGTCACTCCCTTCCCCCCTCCATTCGTAGGCTGCTACATAGAATCTTACAATTAAATAAATACTTTCCCTTTGTTTTCTTATATTGAAATGTCTTTATAATTTGTATTACAATATTATTCATTTAATACATTTTTTCATACAATTCAATTTGATTACTTTTTCAATGAAACACATTGATGTTAAATTATTAGCTTATTTAATATAAAATAAATCTCAAAAAACAATTGTAATAAACATCACATATTTTAAGATGAGATATTGTAGTTTCAAATGTATTATTGTATACCCGACAAACATTGGGGGAACAGTATATATTTGTAAGGGTTTATTTACTATTCTAACTCCTGTACAACGAACAATGGGCTAAGTTCATGAATTTGGAAGATATCAAATTTTTATTTCTAACACTAATCCAGCAAACACTGGAGTGTACATACATTTTTAGGGGTCAGATTTATTTTATTCCAGATCCAAGACCACAAACATTTGGGATAATTGAGCAATGCAAATTCACTAATCTAACTTAAATCCCAAAATAATTAGGGAAATCAATATATTTATTGGGGGTCATTTTAATATTCTAACTGGAGTCCAAGAAAAATGGTGAAATTTCAAATATCTCAGTGGGTTGACTAACTAATCTAACTCCAATTCCATAAACATTTGAGAAAGTGGATATAGTTTGAGAGCGTCAGGTTTACTATTCTACCTACAATACTTTGTGGTTGGGAACATGCATATATTTAGGGAGGTTAGATTTGCTGATCTACTTCCACAAACATTGTTTCAAATGTTTATATTAAGAGAGGTTTGTTCGACTACTGTAACTCCTATCTAAGTAATATTTTAAAACTATTAAGATTATTAGAAGTTTGTAAATGTTCTAAGTATCCAAATTAAAAAGTTTCTATTATTCGATAATAAAAAAATATCAGCAAATATATTTGAGGACATTACCAAAACAACTTAATTACATACTATTTTGTGTTTCTATAAAATATTACAATCAATTGCCATATTGTTTATTTGTCCTGTTATTGTTTTTTTTTAAATTATACAGTAAAATGTATATATAAATACATTTTATTATTGTAATCATTGGTTTTATTTTTAGAATAATTTCATATACAACTTTACTATTAAATATTAATAAATGTACTTAAAAAGGTAGAAACAAATATTTCTAAATTGAATTCTCATTTAATAACCCAATTCATATATAAATTAGAACTCCAATATGAATTAGTGTTTTTATAAATCAATTAAATAAATTCTACAAATATTCGATTTATTATGTAATTATTAATATTATTAAACACTTTAATAACATATTTATAAAATATTAACAAGTAAATCTCCCAATAAACCCCAGAATAGAAAATCAAAATACAAATTTTAATATATTCAATGATCAGTTAAATCTAAAAAATCAATTAGTTAATTAATAATATAACTTTTGACAAATTGAATATTCAAAAAATAACAGTAAAGAAACACTATCCCCCACAACCCCAATATACCCAACATCCCAAGAACATATTTAGCCGTAAATAAACAATTAAATAATAAAATTATACATATATATATATATACACATACAAATTTTTCAAAAGCAACAACGGCGAACCTCCTATGCCGCACCTCGTGCCAGTTCCTATATGTACATTCGCTGTGCAAACTACCCCTGCGCCAGCCGTTGAGTGGCGTCACTGTGCTCCAGATCAAAAGATATTGTAATGAATGGGGGTGCGCAGCTCAAAAAGTCCAATAGACCCAAAAATTGTTTAAGAAAAAATAACTTCTTTATTCCAATCAATTTGTTAAAAAAAAACTTCAGATACAAGCAATCCAGCCAACGCGTTTCATTCCCATATAGGGAACTTCCTCAGGGCAAAAAAATACGTCTCTAGTAAGGAACACTATGTAAGAGATACCGTCAATGTTTTATAACCGTAGATAAACAACAGCGATTAACCTCTTTGGTTTGTTCCTTTATATGTCTTAATGATTTCTTGCTGTCCCAAAACACTTTCACAAAGGAGTCCAAAGATATCACCAAATTATTTCAAAAAGGAGCCCAGTGTATTACACCGTAGCCCATGTACATTCTTAATAGAATGTGTAGAATCCTTGTCGTCGCGCACGAACCCGTCCTGTTCCGTAGTGTGTCATACACATACAAATATATACATGTCAGTGCAAAATTACTAAACTTATTAAAACAATGACATTTAAGTATATGATATTTTAAACGTTAATAATTTTTACAAATAATAAAAACTCAACAATCTTACCGTCGACATTCTGTCAATTATATTTTTGAATTTCTGATATTTTGACCATGGTATTATGGTCTCATGATATTTTGCAGTTGATATTCAAGCACAATTCCCAAGGGGGGAGGGTGAGGAATCATTAAGGGATAGAACTAAGCCATCCAGTAAAGGTGATGTAAATAATACCTACGGGGAAAACAGGAAGGGAAAACCAAAAGAAAAGTGGGGGACCGCAAAGGAGTGGGAAGTCAAAAACAATTCCCAACATATTGCCAGGAGTCTGTTTCATGCCATGTTGACCAAGAAATACTGTTCTGCCTAAGATACCTTGGAGGTGCTCCAGCTAACTCGAAAGTGAACATCGATGTAAGTCTGTTATGTGGTCCAGTCTCCAGTGGATTCTATGGCCCTTATTACGATGTCGGTCGGACGAGCGTTCGACGAACACCATAGGGGAAAGGGACCGCCTGACAAGGAGTCGGCGGTCCCGCTCCCATGATTATGATTCGACCACCTTCACGGCGGTCAGAAAGTGTATATTTTCTCTTGCGGCTTGTACTGTGGGCTGCAGTACAAGCCGCAATAGAAAATAAACACTTTTAAAACATCCATGCACCGTGTGGCAGGCCCCATGCGGAGCCTGCCACACAGCGCATGGATGTTTGGGGGCACTACAGGTAGAGGCCGTGGAGGGCGGGGGCCCTGCCAGAGGCCCCCAAAGTCCGTTTCTATCTGCCTTTCTATGGTGGTCAGACCACCATAGAAAGGGGCATCATAATCCCTACGGCGGTGCCTGAGAAGGCACTGCCCTTAATGTAGGGATTACATTCTAACCGCTGGGTGGAACAGCAGTGGTTGGTCCCTCCGCATGCTGCCTCAGACCACCGGGGCAGAAATTGGTCAGATCGCAACTGACAGGCCGTCAATTACGATCTGACCGTCATCGTAATCAGCCCTTTAGTCTCCACTGTGCTGTCTTCAACAGTTTCCACTTTCTTTTCCACTTATGAAGGATCTTCTAACATCTGCCCAATTCCCCTTTTTAGGAGAAATGCGAATGGGATCATACTCTGAGTGATTTGATGATCCTGACAGTACAACCCTCCCTCCTCATTAACAGCCCCTCTAAGATGAACTGGGAGGGACAGAGTTTCTCTGGATAATTTTTGTGGAAGCCCTCCTCTAGACGGGTAGCATGTAAAAGCTAGTGGGTTGCCAATATCGTTCAGAAATATCATATCCCTTCCAAGCAATTAAATATTTCACTGCCTATTCCTAAACCACAGTACAAAAAAACTTGGTCCCAGTACATTCAAAATCACACCAGAACACAATATATATACAAATCAAAAAGACAAATTCAAGAGGACCACGTTGTGTATTTAGTTAACAGTGTTATTTAATCACACTGAACCATGCTATACAAATATAGGCAACTATTAGACATAAATAGTGAGTGCCCAAAGGGAAGAAATGGAAAAAGGTAAAGTGATTTGTGTGGAGATAAAAGGTGTGCATAAAGGGACAGATTATTGTGCCAAATACATATTCAAAAATGTTTCAAAACAAGGCCTATCTTTCAGTCTGTTGATTACACATATTGTCCATTTTTATACATATATATACATATAGCCATGTACCCATAAAGGGTTACCACAGCGAAACAATCACTGTTGGTTAAACTGGCAATCAACAAAGTGTCGACGTTTCGACCCCAGAAAACACGTAGGTTCCTGACTTCCTTACAAAGGGGTCTTCCTCAGGACGGTGGTGAGAGAGGGGAGGGCACCTAAGGATGAATGGAAAGATAAACTAAATAATCTTGCCAACAGGATATGCAAGATTTAAAATGTGGAAGGGTGAAAAAATCACATAAATTACCATGGAAAGCCCTAGAAACAGGGCAGTTGAAGTAATGGGCGCGTAGGCTCCAAAGGGTTGGTCGAGCGAAAAACAAGCACCTGCAAGAGATAAGGTGCATTAGGATAAAGGACTCACTGCCCACCTGGGGGAGAAAGCTAAACAGTTGTAGGCCAGAGATGGGAGCAGAGCCACTTACTCGAGGAGAGGATACACGATTATTGTCCCTCTCTATTCCCCGTGTAGATCACAACCAGAGGTCTCAGTTTGATCGCTAAAATTAATTTAGTCTAAAAAAGGGGGAAACAAATGTGTTGCTCAAAATAGACCCAATGACGATTAAAGTAAAACGAAAAACGAAAAACACACCCAAGGACCCCATCGAGAGCTACCTTATTACTTATGGCTCCATGGACGACCGGGACTGCGCTCGTTAGATGCGAAGTCTGAAATAACAAGCATGGGACGAAAACCGGTTAAGGCACAGCCCAATTGACTTCCGTGTTTATTATTAGGGAAATAGATTGCATCTACTCACCCCAGGAAAAGGGGATGCCGTGAGTCCATCAGACGGTCAAAGCGGTGCTGGTTCTGCATGGAAACAGAATAGCACGCCAATAGTTAAAGACTCTGTGTGTAGAACAAAAAGAGTTAATATAAAAATGCATGGAAACAGAATAGCACGCCAATAGTTAAAGTCTCCGTGTGTAGGAGAAAGAGTTAATTATAGAACGCCCGTGACGGAAAATGACTCACCGCTACTCGCTCCAACGCTCCCTGCAAGTAGATGGGAACTTCTAACGAGCGCAGTCCCGGTCGTCCATGGAGCCATAAGTAATAAGGTAGCTCTCGATGGGGTCCTTGGGTGTGTTTTTCGTTTTACTTTAATCGTCATTGGGTCTATTTTGAGCAACACATTTGTTTCCCCCTTTTTTAGACTAAATTAATTTTAGCGATCAAACTGAGACCTCTGGTTGTGATCTACACGGGGAATAGAGAGGGACAATAATCGTGTATCCTCTCCTTGAGTAAGTGGCTCTGCTCCCATCTCTGGCCTACAACTGTTTAGCTTTGTCCCCCAGGTGGGCAGTGAGTCCTTTATCCTAATGCACCTTATCTCTTGCAGGTGCTTGTTTTTCGCTCGACCAACCCTTTGGAGCCTACGCGCCCATTACTTCAACTGCCCTGTTTCTAGGGCTTTCCATGGTAATTTATGTGATTGTTTCACCCTTCCACATTTTAAATCTTGCATATCCTGTTGGCAAGATTATTTAGTTTATCTTTCCATTCATCCTTAGGTGCCCTCCCCCTCTCTCACCACCGTCCTGAGGAAGACCCCTTTGTAAGGAAGTCAGGAACCTACGTGTTTTCTGGGGTCGAAACGTCGACACTTTGTTGATTGCCAGTTTAACCAACAGTGATTGTTTTGCTTTGGTAACCCTTTATGGGTACATGGCTATATGTATATATATGTATAAAAATGGACAATATGTTTAATCAACAGGCTGAAAGATAGGCCTTGTTTTGAAACATTTTTGAATATGTATTTGGCACAATAATCTGTCCCTTTATGCACACCTTTTATCTCCACACAAATCACTTTACCTTTTTCCATTTCTTCCCTTTGGGCACTCACTATTTATGTCTAATAGTTGCCTATATTTGTATAGCATGGTTCAGTGTGATTAAATAACACTGTTAACTAAATACACAACGTGGTCATCTTGAATTTGTCTTTTTGATTTGTATATATATTGTGTTCTGGTGTGATTTTGAATGTCCTGGGACCAAGCTTTTTTGTACTGTACTTCACCCAGGTCCCAGTGACAATTGGGTTTACCCTTCGTTGTAACTATTCCTAAACCACATCCTCCACTTAATATTCTGGCCATCAATCAAAAGCAGTGATGGTGCGCCTGTCACTGATATTAATTAGGCTTTGCCATATGAAAGACTAGATTGATACACCAGTAAGGTTGAAAGGCTACATGCACTGTTGAATAGCCCACTATACCCTCTACTGGAAAGCGGCCTACGAATGGGGTGAGCTTACGGTATGGGCCTGGTACTGATAAGCCTTTGGTGGACAACAATAGTTTATCCCTTTACTGAAAGGATAATGCAGAGTGCCTGTGTCAGTCTGAAAACCACTTCCAATTTTGTGTGGATTATATGTTTCTAAACTGAATAGTGGACCTTCTTAATATGGTATAATAGGTGAGTTACTGATGGAACTGAGAACATTGAAACAGTGTTGGGCAACATGTTAGGGTAAATAATATATGTGCACTGAAAGGCTGACCTTCCCAAGGAACTATGGAGAGAATTATTATAAATGATTCATCTCCTCCATGTATTCTGAGGATTCTAGAAGGCACTGCAGAGGTTTTGTTCAATGGTTTGATTTAGTCATTTAATTGTTGGCTTACGTTTTGTCCCTTAATGAATCTTTGTCCTCCTCTCTGGAGGCTCTTGATCTAAGTTGCTGCTCAGATTGGCTGATCTTGTCATCCTAGGGCTTTAGACTGCATTTGTGGTCAGTTGGTGCCTCATGAGAGCATTTCTCCACCAAGAGACTGGTAAGCCAAGGCCCGAATACATCTATGCATAACTTGTTGATTAATAACTGTTTCATTGGTTATTTATATTGAATTCTTACGTGATAGTCAGGTGTTATGAGCAGTCATTGAGAACATATGCAGGGTTGGTGCTGAGTCCAAGCAGAGGAAGGCTTTATTCGTCTTACTCTAATCCTACTTACTTTTTCCCTGTTGGTCCCTGGTTTCTATTGGGTGTACAATGTACCATTTCCATTCTGATTGTTTTTGTGCTGAGTGTTTATGAATGCATAATGAGATTGATTGAAAGACACCATCTCTAGCGTTTTTCTCAAGTTACTGCCATCATCACTGTTTTCTGGTAATGGAGGTGGAGAGAATATAGACCTTGACTTGCTACGCCCTTAAGACATTAAAGACTGTAGCAATGAGACTTGTACAGAGAGAATTTAAATCCCAGAGGTTTAGAAGACATTTCAAGACATCTTCAGCAAAAAAGGGACTCACTCTCTTCATCGTCTCAGGAATATGATTTTCTCCGAAGAGCTTAAATACTGCATGGATACATTTATCCTTTAACGGTAAAAGAAGATGAAGTGCTTTGCCAATTCTTAAAAGAAAATATAGAAAGAGGATTTATATGACACTCCACCTGGCGCACCCATTTTCTTCATCTGAAAACCTCAGGGAGAGTACTGGTCATGTATAGACTACAGCGATTTAAGTACCATTACCTTTATGAAGAGATATTCTCTCCTCCTCATTTTGGTAATACTTGACGAAATCAAGACTGCAAATATATTTACTAGATTAGACCTCCAGAGATCCTTCAACCTAGCTGGATGACTGGAAAAATGCATTTAACAAATGCTACAGGTATTATGAATATCTTGTCATGCCTTTTAGGTTATGCAATAGCCCTGCAGCATGCCAACATTTTATATAAAATATCTTCCAAGACTTAGTACATATGTACACTGTAGTCTATATAGATAACATAGGACCAGATGTACTACTGTTTAGTGAGTCACACACCCAGTCACAAACTGGTTTGCTACGGCTGAAATAGCACGTCGATAGGTGCTATGGCTCACAAAAGGTCAAGTCCTGTTGGAAAATGGGTTACTGGTTGAGGGGAGTGACACCTTACTCAAGCAGCAACCACAATCCTTGTGAGGGTGAAGTCACAAGAAAACCCTAAATTAGCCTGTGCTCAACCTTCTGGTAGCTTGGCACAAAAGCAGTCAGGCTTAACTCAGAGGCAATGTGTAAAGTATTTATGCAGCAATTCAAACAGTAATAAAGTGAAAACACAACACAAAATAAATCCCACACCAATTTACAACAAATAGACTAACATGTAATAAATATTTTAAGATCAAAATGACAAAATTCCAATCAGAGGTACCGGAAAAATGCAATTTTAAAGATTTAAGTGAAAATAGGGCCAGAAAGGAGAAATGCCAACTGTGGTCATCTGGTCGCGCCGGACCGGGACAAAGTCACAGGTT
Source organism: Calotriton arnoldi (assembly GCA_963921515.1). NCBI lineage: Eukaryota > Metazoa > Chordata > Amphibia > Caudata > Salamandridae > Calotriton > Calotriton arnoldi. The sequence continues at coordinate 342,580 of CAWUFW010013600.1, forward strand.
CAAGTCTACCACGATGGAGCGTGGGCTGTGGACAGGGACCCTGTTAGGCCTGCTGAACAAGAGTACCTTAAATACTGGTTGCGGAGCGATGCGGAGTCCCGCGTCAAGGATGAGTTGTGCAGTGGTGGTTCCTAGGAGCTGCGAAGTTTGCGATGCAGAGACGTGCATCGTCGTTGAGGATGCCATCGATGAGGGGCTTGCAATGTGAAGGCCTGTTCGGTAGTGCATTGGGCAGCGATAATTCCTGGGAGGCTGCGGGTGGCAATGCGAAGTCCTGCGCCACGGATGTGTCACACAGTGGTCCCTATGCAGAGTTTGGTGAGGTGATGTGTTGGGCATCGGCTCCGATGTAGAGTTTCTGGGAGTCGATGTGTCATGATGCGTTGGTTCTGCTGGGACCACAGTTGGGCTGGCAGAGCACCTTCAGGCCCACTTCCAAGGGCCCAGGACTGAGGTTGCACGACTTGGGAGGGCACGACTCACAGCTGGCAGATTCGAGGTGCTGGGAAAATTGACACGACTTACACATCATTTTTTATGTGCAAGGCCTAAAAAAGGTGTATTTGTAGCTCTCCAAATGACTTTTCTGGGATTATTATACATTTCTCCAAAGTGAAGATTACGCTACAGTGTCACCCAGCCAACTTCAGTCAAGCCAGTCCCGAGATATGCAGGTTAAGCAAATGTTTATTGCCACTTCATGCTAGTTTTCACAATGACAATCAGCCCCTATGTAATCAATTAAGAAAACGTATCTATTTTCATGGGCCAAATAACAGGAATGTACCTTCCGGATCCTTAAAGAAGCTTTCACTCCTGTGCCTTTTATGAGGCATCTTGATATGCAACTACTATTTGGGGTGGAAACTGATGCATCTTCTTTGGCAACTTGGTTCACCGGAACATAGCGATACGTGCATTGTATCCTGTTGACTCTTCTCTCACACCTTTTCTGCTACTTATGAATGGGAATTGTTGACCATGAAGGGCGCTTTTGCTCGTAGTAGACATTATTGGGAGGGAGCTCTACATTAGGTTCAGATGGAAATTTAGTTATGGCAGTATAATCTTGCATAATTTACGGCATTTCACATTACACTTGTTATGGAAAATTCAACAAATTATGAGATTATGCTATATCACATAATTTCAGGTCCAGTCTGGTGAATCTCCTATTGAAGGAGTAAAGGAACAATGTGAACGAACATAATGCGTATGACTGTTTGTGGCTCTTGTGTATTTTCCCTATTTTTAAGCCTGAGATGAGTTTGGGCTTTGTTCTTCTCCATATTCAGGTATCATATCATTTATAGCCCAGAAAAAGGGCACAGAAATGTTGAAGTACTTGCCATTCCCTCAACAGTCTCTAAGAAACCTTCGTCTTTTCTAGAAACCATCTGCCAAGCACAAAAATACATTAATACACAGCAATGGATTAAAGAGGAAATAGAGGGGGGGCGTGGCTTAGCGCCCAACGGAGATGGCGGCGCACGGGTGAGGCTCTCCGGCGTATCTTCGAGAGACCACGCTATCAGGTCGAGCTGGGACCAATGGAGAACAGATGCGAGCGGCTGAAGACTGGAGGATGGTTCTGAGATCCCTGTTGCCCTCTTAGGTCGCCAGCAAGTACTCTTTTATGCATCTTCTGCCCCTTATCGGCCGCGTATTTCCGCGGCCGCCATTTTGAATTTTTGCCGCGAACGCGGAATTCGTGCATCTCACGCTGAATCCTTCGCTAGATGCTTTTTGAGGTTGTCACTGCACCCTAACGCCTAGATAATGTGTGGATCCTCATCATTTTAAAGGGGTAAGAGGACATAAAGGGCTGCCAAGAGTCATTGGAAGTTTGCGGAATTGTTGTTTGGCGGCCATTTTGGGTCTCATGAAATGCCTTCATAGAGAATACTTCTCCTCACTTTTGCTTTGCCGATTGCTGGTAGCTGCGGAGTGCTTATTCACAAATATCAATGACTATATTCTAGTGCACCCAGCATATTTCAGTTTCTGCAAGATTTTCATACTTTTTCCTCAGAGCATTGAGGTGTGAGGTTGGATGAGGATTTGTGAAGGTTCTGCTTGGCGGCCATTTTAGGTTTCCTAAAAAGGTCCACACTGAGATTGCTCTCCTCAATCCAGTATTGCTGACTAGGAGTGGGAGTTCTGGGTCAGCGTTTTATGGGTAGAACAAAAGGAGTCCGTTCCTCTCCATCCAGAAATCATATCTTTGTAAAAAAGTCGAAATTTTTCACTGAATTTTCTAAGTTTGAGGACTCTCTACGACCCACGTATCAGCACTCCCAAGTAAATATGGATTCATCCTCTGGAACCTCTGGGAAATCTCTTACCAAACGGTTTAAAAAGGACCCTCCTTCGCCGCCCAAATCCACCTCGCCTGTCTCGATGGAGTTACTGCTTGAGGAAATCAGGGCCCTCCGACCCTTTATGGAAGAGACGAATACCAAGTTGCAAACCTTAACAGATAATTGGTCTCAACTGGACGCGAGAGTCTCTTCAGTCGAAAATACTGTTTCTTCTCTCAAGGAGACATGTGTAAGCGTCTCTCAACTACACTCTCACGTCTCTACACTCCAGAAACAGGTGGAGGATCTTGAAAACCGCAATAGACGGAACAATCTACGCATTTACGGCCTGGGAGAGGGAATTGAAGGTTCGGATCCGCTCACTTTTTTTAAGGCGTTCCTCCCTAAACTACTTCACATGCCAGAAGGGACTCAACTCAACCTTCAACGAGCCCACAGGTTGGGTCATGCTTCATCTCATACTAGTCCTTCACAGAGGCCCAGAGGAGTCATCCTATACTTCTTGGAGTACACAGACTTGATGAAAGTGCTTGTAGCGGTTAAAGCTTCTCCAAGAATTGTTTGGTCAGGATCGCCTTTATTCTTTGCACAAGATTATGCTAAAGCCACTGCTGACAGACGTAAGGCCTTCCTCAACATGAGAGATGACTTACGATCCTTGGGTGCCAGATATGGCCTTTTTCATCCGTTTCTCTTCAAGGTTACGTATAATAACAGAACAACGACGTACAAAGATCCGGTACGCTTGCAAAGCTTCATCAACTCATGCAAAGTGGCGGTTATGGACTCTTCTGGGCCTTCTTCTTCACTTAACACTTGAACGTTTGTTGGTTCCGTTATAAATGCTTCAGATTCTGCTTTCTTTGGTTTGGTATCTTGTCACCTCAGAAGTGCTTATTCATGGTCTTTGATATCATTGTTGTTGTTTCTATGAAGTTATACTATTTACCAGGGTGTCGATCATTACTGTTGACCTCCTCGCTTTAGATTGTTCTAATATATGTTTCATGTATCTGTTCCAACGATTTCTTAGTCTTTATTTGGTATTGTTTCCACAGATTACTATCTTGTATTGTGGTCTCTCCCCGATCCCCCGTTCTGTCGATCCCGGTTGTGTTGCCTGCTCCATGTGGCTCCATCCCCCCCCCCGAGTATTCCTGAGTCTTCCTCTGTAAGTATGCTATTTTCCTGTATTTTCTTAGATATATCATTTGTTTTGTCTTTTGTTTTTTATTTTTCTTCTGCAGTTTGTATTTCTTCATTAATCGGTGTCTCTTGTTTCCTTAACTCTTCTTTTCCCCTTATATCTATTACTCTTTTGATCATTATATCTACAAATATTTCGACTCCTATGATCTCCTTCTACCTTCTTACCTGGGTTTTCTTTCTTCTTATCCTGTCATTCGATTCCTTTTCCTTATTCCGACCATTCGACTTGTCTACTTTTCTTTATTCTGAAACTGAATCAATCATTTCCTTCCTGTTTTATCTCTCCTACATCATATACTGCTTTTATAACGAATTGGACTTGTGTGTTACATTATTATTACAACTTTTTCTTAAGTGCTTATGTCATTAAAACTGATCACATGGAACGTTAAGGGATTAAATTCTCCCATAAAAAGACAGAGAATCTTGACCCATTTAGCCAAATTGGACGCTGATGTTGTATTCTTGCAAGAAACTCATCTCTCGGACGTTGAGTCATTAAAGTTGAAGAGGGGCTGGGTGGGGGAAGTTTTTATTCCCCTGGAGATGGCAAGCGAAACGGAGTGATGATACTATGTCGCAAATCCCTTTCATTTTCATTTGTGTCCCAAGACTCTGATGTTGACGGCAGATGGCTGAATGTCAAACTATCTTTGAAGGGTGTTACAATTTCTCTTCTAAATGTCTATGCTCCTACCTGTGGTGATCCCTCTTTCTGGCCCACATTGGCTAAGCAAATCACTCACTGCATGGAGGACAATTTTATTTTGGCTGGTGACTGCAACCAGACTTTTGACCCGTTTATTGACAGAAACTCTAAAGTCTCCTTTGTTCCCAACAAGCCCCATAAGTCTTTTGTTCATGCTATCAATCAACATAAACTCTTGGATGCTTGGCGTCTCTGCAATCCGACCACTAGGGAGTACACTTTTTATTCCCCAGCTCACCAGACTCAATCAAGAATTGATTATATATTTATCTCACACACCATTTCACAAACCCTTACACATGCAGAGATTGGTCCCATTCTACTGTCAGATCACGCCCCAGTCTCAATTGGCATTGACATTCTACCTAAGGGTACAAGTCCCAAAAGATGGCGTTTTAATAATGCTCTCCTGGTGGACCCAAAGTTTACTGCCTCATTCACTACCTTTTTTGAAGAGTTTTTTTCCATGCCCTTCTCCACTCTATGGGATGCGTTCAAAGCCTCCGCGAGGGGTTTCATAATTGGCTTTGTTGCAAAAAAACGGAAAATTTCCCGTAAATTCACTAAGGATCTTCTTCAGAATATCAAACGACTGGAGCACTCTTTTTATACCTCAAACTCGAAGGAGTGTCTCACAGCTCTCATAAAAGCCAAAATGCAATTTAATAAGAAATCAACGGAGGACGCCTCATTATATCTGTTAAAATCCAGTGCAAAATTCTATGGGGGCAAAAATAAGGCAGGGAAAATATTGGCCAATTACTTAAAAGTTAAACACAACAAGCTCAATATCGAATCTATCTATGATGATAGGTCAGATTTAAAATTTAAAGACGCTGAAATACTGAACGAATTCTCCATCGTCTATAAATCGCTATATACTTCCGAGACACAGCCCTCCGAACACTCCCTATCGCAATTTTTCTCTGACATCCAGGATCCCCAACACACTATGCCGGACTTATCCTCCTTGGAGTTAGATCTAACACACCAAGAACTATTAATTGCCCTTCAACATCTCAAAAAAGACAAAGCACCAGGACCAGACGGTTTCACTGTAGAGTTCTATCAGCATTTCTCTAAATTCATAATGCCCAAATTACATTCTCTAATAAACTCCTTCAGCACACTGGGTAGTTCCTCGGGTTCTTTTTCAGAAGCACATATATGCCTCATCCCAAAAGAAGGTAAAGATTCTAAATATTGTAAGAATTACAGGCCTATATCTTTGGTCAACATTGATTATAAAATCTTTTCTAAAGCTTTAGCCATACGTTTGGATTCCTACCTACCTGACCTATTGGGGAAAGAACAATCAGGATTCGTTAAGGGTAGATACATAACTGATAATACAAAACTCCTTTTTAATGTTTTATCTAAATCCTCACACTTGAGACAATCCCTTGTGGCAATAGCTCTAGATGCCGAAAAGGCGTTTGATAGAGTCGAATGGACTTATTTGTTTTATACCCTCAAACGGTTCGGTTTTGGCCCTAAATTTACATCCCTTATTTCTCTCCTTTATTCTAACCCTCGTGCGGCCGTATGCGCCAATGGCTTGATTTCCCCATATTTTGAGCTGGAGAGAGGCGTGCGCCAGGGGTGCCCTCTGTCCCCCTTTCTTTTTAATTTAGCTTTGGAACCTTTTCTCTCTAAATTACGTCAAAATACAAATATACATGGTTTTCAAGCATCAAATACCCACATTAAACTCGCAGCCTACGCTGATGATATTTTGCTTTTTATGTCCAAACCAAATGACTCGATCCCTGCCTTTTGGCAGAGGTACGAACCTATTCTAATATTTCTGGTTATAAATTAAATGATGATAAATGTGAGATTTTACCCTTGACTAAGTTTGCTTTTAAATCGGATTTTGATGCTTCCAATTTTACTTGGAGCCCCAAACACATTAAATATCTAGGATTACATGTAACTCCTTCAATTTCAGACACAGTAACATTATGCATGAATAAATGCATACAAAAATTTCAGACTTAACCGCTAAATGGCATCCCCTCTATTTATCTTGGTGGGGACGCCTGGACACCATAAAAATGATGTTGTCGCCTATAATTTTATATACCATTTCCAACATTCCGGTCCCTATTTCTACTAAATTTTTTAAGAAGATCAATTCCTCCCTTTCTTCCTTTCTCTGGAATAACAAGAGGTCCCGAATGTCTCTATTTAAATTATCTCGCCCTAAAATAGAGGGCGGGGTTAACTTTCCCGACTTTCAGATGTATCAGAGAGCATTCCTCTTACGCCAGGCCTCTCTTTGGTTGCTTGACCCCACGGAAGATTGTCCCTTATGGGCCACGGTTGAACGTCTTTTTATCTCCTTTCTCTTTTCATGAATACCTTTCTTTCTCACGCAAACCACAGGCTTTGTCCACTCCCATAATCAAATCGACCTCTAAACTTTTGGAACCCACACTTATTCCTACACATAGCAATATAGACTCCTTCCTCAATTCAACAATTTGGCATAACAAAAATCTGACTATCCGTAACAAACCATTTTATTGGAAGACTTGGCGACAAAAAGGTTTAATATGGATACATCAGTTATCTCCACAATCTTGACTTTTTATCCTTTCCCACACTCAGTCAATTATTCAATTTACCTGCCTCTTTTATTCATAAATATAGTCAACTTAAGAAGGCTGTGATGGACAGATACACTCATTTAGCTGGCACATCTACTGCTTCCATTGTTTCGAATACCCCATCACAACTCCAGTCTTTGTTAAAAACTATGCCCAAAGCTTCCACTATATATAGATGTTTGCAGGGTAAAAGTAGCATTAGGCAGAAATCCAAAATAGAAGAGGCATGGGAACGAGATTTTATGCTATCTTGGCCAGTGTCTATGTGGAATAAATTATGGCTCAAACTACGTAAATCGTCCAGAGCAGCTAACATAATACAAACGTTGTTTTTTGTTTACAACAGACTGTTACTCACACCGAACGCCTTAAGTAAGAGATTTGTGACTGTATTAGATGTGTGTTGGACATGTTCTTCTCCAAATGCTAATTTATTTCATATGTTATTCTCTTGCCCAACTGTACATAGTTTCTGGAAACAAGTATGGTCTCAAATTAACCTAATTTTTGGAGCTAAATTTTCTTTTCCTTTACTCATGTCTTCCTGGGAAGTCTTTCACCCTGTTGGGAGAATGCTACACTTAATGTTAAAATTATTGATTTACTAATAGCGGCTGCATTTCAACAAATTACTGTAAATTGGAAAGATTTCACAAAAATTTCTTATAAGGCATGGTGGTATGCTGTTTGCCATAATCATAGGCTGGACACCTCCTTTGTTTATCCCATACATATGGCAGCAAAACGTCTGGATTTGTGGTCACCTGTTACAATATATCTCGATACATGTGCAAAAAGATATTCTCAAATGCAACCATTTCAGCAAGAAGTTCCAAAACCCCTTGATTCCCATAGTCGTTCCTAGAATATTTGTTATTCCATTTTTCTTAATGATTTATTTTTATTGTATGAATATTTTCTTTTCTACTCATAAGTCCGATTCGTTTATCCTTATTGTAGCAAATTGCATTGTAATGACATGAGTTTATTGTTATGAACTCTGAACTGACACCTTTATTTCTATCAATAAAAACTTTCTTTTCAAACTTAAAAAAAAAAAGAGGAAATAGAGAAAGACCTATGCAGAACTGATTATCTTTACAGATGAGAAGCTTTATTCTATCTCAGGAACATTTGCAATAGTCCTTCACCGGTGTCAAGATTAACCAGAAGCAGGACATCCAGGACAAAGGAGAATGCAGGACTGAATACCCAGATCCTTTTGGGGGCCACAGATTCCTCAGTCTGTTAAATGATATGGGCTACAATGTTCAGCATGTGTCCAAGCCAAGGGTCAGATGTACGTACAGCTGGTCGCAAAATACTGGTTGCAATTTGAGACCAGTATTTTTTTTTGCGACCACTGTGCTAATTTACTGAGCGACCTATGTACTAGACTAAGAGGTCAGTTTGAAAATTACAGATTAGTAGCGAGTTGCAATTAGACATTCCTCATGAATTTTAATGAGGTAGATTGCAAATTGTGGCCTACTAGGAATCTCAGCCATCACAGGATGGTAGACTGCTGAGGTCGGCGGACCACCATGTCTGTGATTGCTTTCAAATAAAGAATTTCTTTTTTTAAATGTAGCCCAGTTTCCATAAAGAAAAACGGTATACATTCAAACAAAAAAATGAAAAGTGTAATTTTCATTTTTTAAGGTTAGGCAGTGGTTCTGAAAATAATTCTTTCAACATTCACAATGGGGAAGGCGTTGCTTAGGGACCCCTTCTCATTTGAGAATGGTTTACCACCTTCTTTGAGGAGATGGCAAAATAATGTTTTGCGACAGGAATTCACTCGCAAAAGATTGATACATACCATTCCAATTCAATAGGGATCCCCTAAACACGCCCCTTCAAAATATCAACTCAGTATTAGGGGCCAGATGTACGACCGTTTTTGCATGCGCAAACGGGTTTGCGAACCCGTTTGCGCATGCAAATACCTATTGGCCCATGTACATAGCCTATTTAGCGAGTCGAAATTTTTTTGCGACTCGCTAAATAGGTTTTGCGTCTCACTATTAGGAAGGGGTGTTCCCTTCCTAATAGCGAGCCCAAGTATGAATGTTTTGCGACCGCAATTGCGGTTGCAAAACACTCGCAAATTATCACCCTCTCAAGAGGGTGGTAATGCACTCGCAAAAGGGAAGGGGTCCCCATGGGACCCCTTCCCCTTTGAAAATGCAGGGGAAAATATTTTTTAAGGGCAGGCAGTGGTCCCAGAGACCACTACCTGCCCTTAAAAAATGAAAAGAAAACGTTTCATTTTTTTTTTTTAAATGCATCCCGTTTTTCTTTAAGGAAAACGGGCTGCATTAAAAAAAAACTGCTTTATTTAAAAGCAGTCCCAGACATGGTGGTCTGCCAAGCCCAGCAGGCCACCATACCTGGGAGGGCCTGCCATTCTCAATGGGCTCGCAAATTGCGAGAGGCTCATGAATATTGATGAGCCTCGCAATTTGCGACCCCATTGGGAATCGCAAACAGTGTTGAAAACACTGTTGTACATGCAATATAGCGCCTCACAAATTGCGAGTCGCAAAAAACTTGCAATTTGCGAGGTGCTATTTTCCGCGTCGTACATCTGGCCCTTGGTCACAAACCTAAGGCAAGCCCGTCTGCGCCCGTCCGCGCTACGTCTGGGCCTAGGGCCAGAACCCCTAGACCTTTTACTGTAGGCAGGAACAATTTATCATACTCTAGGGATAACCTTTACTCCCTCCGTCCACTGAGAAGTAAGGCATGCTCACTCCTCCCCTGTGAAGAACCGACTAGTTCAGAGGTTTTTCTATGCCCAGACTGCTTAACCAATATCTCAAGGAACACTTGGGTACTGCCTAAACCTAGTAAGAGTTTGAACATTCTAGCTAAGAAAATCGTAGAACTCCAGCTAGCAGTGATCAATGCCAGATCATTGATCAAACACAAGTATGATATTGCAGATTTTATTACCGATAACAAACTGGACATATTGTTTGTCACTGAAACCTGGGGTGAACACTCATCTGACTCGGATTTTAACATTGCTGTCCCCCATGGATACAAAGTTATCAGACAGGACAGACAACTTAAAAGAGGGCGAGGGCTTGCAATCATCTATAAGTACGAGCTTAACATCCACTCCTCAGCCGTACCTACAGCGGACTGTGAGGCATTACATTTTAAAATTTCCATCTGTGACCAAGAGACTTTCAATGGAATACTTCTATACCGCCCTCCCGGCCCTAGAAATAATTTCCTCTCTACTGTTCCCCAACTATTAGAGCCAGGGCTCCTCTCAGAATTCTTTACGGTCTTAGGGGACATGAACTTTCATCTTGAGCTCTCAGAGGAAAAAGGCACACGGGAACTTCTTGAGGCCACTACAGAATTAGGGCTACAGCAGTTTATACACTATCCCACGCATGTAGCAGGACACACTTTGGATGGACTATTTACTAATAATCCAGCCATTTTTAAGACATCTACTCTCCCGTTGACCTGGACGGATCATTATGCTGTACTGTTTAATTATATCCTCCCTCGATCGCATGCTGGTAAGCTGGCTAGCAGCAAGACTCTCGGCAGGGCATGGCATAAAATTGACCAGAGTATTCTGGATGCCAAACTAGCACAAAGCCAACCTACTTCGCATTTCGAAGCAGAAGCTTCAGCCATAAATTATACTACATGGCTAGAATCAAATTTTGAAACGCTAGTTCCGACCATTGTTATCAACAAAAATAGAAAAACGCCATCTGCCCCCTGGTTCTCAGAGGCCCTACGACTAGATAAGCAGGCTTGCAGAAGGCAGGAAAGAAAATGGAGGAAAAACTATGAAGATGCAGAAAAAGAACTGTCAAAGCCACACTGGCTGACTATAAGAAAAAGTTAATTGCTGAAAAGAGTCTGTATTTCACTAAGCAAATTGAGGGGGCAGGCACTTCCAGCAAGGAACTTTTTAAAACTATAAAGAATCTAACCTCAGCACCTAAGGACGACACCGCTAACGCTAACCAAGATTTCTGCGACACCCTTGCCCAAGGTGGATCAAATGAGTCCAAGGTGGATCAAATTTACGAGCAATTCACAACACACAGACCAGTCACTAATGACGTAGTACAAGCAGTGGCAGGCAAAGGGGTCTTTTTAGATTTTTCTCCGGCATTCCCTGAACAATTAGCTACACTCCTTACTAAAACCAAATCAGGATCCCCGGATGACCCTTGCCCCCCCAGGATTCTTAATAACATCAGTCATATTATTACTCCTCAGCTAACTAGCGTGTTCAATCTGATGCGATCACAAGGGCACTTTCCTTCTATATGGAAACAGGCCTGCATTCTGCCTCTTTTAAAAAAAGCTAATCTAGATACAACTGATCCTGCAAACTATCGTCCCATTGCTAGACTCCCTGTACCGGCTAAAATCTTTGAGAAACGGCTTAATACCGAACTCTCTATTTTTATTGCGGAAAATGAAATCCTGGATCAGAGTCAGTTTGGTTTTAGAGCAGGCCATAGCACCGAAACGGCTCTAATAAAAATGACGGAGGAGATCAGAAAAACGCTAGACGGCGGAGTATCGGCAGCCCTTGTCCTCCTCGACCTGTCCGCGGCATTTGATACCATGGAAAACGCGATTCTGATCGAACGTCTTAAAACCATCGGGATTGGAGGCAGGGCCCTTTGCCTCCTAACGTCCTTCCTTTCCGATCGAACACAAACTGTGCATTTGGGCAATTTTAAATCTTCACCCTTCATTTTGCCATGTGGGGTGCCGCAGGGGTCCTCTCTGAGCCCCACGCTTTTTAATATTTACGTTTCTGAACTTGCCTCCCTGATCAGAAGTTTTAACCTCTGCCCTACCTCCTATGCTGACGACACTCAGCTAGTGATCTCAGCAGTGGACAAGGACATCAACTACTCAGCTGAACTCCATGACTGTATGGGCGCCCTGAGTAACTGGATGGCTAGGCACTGCCTGAAGCTGAACTCAGGAAAACGGAGGTGGTGCTATTTGGCAACCTCTCTCCTGAGTGGTCACCAGTATGGTGGCCGGATACACTGGGCAATACTCCTACACCAGTGGCCAAGGCTAAGAATTTGGGGGTCATTATTGATGACAAACTCAATATGAAGTCCCAAGTGTCAAAATTGGTCTCTGCCGCCTTCCTCAATATTAAAATGGTCCAAAAAATTCTGCCTTTCATTCCTTCAAATACTAGAAAAACCGTAATGACCTCCCTTGTATTATCCAAACTGGATTATTGCAACGGTCTGTACATTAACCTACAAACCAATCTACTCAGAAGGTTGCAGGCAGTACAGAACGCTGCGGCTAGACTGGTCCTGGATGCTCCTAGATACCAATCCATCAGAGCAGGCATTCGAGAATTACACTGGTTACCAGTCGGCCAGCGAATCAAATTTAAGGCACTTTGCACGGCCTTTAAGGCCCTGCATGGAGAAGGACCACAATTCCTGCTGGACCTCTTCAGCTGGTATACTCCCAACCGATCGCTCCGTTCAGCAAATGCCTTCCTGATGCTCACCCCCAGAATCAGAAGGTCTAACTGGGGGGGAAGGAGCTTCAGTTACAATACCATAAAGGAATGGAATGCTCTCCCGCTCCTTCTTAGGAAGTCCTCTTCCTTGTTGGAGTTTAGGAAATTGCTTAAAACATGGCTTTTCAGAAACTAGCCGCCCTGACGACAGATTTGGAGTCCGCGAGCGCCTAGACACCCCTGGGTAGTAGTGCGCGCTATAAATTGCCATAACATAACATAACCTATACTGCAATTCAGTAATGTGTTGCCAAATCGGCATTTTGGATTAATAAACACTAACCGCAGGAGAATCAGAAAGACAAAAACAAGGTATGAAATGTTGCCAGGAATCTGCTATATACCATGCTGCTCCTGAAATATTATTCTGCTAAGTTACCCTGGAAGTGAATACCTAAAGCAAGTATGTTATATGGTTTAGTTTTTGGGATCTTTAGTCTCTGCTGCCCTTTCTTCCACTGTTTCCATTCACTTCACCACTTGTGAGCGGAGAGATCCTGTAACATCTGCCTAGTGTCCCTTTTCCTGAGAAATGTGAATGGGGTTGAGCTCTGACTGGAATGCCAATCCTGACATTACCTAACCTTTCACATCTATATGAAATAATGATTGTCCTCTATTTTGCATGGTGTGGTGAATCCTTCCTTAGAAGGGTCGAGATTCTTTGCCCTGACAACTGAGACAGCATCCATCACATTAGATGAAACGCCTGTGGCAGATGTGTTTTCTCTATCATTCCCTACCTACCATTTAATCCTTGCAGGAGTGTGCGCAACAGGTGATTTCCATACCCTGCTTTGTTCATTTAACTAGGAGTTAGGAATATTGGTGTAGTCAGCAGTCTGTTGGACTGCCTTTGGTTTCACGGTGGATTTTGGCACCCCTACCTGACAGGTGTATGGTGAAAAAAATGAACAAAAGAAATGTGACAATTTGGGTTCTGTCACTGATGTAGGATTGTAGCCAGTGGAGGCAGGCCTGTGGCCTGGATTGCTATGTGATATAGCTTTTGGGCTAGTAGTTGGCAGTCAAAAGTGTCAAATGCTGATGAAAGTGCAAGATGTGCTGCAACTATTGCCAGAGTACTTGAAGTCATCCCTGATGGAGATTGCTGCTGATACCATGCTTCTTCCAGGCTTGAATCCCGTCTGTTTGTTAGACTGTAGTTTGTTTCTTTGATGAAGATTGAGATCTGTGAGAAAGCTGCCTTTTCTATGTTTTTATCCTTTTATTGTCATTCTAGTCAAGTACTGCTTCTTTAGGATGTTTTAATGTAAGATGGTGTGAGGTTAATTACAAATTCTCCACTGATGTAGCAGTAGAGGATTCCAGAATAATAGCTTTATATATTTTTGAGAGGAAGTGAAAGTTGCAATTATTAGTTTTTTGATTAAGTATTTTGCTAGGGAATCAGGGAGTTCCTGTCTGTGTTTTATGCTAGCTGTGGTCCCGGCTGAGTAAGAGAACTCAACAAGTATTTTGAAGAGCTCTTCAGTTGGGAGTGGCAAGAAACATCAGAAATTTGTTGGGAGTTGTAAGATCTCTTGCCTTTCATGATGGATGTTCTGCAGATTCTGTACTGACTTTGGACTTGTTATTATCACTAAGGTTGAATGTTTTCCTCCATTTTCTTTTGAGGCACCTGATTTCAGTTTTATAAGTTTTATGTCTGAGTTGAAATAGTACACCTTCTGCCTCCCTGAGAGGAGATGTGTTCTTTTGAGGAGGACCACAATTTGAAAAGCCCTGTTAACCATTGATGAATCCATTTTATGGACATTGCTTTGTTCAGGGCATGGAAGCACTGACCTTTTCCTACCTAGAAGAAGTTTAAGTTGATATTTTCCAGGGGTAAATGTTATGGTTGTGATTGGGTCAGTAGATGCTTGGGTGGCTTGGAGAATTTGAGACAGAAGTTTATAATGTGGTTATCCCACCATATAGTGGGGGTCTTTCCCCTGACTGAGATTAGTCATTTAGGAGCAGAGATGTAATCAAGGGTATTACCTTATGACTGAGTGAGGGGGGCAATGATGTGTTTATGAAAATCAAGTGCTTCGAGGTTAGAGTGTAAGCATGAAGTCGGAGGTAATGTCTGTTTGATGAACCCGAGGTTGAGATCTCTACAGGTGCAAATTTGAATGATCCATTTTAAAATTAAATATTGAGATCAGAAGAGCAGCCTCAAAAGCTGGGTTGTGTGTATGTGGTCTTTGGATGAGAAAAAAGAAGGAAGAAAAAGTCAAGAATGGTAAGCAGAACAAAAGTTATGATTCACATTCCCAGACAGTGTAGTCTTTACTAGTGAAGGTGGGTAGGGTATTTCTTGAGCCATGGCTAGCTTTTTACCATTCTTCCTATTAAGGCAATTTATGAAAATGTTTAAGTTTCCTTTAGGGATTGCCTCAGGTAAATGAGAACTGTATCATCTAGCCAGGGTTCAATAATGAAGAATGGGTTTGGGCTGTGATCTTTCAGCAGGGCATAGATGTGTATTCTGTATTTGTTTAATTATCCATATTAAAAGCTATAACTAGGAAATAGCTACCACTGCAGCTCTTCCTCCTTGGTCCCAGACACATCTCCTTCATTTATGATGTTACCACACACTTTCTCACTTGCCTGAAAATTTAGGAAGAGATAGAATATCTGTCAATCTTTTTACAATTTAAAAAAATATATTGCAGATTTGCAAATGTCCAATATTTGAATGTAAATAAGAATTCTGCATGGAACAAAGAAATCAGTCTTGTCTACTGAACTTTCTGTGCTGCAAGTTTGGACTGTTCATACCCACAGTTGTGTCTGCTTCTTCGAAGCACCACCTGTGCACTCTAGCATCTACCAGCGGCACACGATCATTGAAAAACTAACCATTTGACTTTAGGTAATTTGCTACATTGGGAAGCAGACATTTCTGTTGTATGTACATTTCTTTTATACCACTTACTTTCTATAAACATATTATCTGTTGTACAGTGCTCTAATAGTCATGTTTTATAAAATGATGTAAAATAAAATAATTTAAAACAATGTAAAGGAAATGGTTGAAAAGATGTAAATTGGTCATATTGGGGCACTAGTGGATGAGAAGTGTCGCAAGATCTCAGAAACAAATCCACTAAACCTCTTACCTGGTAGACCATAGTACAAAATGTAAACCTCCAACCTTCCGGGTCACCCCAGAGAAAAATGAGGGTGAAGGAAAGAGAGAAAAATACTGGAGGCTATATTGATATTCATGAATTGTCTAGTCAGCTGAACTGGAACATAATGGATTGTGATCTCTGTTTGTGCGTTAGCCCCCCCAATCCAGTAAGCAGCAGCCTGACTATAAGTATAGATAACTAAATGAGAAGATTATATAAACATCTGTAATCAATGTCACTCAGCAATAGATGAGATGAATGTCTGACACAAATGTGTGCCCATTAGCTTACCCTGTTCTCCAATTAATCTGGCCTTTCACAAACCCTGGGATGTACCAAGATTCCCATCCAAGGTTTAGCAGTAGCAGAAAGACATAAGCCAAATCGGACCACAGGTATCCAAGACACAGCCTGTCGAGACATCTTAGAGAGCAAGGTGCATTATTCTGTTGCGGATCCTCGAATACATCCCAGTATCTTTTAATTTCCTTGCCAGTGTGTGAAAGGATAAGTATTAGCCTTGTGGTGGTCAACGTTCGTGTTGTAAGCTACAGAATGAGTGCACCTCATTCCCATTCAATAAGTCCCCCAGTGTCTCTATTCATACGTCCCTCCATATTGCCATTTCAGTGCACCTGTTTAAAACTGTGATAGACACAAGAGTGGTAAATCAGAAGCTTATCCTATCTTTGTGTGGGTTCTAGCTAGTCTAAATGTTTGTGCTGAAATTATGTTAAATAAAATACATTATTTCAAATTCTAGATTACACATATGCATATATACATATTCAAATTACAATTATTTTTAGTGAAATAAATTATTTAGATTTTTATTTAAAAACAATGAAATAAAACTAGTATACTTTTCACAAAAAATAAATGAATTGAAATTAAATAAACAAATAATTTTTAATAAAATGTACTGACTATTAATACAATATATCATGATAGTGATGGTGTTTTTTTTTTAAATTAATTTGAAGAAAAATAAGTTAATATATTTTATTTTCATGATTATTTAATAAACTAAAGTTAATTTGGTGATTTAATATGCTGTAACTTGGGGGGCATGGCCAGCCGCTGAGCAACATAGCCGCACCTTGAGGCGGCTCTGACCGAGTGCACCCGTTCAGCCGTAAATCCGTACAATTATCCGTGACTGCAGGGGTACAAACTAGATAATCGTGCCCATGAACTCCCCGGGATCCTTTTGAGCCGCGACATTGCCTGTTTCGGTGGGCGCTGGCTGAGACCGCTTCAACGACGAGAGCAGCTGGCGAAAAATGCCTTGCCGATGGGGGAGGGACGAGTGGGCCCTGGCCGGCGAACTGAAGATGGCTCCCCGGCGTTGAAGACCTGCGCGGCCTGCAAAGTCCCGGGCAGTATCACCCGTCGGAAGTCGGGTGCGACGCCGTGACTGGCTTCGGCGAGACCCCGGAGCTGCAATATTTAGGGGGAGCGCAGAGCCGAGTGAGGAGGTGGCCCCGAGTGAGTTAGGTTCTGGTGCGGCGGCGCAGTAACTAATCGAGGATCGGCAGGCCCTACCTGCCGCGGGCGCGAGGCGAGAGAGATCCGGACATGGAGCCCTGCCGGCCCACTGGAAACTGGTGAGTCGAAGAGCGGCGCATGGCGGGAGCCCGCCGACAATATCCCGAGTTGCAGGGGCGGCCTGCACTACACGACTGGGGCGGAGCACCTGCGGTGTGATACAGGCGGCGATCGTAGTAGATCTTACCCCAGCTGACTCAGGAGGTCTATTGAGCAGGCCATCCCGGAGAAGAGCCCTGTACCGATCCTGACAAAAGAGGGGGCTTCTGCTCACCATTGGGCTCTGGGACTCGGAGACGCTGCCTGCCAGCCCCTCGTGGACTGCAACATTGGTGCTCTCCGTCCCCCCCCTGACCGGAGAGTGGCGGGAAGGGGCACTCCATGAAAGCTCACTCTAAACAGGGGAAATAACAATAAATGAGTACAAAGAAAACTAACATAAACAAAAGAACATTAAATAACGGCACTGGTAGAACCCTACATAAAGTACACACAGAGGACTGGCACACTTCATAGTCGGTGTGCTCTCCAGAGCTTGAGTAACACACAAGATGATGGACGGAATGCTGCACATTGGCAAACATTCACCCCCAGTCACAGATCTGGGTTTAATCCATCGTTATTTTGCTTCACCACGCCACCCCAGTTCAGACATAGCCATATGCAAATCAGTCTTGACCCTGTGCCTCATGGGAACAGTCCAGACCGAACTGCCAAGCCATGTCTTCCCTGGACCGGAATCAAGCATCCTAGGACCGGTTTCAGGCTATCAGCCTTCATCAGCCAGGATAGCTTGACTCCAGTGGCGTAGTGAGAACGGGACCCACGTCTGGGCATACCCTTCCCACATAGGGCGAAATGCAAAACACACAAGATGATGGACGGAATGCTGCACATTGGCCCAGACGTGGGTCCCGCGCTCTCCATGCCGCTGGAGTCAAGCTATCCTGGCTGATGAGGGCTGAAAGCCCGAAACCGGTCCTAGGATGTTTGTTTCCAGTCCAGGGAGGACCTGGCCTGGCAGTTCGGGCTGGACTGTTCCCATTGGGTGCAGGGTCAAGACTGATTTGCATATGGCTGGGTCCAAACTGGAATGGCATGGTGAGCAAAAAAACGATGGATTTAGGCCCAGATCTCCGTACTAGGGTGAATGTATGACATTGTTCTGCATTCTGTCCATCAATTGTTGTTTTTGCAATTGTCACCCCGAGTGGGACGGGTATGCCCAGACGTGGGTCCCGTGCTCTCCATGCCGCTGGAGTCAAGCTATCCTGGCTGATGAGGGTTGAAAGCCCGAAACCGGTCCTAGGATGCTTGTTTCCAGTCCAGGGAGGACCTGGCCTGGCAGTTCGGGCTGGACTGTTCCCATTGGGTGCAGGGTCAAGACTGATTTGCATATGGCTGGGTCCAAACTGGAATGGCATGGTGAGCAAAAAAAACGATGGATTTAGGCCCAGATCTCCGTACTAGGGTGAATGTATGACATTGTTCTGCATTCTGTCCATCAATTGTTGTTTTTGCAATTGTCACCCCGAGTGGGACGGGTATGCCCAGACGTGGGTCCCGTGCTCTCCATGCCGCTGGAGTCAAGCTATCCTGGCTGATGAGGGCTGAAAGCCCGAAACCGGTCCTAGGATGCTTGTTTCCAGTCCAGGGAGGACCTGGCCTGGCAGTTCGGGCTGGACTGTTCCCATTGGGTGCAGGGTCAAGACTGATTTGCATATGGCTGGGTCCAAACTGGAATGGCATGGTGAGCAAAAAAACGATGGATTTAGGCCCAGATCTCCGTACTAGGGTGAATGTATGACATTGTTCTGCATTCTGTCCATCAATTTTTGTTTTTGCAATTGTCACTCCAGAGCTTGAGTGGCAGGCTGGATACCTCAGGCGTGCAGCCGAACTGGGACACGAGCCCTTGCTCCAGACTGTGATTAGTAAGTTAAACCAGAGGCGCTGCTGCGATCAACCGCCCGCAGGCGGAACGCAACCAAATCTACGTATCAATCAACCGGCACTAGCAGCCCACGATCTACCTACGCCGCCCAGGACACAGTGCGCTGCCCAACAAGATTCCCTTGGGTACCATGGAGGGGCCGCCTGGCTGTTTGCTCTCCGCTCCTACTCGGGCTTGTACGACCTGGCCATGGCTGGTGGCCGTAACGCCAAGGCCTCTATGCAGGTCAAGCTGGAAAAGTTTGCTTGGGACAAGGGCCCCGGCCCGGCCAAACAGGGAGGAGTGGATCCACCTGAGACGCACCAGTCAACGGAGGGGGTACAGGAACCGACGTTGCAGGATATCCTAACGGCCATAACGACGGTGAGGACGTCGTTGGAGTCCAGGATAGATTCCGTGTCATCAGAAGTCTCCCTGATTCGAGCGGACATGCGCTCCATGAATACCAGACTCAAAGAGGTTGAGTCAACAGCGAGCTCCCTCGTTACTGACACGTCCGCCCTTCAGCGGAGGGTGGACTACATTCAGGCTCTGAGCGGGCGGCTGGAAGCGCAACTGGACGAGTATGAGGGTCGCTCGCGACGAAACAACATACGCATTTTGGGAGTCCCGGAACGAGCAGAGGAGCCATCGACAGACCTGTTCGTCGAAGAGCTGGTCACAACTTACCTGAAACCAACCAGGCTGTCGAAGTTTTTCACTGTAGAAAGAGCGCACAGAGTGCCAAGGGACAGACCAACACCTGGGGATCCCCCCGAGACCTATAGTTGCACGAATCTTTAACTTTAGAGATCGGGACATTATCCTGCAGACGGCTCGGACCACACCACCAATCGAATTTCAGAACAGCAAAGTGACCTTTTTTCCGGACTTCACGCTTAAGGTGCAGCAACAGCGACGGAGTTTCCTGGAGGTAAAGAAAGTGCTGCGAGAACAGACCGTGAAGTATGCAATGCTCTTTCCCGTCAAACTGCGTGTGGAGTCGGAGGGGAAAGTCCGGTTCTTCGTCACCCCAGAGGAGGCTTGGGACTGGCTCGACGGCTGGCGTCGGGCCAAGAAGATGGGTCACCGTGGCCGGCGGAACGGACGGGAGAAAATGCAGAGCGACCAGGGCGCCAGTTCCCCATCCGGGGAACGTGACGAAGTGGCAGGAGACAAATGAGAACTGGTCTGTATAAATAATGGCATTTGTGACAGCCCTATACCCACGCCATTGAACACTGGGACACGGCTGGAACTGTTAACTGTCATGACCGCAGCCTGTGTATGATCTAGCAAAGGTCATTGTCATAATGGGATTGCCAGTGGTTCTATAAATATGTTGTTCACGGAGGGCAGTGATTCATTGATTTAGCGATTACCTCTAATACACTGGACGGGTGTCAGGTTGGACACACGCACCATAAGTTTCAGGGGTGGGCGATAGGCACTCTGCAAGTTTGGGGTGGCAGGAGGTTCCGATACCGCCATGCAGGGAGGCAGGGAGGGGGGTAATGTTGATTAAGTTTGAGGGGGTGGGATCCCGAGCACTTATACTCTCCGTTTCTGGTCATGTGTATATGAGACCGTCACAATGTTGGGCCGGGAGGGGGGGAGGGAAGTTTAAGTCATTATTTACATGTTTCAGACAGGATTGACAAGGCAGTAGAGGTCAATGACACATTGTGTTACATGCTTGGCGATGGTGCCCTGTTGTACAGTGAGGCGGATGAGGTAGTGGACACAGCACCGACCAATGGCACTGGTGGGGGGTTTCTCTCGAGACCGGAGACAAGCGCCCAGGGAAGGAATGGGGACTGCAATTAAGCCAGGGCTCACACTGCTGTCCTGGAATGTGAACGGACTGGGGGACAAAATCAAGAGGGGAGTGGTACTCTAATTTATAAAGCGACATTCCCCAGACGTGATCTTATTGCAGGAAACGCATCTACTCGGCAATGCCTGTAAAGCAATGTCGAGGTGGGGGGTTTAAATTGGTGGCACATTCCGCATTTGGGTCCGGATCTAGAGGGGTGGGAATAATGGTGCGGAAGTCCTTCCCTATGACAATTGACCAGACTCGGACAGACTGCCTGGGCAGATTTGTAGCGACCTATGGGACATGGGAGGGGCGTACTATTAACCTGATCTCTGCCTATGTGCCGCCAGGTCTACACGACCAGGCTTTTAAAGACCTCGGAAGTCTCCTTTTGGAGTTGCCAGAGGGCAGGTTGTTGATTGGAGGCGACTTTAATTCCATTGTCTCTGATTCCCTAGACCGCTGGCCCCAGTTGGTCCTGCCTCCCTCCCGAAAGCAGATTCACAGTTTTTTGGGAGCAATGGGCCTGGTGGACGCTTGGCGGAAGCTTCACCCAGTTGAACAGCAATACACTTTTTATTCTGGCGCACATCGTAGCATGTCCAGGATTGACTACCTACTAACACTTGAGCACCAGGTTGATAGTGTTAAGGAAGTACACCACTTAGCCAGGGGTATATCGGATCATTCACCCATCCTGTGTCGACTGGAGGTGGGAGAGCCCACGGTTGGAAGAACGGTTCCGATTAATCCGTGGTACCTTAAGGTCCCCCACATAAGGGACAAAATCACGCATGAATCGGAATTCTACTTCCGAGAAAATGAGGGGTCAGTAGAATCGGCGGTAACGTTGTGGGAGGCCTACAAGATGGTGATTCGGTGGGTGGCACTGGCTCAAATAGCGGGGTCACGAAAGGAGAAACGTGCGGCCATGACCCGCCTGGAAGGAGAAATACTACAATTGGAGGGACAGCTTCGGGCACACAACTCGGCAGAGGTAAAGCAAGCTCTGAACATTAAAATCAAGGAATATACTGACTTTGCTGCCGAAGCAACTAAGGCACACCATAGAGCCACACTTAGCAAAATTTACGATGTTGGTGACAAGGCCGGCAAACTATTGACCTGGTTGGACCGACGGGACCAAGCCAGCCGCGTCGTGGTGGAGATAGAGACGGAATCAGGAAACCGTCTCACTGCTCCGCAAGAAATTGCGGATGCCTTTGGGCAATACTACCAAACGGTTTATAAGTCTCAATCTCCATACACGGAGGAAGAGGCAATTGCCTTCCACAGAGACATCTCGCTCCCGATACTCACCGATGAGGAACGCGCTGAGCTCGATCAGGAGTTAACCAGCACGGAAGTAGCAAGGGCCATCCAGGACTTGCGCGGAGGCAAGGCAACTGGCCCAAATGGCTTGCCCATTGAATTATTTAAACTAACATCGAGCAAGACTGCCCCCTATCTCACTAAAATGTTTCATGAGAGTAAGGTGGCGGGACTGCTTCCCGCTGACCAGAGGCTAGCTACGATTGTGGTCATCCACAAGGATGGAAAACCGCAAAATAGGTGCTCCTCCTATAGACCGATATCCCTGCTCAACGGGGAAGCTAAGATACTGGCAAAAGTCCTGGCCTCCCGTTTACTTAGGGTCATCGCAAAATTAGTCCATCCGGACCACTCCGGATTTATGCCGGCAAGAAACACCTCCCTTAACCTGCGTAGACTTCACGGAGTACTGGGCTGAGCATCGTCGATCAGCGAAGATGCGTTGGTAGTGTCTCTCGATGCTGCCATGGCATTCGATACTATTGAATGGCCTTATCTGTTCGCAGTGCTCAGCAAAATCGGTCTGGGACAGGGATATATCGGTTGGGTTCGGCTTCTTTACCAGCAACCGTTGGCCCAGGTGGTCGTTAATAACAGAAAATCTGGCACTTTCACACTCAGTAGAGGCACCAGACAGGGCTGTCCACTGTCCCCGCTGCTCTTCGCTCTGACTCTTGAACCTTTGGCTATGTGGGTTTGGAGAGATCCCATTATCAGAGGTCTTAAATGGGTGCAGGGATGGGAGGATCGCATCTCGTTATACGCCGACGACATTCTGCTCTACTTAGCTTCACCGGCGGCCTCCCTGAACAGGATCCTGCACATATTTTTGGTGTTTGGTAGATTCGCTGGATACAAAATAAATTGGGCCAAGTCAGTGCTCTATGTCCTTCACGGACCGATGCCCTCGCTTCCCCGAGGATTCCATATTACAGAAGCGACGGATGCCTTTAAATATTTGGGAATCTGGGTCTCTATGGACTTGTCCCGATTTTCTGAACGCAACCTCCGGCCTCCCCTGCAACGGCTTAGGAGTGACATCCTGCATTGGAAATCGCTCCCTCTGTCCCTTCTGGGACACGCTGCACTGTTCAAAATGATCAAGAAGTATTGATACTGCAGCTGACTATACGTTTAGCACCTCAATCATAATGTCCACAAAGTTCTAGAGTCCTGTGCAAGTAGCCTCCGAGACCTGCTGCAGTTGGGTCTCACTGGAAATCCAGAGACACTTGCCAGGTAGGTCGCTCCCCCACCACACAGCTCCGCCTGTGTTGGCCGCCCGCTGCTTCTGCAGGTGAGATCGCCCTTCCGCTTGTGGCCCCGGTGCCTGTATCTCTGTCTGTTTTTTCCTTTCTGTGCCCCTCGCTGCCCCATTTGCGTTGTGCCTGTATTTCTATCTGTTTTCTCCCCCCACTTTCCTTTCTGTGCCCCTCGCTGCCCCATTTGCGTTGTGCCCGTATTTCTGTCTGTTTTCTCCCCCATTTTCCTTTCTGTACCCCTCGCTGCCCCATTTGCGTTGTGCCCGTATTTCTGTCTGTTTTCTCCCCCATTTTCCTTTCTGTGCCCCTCGCTGCCCCATTTGCGTTGTGCCCGTATTTCTGTCTGTTTTCTCCCCCATTTTCCTTTCTGTACCCCTCGCTGCCCCATTTGCGTTGTGCCCGTATTTCTGTCTGTTTTCTCCCCCCATTTTCCTTTCTGTGCCCCTCGCTGCCCCATTTGCGTTGTGCCCGTATTTCTGTCTGTTTTCTCCCCCCATTTTCCTTTCTGTGCCCCTCGCTGCCCCATTTGCGTTGTGCCCGTATTTCTGTCTGTTTTCTCCCCCATTTTCCTTTCTGTGCCCCTCGCTGCCCCATTTGCGTTGTGCCCGTATTTCTGTCTGTTTTCTCCCCTATTTTCCTTTCTGTGCCCCTCGCTGCCCCATTTGCCTTGTGCCTGTATTTCTATCTGTTTTCTCCCCCACTTTCCTTTCTGTGCCCCTCGCTGCCCCATTTGCGTTGTGCCCGTATTTCTGTCTGTTTTCTCCCCCATTTTCCTTTCTGTACCCCTCGCTGCCCCATTTGCGTTGTGCCCGTATTTCTGTCTGTTTTCTCCCCCATTTTCCTTTCTGTGCCCCTCGCTGCCCCATTTGCGTTGTGCCCGTATTTCTGTCTGTTTTCTCCCCCATTTTCCTTTCTGTACCCCTCGCTGCCCCATTTGCGTTGTGCCCGTATTTCTGTCTGTTTTCTCCCCCATTTTCCTTTCTGTGCCCCTCGCTGCCCCATTTGCGTTGTGCCCGTATTTCTGTCTGTTTTCTCCCCCATTTTCCTTTCTGTGCCCCTCGCTGCCCCATTTGCGTTGTGCCCGTATTTCTGTCTGTTTTCTCCCCCATTTTCCTTTCTGTGCCCCTCGCTGCCCCATTTGCGTTGTGCCCGTATTTCTGTCTGTTTTCTCTCCCCTTTTACTTTTGTGCCCCCGCTGCCTCTAGCCATTCCCGCCGCTGCGTCCCCTGCGGCCCCGCCCCCCTGACTGCCCATTCGCTGCCCCTGCCTCCCGCCTCCCAGCTGCTCCTCCCTCCCACCTCCCCATAAATGGCGGCCGCGCAGCGGACGTGCGCAGCGGGCGCGCCGCTGGCGCGCCAAAGGCGCGCCTCAGGCAAGCCCGTCTGCGCCCGTCCGCGACTGGACCGCGCCCAGCGCCAGAACCCCTGGATCCCACCGATGCAACACTACTCGACGGACCTACGACGCCGCCACCCTCACCGCACTCAATGCCGGCCGGAACCCTGCCTGCTACCGAGCCTCACCGAGACGCACCCACGGACCCTTCACCTGCCAAACCTGCCGATTCACCTGCCCCCGGACGTGCACCACCTCCGCCAAGACGTGCACCAGCAGCAACCACCTGAAATGCATCCTGTTGAACACCCGCTCCGTCCACAGGCACGCCGTGGAACTCTGGGACCTGCTCGACGCAACAGCACCGGACGTCGCCTTCCTCACCGAAACCTGGATGAACGCCTCCTCAGCGCCCGACATCGCCATAGCCATCCCGGACGGATACAAGATCACCCGGAGGGACCGCGTCAACCAGACGGGAGGAGGCATCGCCATCGTACACAAGAACACCATCCGCATCTCGACTAACTCCGACGAGACCTTCACCGCCGCCGAACACCTACACTTCCAGATACACACTGACCCCAAGACCACCCTCCGAGGCACCCTCATCTACAGACCCCCGGGACCACGCACACTATTCAGCGAAGACATTGCAGACTTCATCAGCCCGCACGCCATGCCCTCCGCCGACTACATCCTCCTAGGGGACCTCAACTTCCACCTGGAGAACAACAACGACAGAAACACCACCGCCCTGCTGGACAACCTCGCCAACCTCGGACTCAAGCAACTGGTGAACACGCCCACCCAC
Source organism: Calotriton arnoldi (assembly GCA_963921515.1). Taxonomy (NCBI): domain Eukaryota; kingdom Metazoa; phylum Chordata; class Amphibia; order Caudata; family Salamandridae; genus Calotriton; species Calotriton arnoldi. Next base: position 368,174 of record CAWUFW010013600.1, read on the forward strand.
TACGCCGGCCACACGCTTGACCCCGTCTTCTCTTCCAGCAAGCACATCTCCTTCAGCCACGCCACCGGACTCCACTGGACCGACCACAGCTGCGTCCACTTCAGCTTCAGAAAGACTGCGACCCACCACCACCCGCAACAGGCTCCCCGCCGGAGCTGGAGCAAGATCACCGCCGAGCAGCTCACCGCCTCCCTCAGCCAGAACACACCCACCAACACAACGGACCCGAACGAAGCAGCCAGCAACCTCGCCAAGTGGCTGACCGCCTGCGCCGACGACCTCGCACCACTAAAAACCCTCCCAGCAGACCCGGAAGCAAGAAAACCCCTTGGTTCACCAACGAACTCAAGGAATCCAAGAAGAACTGCCGCACTCTCGAGAAAACCTGGCGACTCGACCAGACCACAGACAACAGGACCGCCCTCAAGCACGCCACCCGCAAACACCACCAGCTGATCCGTGCCACCAAGAAGTCGGCACTCAAAGAACGACTGGACAACAACGCCCACGACAGCAAGGAACTTTTCAGCATCGTCAAAGAGTTCTCCAACCCCAGCGCCAGAAACAACGACATCACCCCTCGCAAGACCTCTGCAACTCACTCGCCGCGTTCTTCCACCGCAAGATCACCGACATACATAACAGCTTCGACGCACAAACCACGCACCCTACCGCCGAACCAACGCCCGCCACCACCACCCTCTGCAACTGGACCCCGATCAGCACCGAAGACACCACCCGCACGATGAACTCCATCCACTCCGGATCACCCACCGACCCCTGCCCACACCACGTCTTCAACAAAGCCGACGCCACCATCGCACCCCATCTCCGGGACATCATCAACTCCTCCTTCCACACCGCCACCTTCCCGGAGAGCTGGAAGCACGCCGAGCTTACCGCCCTCCTGAAGAAACCAACGGCGGACCCCACCGACCTCAAGAACTACGTCCCATCTCGCTCCTTCCGTTTCCGGCCAAAGTCATCGAGAAGACCGTCAACAGTCAGCTTGCCGCCTTCCTCGAGACGAATGGATCCCTCGACCCCTCGCAGTCCGGGTTTCGGGCCAACCACAGCACCGAGACCGCCCTTATCGCAGCCACCGACGACATCAGAACCCTAACCGACAACGGGAAACAGCAGCCCTCATCCTCTTGGACCTCTCCGCGGCGTTCGACACCGTCTGCCACCGCACCCTAGTGAAGCGCCTCAGCAACATCGGAATCCGAGAGAAAGCACTGGAATGGATCATCTCGTTCCTCGCCGGAAGAACCCAGAGAGTCCGCCTCCCCCGTTCAGATCCAAGGCCACCGAAGTCATCTGCGGCGTTCCACAAGGATCTTCACTCAGTCCAACCCTCTTCAACGTCTACATGAGCCCCCTCGCAGCCATCGCACGCCAACACAACCTCAACATCATCTCCTACGCCGACGACACCCAGCTGATCCTCTCCCTCACCAACGACCCCACCACCGCCAGAGCCAACCTACACGACGGGATGAGAGACGTCGCCGACTGGATGAGGAACAGCCGCCTTAAACTGAACTCAGACAAGACGGAAGTCCTCATCCTGGGCTCATCACCCTCCGCCTGGGACGACTCTTGGTGGCCCCCGGCCCTGGGCACCGCGCCCAAGCCAACGGACCACGCACGCAACCTGGGCTTCATCCTGGACTCCTCCCTGTCGATGACCAGACAAGTCAACGCCGTCTCATCTTCGTGCTTCAACACCCTGCGCATGCTCCGCAAGATCTTCAGATGGATCCCCACTGAAACCAGGAAAACCGTCACCCAGGCACTCGTCACCAGCCGACTGGACTATGGGAACACCCTCTACGCCGGAACCACAGCCAAACTTCAAAAAGACTCCAGCGCATCCAGAACGCCTCCGCACGACTCATCCTGGACATCCCCGACACAGCCACATCACCGGACACCTGAAAGACCTGCACTGGCTCCCCGTCAGCAAGAGAATCACGTTCAGACTCCTCACCCACGCACACAAGGCCCTCCACGACCTGGGCCCAAAGTACCTCAACGACCGCATGACCTTCTACACGCCCACCCGCCAGCTACGATCAACCAGCCACGCCCTCGCCACCGTACCACGCATCGGCAGAGCCACCGCCGGAGGAAGATCCTTCTCCTACCTGGCAGCCAAGACCTGGAACTCCCTCCCCACTCACCTTCGGCGAACCCAGGACCATCTCTCCTTCAGGAAACAGCTCAAGACCTGGCTGTTCGAGCAGTAACTTACCCCCTCCCCCAGCGCCTTGAGACCCTCCCGGGTGAGTAGCGTGCTCTATAAATGCCGTGATTGATTGATTGATTGACAGATTGGAGAAAAATGGAGGCAGCACCAGGGATGAAGTCACACTTTAGCCAATATGGTCTTTTCAAATTTCTTTATTCTTCTTTTAGTTAAAACGACAGGACAACAGCCAATGCGTTTCGTTCCTTTTATAGGAACTTCATCAGGGCAAGAAATTCCTGTGCGAACCACGTCCCACTCTATATGTCAAGACGATAGTCAGCCCAACAATGCAGACAGTGTTAGATCTAGTTCCGGCCAGAGTAATCTAAACGATGTCGGCGCAATATTCCGACTGGATTTGAATAACATCGATATTGGCGAATGGAATCCGACCGCGATCGTAGCAAAAAGCTGCTCTTTTTCACTGCTGGTTCGGGCTTACTTACGGCCGCTGGAAGACGAGGCTCATTGGATTTCATCGACTGAAGTGCATTATCACTTCATTCGTCTTGGGGGATCGCCGGTAGCTACAAATTGCTGCTACGATCGCGGTCGGATTCCATTTGCCAATATCAATGTTATTCCTGTGCTTTTGGACACTTGTGTGTACTTACAAAATTTTTTGGGCCGGACTTTTCTAGATCTTTTAACTACGTAGAATCCCATCAAATACCCTTGAGGGATCCACCACGGCTAATCAAATCCAGTCGGAATATTGCGCCGACATCGTTTAGATTACTCTGGCCGGAACTAGATCTAACACTGTCCGCATTGTTGGGCTGACTATCGTCTTGACATATAGAGTGGGACGTGGTTCGCACAGGAATTTCTTGCCCTGATGAAGTTCCTATAAAAGGAACGAAACGCGTTGGCTGTTGTCCTGTCGTTTTAACTGAAAGAAGAATAAAGAAATTTGAAAAGACCATATTGGCTAAAGGGTGACTTCATCCCTGGTGCTGCCTCCATTTTTCTCCAAACTGTTCAAAATGATGTCCCTCCCTAGATTTTTGTATGCTATGCAAAATGCTCCGCATCAAGTCGAGACAGCGTACTTTAGAGATATCGATAGCGCAATCCGGGACCTACTATGGGAGGGCAAACCACCTCGGATCGCCACCCATAAGCTCACACTGGGGTGGTTTGATGGGGGTATCGGCCTTCCAGACATCAAAAAATATTATTGGGCGTCCCACCTCGCAGCTATCAACCAGTGCACATATAAACCACAGGGAGACCCCGCATTTCAGAGTGACAGGTGGCTTCTGCCAGGGGGGGCATTTCGCAGGAGCGATATACTCTCGTTCGGCAAAACCACATCTGACAGGGCCCACGGCCATGCGGTACAGGTGTGGAGGGCGGCCACAAAGTGCTTAGGTTGGGAGGACAAGATTACGCAGGCCACGCCACTCTGGTACACTGCACAACTGGGCAAGCTGATTCACACAAAGGGCTTTGACAAGTGGGACCTGATAGGTATCTCGAAAGTGGGGGATTTGTGGAGGGCGGGCGACGTGGTTCCTTTTGCCCAGCTACAAGCGGAGCACAAATTGGCGGACACAGAATATTTTCGGACCTGCAAATTCGACACGCTTTATTAGCAGTGCTGCCTAGGGGGGAAGCGTTACCTGAATCCTCCCCGCTTGAGGATAGGGTCTTAGATGGGGATCTGCCGGAGAAAGCTATATCACTTATCTATAAGAAAATAATTAATAACACGGCGGACCCTCTGCTCCGGCTTCGGGCTAATTAGGACTACGATGTAGCGGGCTTGACGACGAAGAATGGATTGCGGCGGTGGCATCTCCTAAGGAAGTGGCCATTTCCTCCAGGCTCCGGTTAGTGCAATTGAAGGTATTGCACAGGCCCTACCTGTCCGGCCCGCTACTGGTGCGAATGGGATTTTGTGCTGAGGGAGGGTGCCCCAGGACCTGTGGGCAGGAGGGCACTTTCATTCACATGTTCTGGGAGTGTATGATTATCCAAAACTAATGGTTGGCGGTTGCAAGCCGCATTGAGGATGTGTTGGGACAAAAGATTGACTGTAATATCAAGCTATGTATGTTAAATGTCTGGGGTCCGACCGACCTTAGTGCCAAGGAGCAAATATGGGTGACTTTGGGACTGATGGTAGCCAAGTGGAATATAGTGCGCAAGTGGAAAGCGAGAGACCCACCGCGTATAGCGGATTGGAGTAAAGATATGGATTGGTGTATGGTTACAGAAAAGACCATATATGAAGCCAGGGGGTGCCCTACCAAGTGGACTCAGATCTGGGAGAAATGGAACAATTACAGGGGAGGGATATGTGAGCCCCCGCAATCGAGAGACGAAATTGGAGCATTGGGACCAAAGAGTGGTTTGCTGTAATATTGTAATATTGTCCGCTTAAGTGCCTATGTAGCTAATGTCTCCCTTGTGTCATCATTGTGCCAACATTGCTAATGTCTGTACCTCGGCTGGTTGTCAAGTCCTGTTTTTCTTCAATAAAAAGAAATATAAAAAAAATAATAATATGCTGTAACTTTTTGTAGATTCAGCTTAATATTAATACGTTTGTTATTTTACTTTTTTATTTATATTAAAATATGTTTAATATTTATTACAATTATTAAACTTTATTATTTTTCACTATTCTTTACCATAGGGAGATCTCTGCCACGGTGGCAGAGACTTCTGCCTCCGTGTGAAAAGTTACCCATGTAAATCCTGCTTTAACAGGCTCCACCCCCAGTTTTAAGGGAGTAGAGACATGTACATCTGTACCTAGTGGTAAATTTACATTCACAAATTTAATGGTGCCGGCCATCAGGCGGGTTAACAATATGGGTGAAGACCACACTGTCCTGTGTGGCAAAGGTGATTAATCGGGCCTCACTGGATTTAATCTGCATCAGTCTGTGGTTTCCCACAAATGAAATCTATTATATATATATAAAATACCTACTGTAGATAAGTGGGTCATAACTCTCAGCTACCGGTTGTAGATCTTGTGAATTCTCACTTAGCAGCCCTCCCAGTAGGTATTTATAAAATTGTTGCAGTGGATTTTAATTGTAAATTTTAACCATTTGGCTCTAATGAAGAGGATCCTATGAGCAAGGAAGATCAGGTTTGGTCAATCCCAGGGCTTACAATACCCCCTTTAAAGAAATGGTCTGCTGCGGTTATCCAACTAAATGCATTAACCTTAAATCAAGCTCTTTGACCCTGTAATGGGAGAACGGCCACTGATAAAGAGGGGTCACACACACGTTCAATCGTATGCATAATACTAGCCTAATCGGTAATATACTGCTAGATATTAGATTGTGGTCCAGTTTGGTTGATATGACTGTAATCGCCTGACAGGATAGTGATCATAATGCTCTGGATCTTACCCTAAGACCACTGGAAATTACTACCCCAAGCTCCCATACTGAACCTTTTAACAGGAGGCTTAGACTAACCAATAACCAGCGTAGGATAAAATGGAGCTCTATGGAGCAGACTCCGACTGCATTGGGGAAGGTTTATAAGGTGGTTGCCAAGTGTATTGGAGCCATGCAGTCGTTGGATGTATCCTTGGAGCAACCTGATTCCTTGGAGAGAGTCAACAAAACCCATAATTATATGTTTCTGTTATTAAGGAACCTTTTTTTTGTTGAGATTAAGCACACTGTAGGAAGGAAACCCCAGCCCTCATGGTATAATAAATCATGTAGAGCTGCCAGGAAGGCACTGTCTAAGGGTATATGAATCCAGAATAGGCATTTGATCGAAGAAGCTAGAGAGTCATATAAAGCCACCATTTCCCAGGCCAAAAGATGATGGGAGTATGACAAGTGGGCAGTTATGCTATGTGCCATCAAGGCGAAGGGTCATCACTCCTTCTGTAACATTCTTGCCAATGGTGGTACTGACGGTCACTGCCCCATAGAAAACAATATCTCTGTAGCCAATTGGTTTGATCATTTTTCAGATTTGTACTCCTTTTTGGCAGTGCTGGACCTCTGCCTGAGTGGCTCGTTTGGGCCTTTGGGTATCATCCCTAGCCGCAGTGTAGGAACATCAGGGGTTAGCTGATCAGCAAATAGATCCACCTGAACAGTTAGTACTAAATCAGGACACTATTTACATATCCACCTCTGAAATTAGTAAACCTATAAAATGTATTATCTCAAACAAATTTCCGAGGCTGGATAAGATCCCTGAGGTTTATTTCATGCAGACAAGGACATCTGGTGGCCCTCCTTTGTATACTATTTTAATGCAGTCCTGAGAGGAACACCTATGCCCCCTACGTGGGCAGGGGCGGAGATTATTCAGATATTCAAGAAGATCTCTAGGGCACTTTCATCCAATTACAGGCCCATCAGTATAATTGATAGCACCCAAAAACTATTTAGCAGGATTACCTTAGATAGGCTTTGTGAATGGTTAACAACCTCAGATATTCTTTCCCCTCTACAAGCAGGCTTTAGGGATTGCAAAAGCACTATTGACCATGTGATTGCTTTCACTTGCTTTATTGGAAAATGGCCGCATTTGGAGGTGGCCGCCTTTATGTGGCATTTGTAGATCTTCGGTCTACATTTGATTTAGTGCTGAGAGCGACCATGTGGCAGGTGTTGGCTGGGATTGGGGTTCCAAAGTATCTACTTAATCTAATTATAAGATTGCATACTATAGCTTTGCCCAGGTTAGATGTGGGACCCTGGGTGACCGATCCAGTTCCAGTAAACAGGGGTGTTCGGTAGGGGTGTGTCCTTGCCCCGACCCTGTGTACCTTGTTTATCAACAATCTGTTAGCCCATCTGGAGAAGTGCAAGAACGACGCCCCGAGGTTAGCTAATGTCAGGGTTCCGGCGCACCTCTTCGATGACGATACACTCCTGATCTCAAAATCACCCATCGGCTTCAAAAGCTATTGGGTCAGTTTGAGTCCTTCTGCAAACAGAGGAGCCTATAGATTAACATCGGGAAAACAACATTTATGGTTTTCAACCCCTGTAAATCCACCAAAGCTAATCCTTCGCTAAACGGGGTACCATTGCAGAGAGCTCATATATTCAGTTATGTAGGGATTACTCTTACGGAACACTTTGACTGGCAACCCCATATTATCAAATGTAGATTAACATTGGAACAGCAATCCGGGGGCATTGCAAAGATGCAGAGAGATTCTCAATTTTGGCCAATTTCACCAGCCTTACAAATGTATAATCTCCAAGCCCTTGGAGCACCTCTCTATGGTGCAGAGCTTTGGGGACATAGGAATGCAACAGCCGTGCTGACAGTTGAAAACCCATTCATGCGATCATTAACCAACCTCCCCGTTAACACTTTGCTTGTAACCCTAAGATTAGATCTAGGATTAAGATCGATTGCGACAAAATAGGACTGAGATCTATGTTGTACTGGAGAAGACTTTGGGCGACTCCAGAATTCGTATCCTACCAGCAGGGCCTAGTGGCAATATTAGGAATCTCTGGGGCAAATAACATTCCTTGGTTTAGATATATAAAATTGGGCCTTCTTCAGATTGGGTGTGAGAGTTTGTAGTCAACCTCTGAGTAGGTCACTGGGGTAATTAAAACAATGATCAACAACACTAACTGGCAATATATTCATGGATCCCTTCTAGGGCACTCTAGCCCGGCACTCTTACAATATCCTTGCTTGAACATAAAGATAAATACATAGTGGAAGACTTTCTGGATGAGATTGAACCTGCACAAGCCAAGTCTCTCTACTTGAAATTTTGGTTTGGGATCTTGCCACTTTATTCTTATATGGCCAAACGGCAGCGAGATCGCAAGGAGGCTAATGGGTGTTGTCCTTCCTGCTCCGAAACCACCGAAACGGTCGAGCATGCTTTATTTTTCTGGCCGGCCTATTCTGGATACAGAGGAAAATGGATTCTTCTGCTATGTCGAAATCTGGGTATTAGGGATTATAGAGTAGTGCTTAGACTGAAAAGTGACTCTAGGCAACCCATAGTGTTCATGTCTTCTTGCTTTTTGATATGTATGTAGAAAGCTAGACAAAAAGAGTGCAAGTGCAGTAGTGCACCATTTGGTGATCCCTAGATAACCATATTTAATGCCGCTATTAAGTTTCTAGTGCCCAGGGGTATTTGGTATTCATTAGGCACTTGTTGGGAGGATATTGCCCCTGCATTGGGGTATTACAATTTAGTTAATGGCTTCCCAACAATTTTCGGTGGGAAAGTTGTTTGCTAGAGCTGGAACTCTATTTATCCTTCCCCCCCCCCCCCCAAGGCTTTGTTTGTGCTCAAACGTACACATACAGATCATGTCAAAAGATATATACCATTATCAAAACAGATATAGGGGTTTGCTGCCTATCACTCATTGTCATAAGCACCAGCTCCCATCAACCACCATTGTCTGATTTGCCTACTCTTTGAATAAGAGGTGAAAATTGCACAAACCAGTGAGCAAATGCAACTTTCTAATATACACATCTATCGTTTTGCTCTATATTTGGCAGGTGAAGGTGAATATTTATCTACTTGCCAGATGTCTCTTGGGACATGCATTCTTTGTGCTTCTGATGACCATATGTCATTCAAGGCCTCTACACTAGCTCAAGCCAGGTTGACTAGCAGCTATATTGCGTTTCTTGATCACTTATCGTTGACATTTTCAAAATTTCAGTTATTGCCACATTCATGTCACAGGCTATTCCTTGTATCTTCATTGCATAGCCCCATGAACTGAATTTATCCGGAGCAAAAGGAGCTTAGGACACAGTGGGGGAGAAGGTACTGTGTTGGAAGGGTCATCAGGTGCAGTAAGAAGGACTTAAATAAAATAAATAATATCTTTATTCGGCATATAAAAAATACCATAAAAGTAGCAATTTTTCAGGAGGGTTAAAAAAGAACAATTCATCAGTATAAATCCTACGCAATACAATTTCAGTACATGGATAAAGCTATACACATCTCAACAAACCATTTTTAAAACAATATAAAAAATGGACGCAAGAAATCTATAGGCTTCCGCTACCCTTTGTGGTCCTTAATCTAACCGCCGCCCTTAAAAAGTTGATGGTACAAAAAAGTGTAAAAACATCTGGGGACAATTTTAAAAATAACAGGGCCACCCGTGCTTGTTTAAACCTAGCTCTCTTTAAAATGCCCTTCAAAAAACGACTTCTAGGATGTGAATAAAAAGGGCATAGTAAAACAAAGTGAAGGGTGTCCTGTGGAGACCTATGGTCGCAGCCACAGGGCCCCTTCATCTCTGTGGACAGTGTGAACCCTGCCGGTTCTGCTAAAACGTGATGCAAAAGATCTAGCCTAAATCGGGTCATTAAAAATCTGTCATGGGCACTATTTAGACAAGACAAGTACGGTTCAATGCCCTCGGTAGACTTAGTTGCTATATATTCTCTCACCGACAGCTTAACTAATTCTCTGTCTCCCCGGAGCGTCGAAGCGCACTTAAAGAACCGATCCTTGACCAGGGCCTTATCCTGCATGGTCATTCTAGAGGGATTAGTAAAAAGCTCTGCGCATCCTATTTTCTCGAAAGACTCCTTCACATACTTTAGCCAAGGGATTTTAAGCCCATGGTCCAAGGAGAGACAGTCTTCTATGACCTGCCTGCATAAGGCCGCCTCCTCATTTGCCCAGATCTTTACCCAACAAACAAGGGGTTTAACTGCCATCCTATCCGTAATGTAGCGGACACCCAATTCTTCATGGACAATAAGGGATGGCGTACTCTGCGGGACTTTTAGGAGACGCAGAAAATACTTATTCTTTTCAATCTGTAATTGATTAGCCTCTATGAAACCCCACACCTCACTTCCATACAGCACTTTAGCACAGCACATGGAACTATATAGTCTTAAAACCTGTTCTGGGGACCACCATCCTAGCCTTTGTGCAAAATTCATTATTGACCCAGTACATCTGGTCATCGATCGGCATTTCTCTTGTAATAAATATTTAAAATGTAATCGACCATCAAATAAAATCCCCAGGTACAAAAAAGACTGTACCTTTCCCAAACAATGAGATCCAATTTTATAATTGTAGGATTTGCCTGGTTTTTTGCCCACTTCCTTAACATAGGATTTTGCCAGGTTGGGGGACAAATCCAGATTCCCCATAAACGACACAAAGCCATCTATTAGGAGCTGCAGGCTTTTAGGGGTACGGGCCAGGAGTACTGCGTCATCTCCGTAGAGCAGAACGGGGATCCCACGGGTACCTATCCTAGGAGTGTCTACCTGTAAGGTGCTTAGTGCTCGGTCAAGGCCATTTATATATAACGTAAACAAGAAAGGAGCTAGTATACAGCCCTGTCTGACCCCACTAGAACACCTGAAGGATTTTGTTAGTTTACCCTCCTGGCTATATCTAACCGCAGCAGTGGTATTCAGATGTAAAGATTTTAAGATGTTAATAAGCCCCGGATCCACACCGAGCCCACCCATAATTGCCCATAATTTCCCTCGATTGACACTGTCAAAGGCCGCAGTCAGGTCCATAAATGCCAGGTACATCGTCCCTGGACTGACTGCTGTATATTTGGCTGAAAGAAGGTATAAATTAAGGCATTGGTCGGTGGTAGATTTCCGGGCCTAAAACCAAATTGGACGTCAGTTATAACTTGATGGTCCTCAGCCCAATCGGTTAGCCGGCTTAAGACCACCCACCCTAATACCTTCGCTGACACATCAATGAGGGAAATCGGGCGGTAACATTGTGGGCTATCCTTGTTACCTTTTTTAAAAATAGGGACAATCGTGGCTGTGGACCAGGAGGCTGGCATTACTGTGTCCACTGCTGCGTTTATAACCCTAGTCAGGATAGGCGCCCAGAGATCCACGTTGTTTATAAAAAGGTCAGGTGGGATCCCATCTGGGCCCGGGGCCTTGTTCCTGGTTAGTCCTTCAATTCCTGTTTTAACCTCACCCAGCGAGAATCTTAATGGGGGTGTCCTCTGCTCCCCACTATAGACCTGCAACTGAACCGTACTGGGATGGTAATTATAAAGCCCTTGGAAATGCTCATACCATTGCTCCGGCAAAATATTATTGCCTAGCTCTGGTTTGTTAGCATCTTGAAAACAGGGACTGTTTATGACTCTCCAGAAGGCGGTGGAATCCTTTAGTACCATCGCCTCTGTCAGATCTTCCCAGGCTTGCTGTTGTAATTGACCTTTACGTCCCTTAATAGCAGACTTATATTTTTTCCGACAAAGAGTCACCCGGTCCCTATCTCTTGGAGAGGTCTTTAGAGCATCTTTCAACTCTCTAAGGGCACAAGAGCATTGTGGGTCAAACCATCTCGGGTTGTCCGTTTTGACCCTATAGGCTGGGGCTCTAAGCAAACTATCAACTATTTGGGCAACGCCCTTAAAAGCCTCAACTAATTCTGCTCCTTCCACTTCTAGGTCTAAACACCTTAGGATGACCTGTTCGCCTTCTTTTAAAAGAGATCTATAAAAGGCCTCGCCGTTGACCTGTGTCCATCTCAGCCTCCTACCTTGATCCGTAGCCCTTACCACCCCCTCCCGCTCCAAGGGGTTCCTGGCGGTAGTGTGCGTCAACAAGGGATAATACAAGAGGATTGTGATCACTAAAGGCACTATGGCCAATACTGAACCCAGACACACAGTTTCTAAGTACTGCGGAAACAAAAATAAAATCAATAAATGAGGCACATCCTCTGCCTTTGAATGTAGGATGAACCATTGTATCCTGTCTAACATCAATCAGGTCAATGGTGTGTGTTAACGCATACGTATTTAGTAGGCCACAGAGTTCCCTTCCCTCCTTTGTGTGTTCCATATGAGGGCCATCCTCAAGCGTACAAGACGCCCAATCCCCACAAGCTACTCTCAGGTTTGGGCACAAATGACAGTTAAAATCACCTACTATAACCAGCTGAAGCGCCATCAGCCCTCGCTCATATGTCTGGGTAAGTCTAGTGTCCAATTCGTGCAGACTAGCAGAACCCTGTCCATGTAGTGTTGCATTATAAAAATTTATAAAAAAGTAACCTGTAACCCTTATTAAAAAATGTGAGCCCCTGCGCTACTTCTGAGCCCCAAGCCAAATCTGTCCATCTTCCTTGTAGTGCAGTTCTCCCCTGGCTCTCCCTGACGTAGCCTTACGCGCTGGGCAAAAGAAGGTTTTATAACCCTCTAAAAAAAGTTATTGTTTACTGGTTCCCATGTTTCTTGTAAACAAATTATCTGAAATTCCCGTATATAAAGTAGCCATTGTTCATTCTTAAATTTCGTGGATAGGCCTGCTAAATTCCAGGAGACTATTTTTATTTCTCTTTCATTTGGCCTTTCTACACTAGCAAATACCTGGGGACTATGGGTCCTATAGACTTTCTTATTTAAACTATTGTCCACATGGGCGTTTACAACCTGATAATCACTGGTAATTTGGCCTTTAGCTATCCCCGGGTTGATCTCTTCTCCTCTCCCCCCAAGATCTTTAATAATCACGGGGGTATCACCGGCTCTGTTGACGTTCCCCAACACACCTAGTCAATCAATATCATTTAGGTCTCTTAATGGGGCAAAGATGTTATTTGTCGGTGCTGTAGAGGCCCACCCGATTGCACTCTCCTGTTGACCCACATATCCGCAACTTTGATTTAAGTTCGGCAGGGGTCTATAAAAAAAACCCAACGGAAGCAATGTAATGCTTGAGTCCACCTCAGCTTGGAAGAACCCATTACTCTGCAAAAGAATCTTACGCACAAGGTCGGGGTGTCTAAGCGTCACAATTACACAATCCCCTGAGAAAGCTTTCCTGGTTCTGCCGATCCAGGACACCCTCCTTGCCATCAGGATGTGTCTGTGATCTCTGATATTAAACCCTACATTTCTACCCATCCAATGCGCCACCTTATTAATCAATTGGGTCGCAGGTTCCTCTTTTCGGCTTGTATGTGCTGGGACACCAGTTAAAACAACTGTATACGGGCATGAGGCTGGGGGTAAGTCTAAAACTGGTAGGCCTATAGTGCTCTGTGCACTTAGAGAAGGCAGTTCTTTTAAATATTGATTTGCATTATCTCCCCTTTCTATCCTTACAGTGTCTACTTGCTGTGATAAGGGATTACATGAACTCCCTATCGTCACTTCCTGGGCCCCCTAGCACCAGTGCTTGCATTGGGTCTAGTTACTTCCGGGTATACATGTGGGACGCTGTTAACTGCAACAACTACCCCTGTTATATATTCACTATCCCCATTTTTCCTCCCCTCAATTACATTTACAGGCAATGGGGCTGGAACTTTAGAAACTTCAGATTCTTCCTGAACAACACGTGCACAACTACATGCCCTTTGATTAGCTAGTGGACTACTAGAGTTCAGGAGTAACAATAGTTTTTCATCAATTGTCCCTAGTTTGCATAAAAGGGGCCCCAAGAGAACAGTCATCAAAGTCTCCAATCTTCTCCATTGATCGGGGTCGTCCCCAAGCCCCACGCTAATGTCATTGCCACTTTTTAGAAATTGATCCATGGCCAATCCTTTATTAGATTCTGAGGCCGACTTATCAGAAAACCTCATTACTTGGTGCTTGGATCTAGGTTTTTGTTTTTGTGTGACTCCTCCCCTCATTCGCTTCGCAGGTGACTCTCCACTGTGTGCCGTCAGAGACTTTGGTATACTTGTCGAACTTTGCCTGGTGGCCCCTTTGGATCGAGTAATAACCTCACCACGGCACGAGCCAGATAAGGTTACATTTTGTGCCATGGAAGGAATCGGTGTCTCTTCGACCAGTATGGGCGAAAAAACAGGCTCATCGTCCCCTGCGATATTATGGGCAGAATTAGTGGAATTCATCTGCTCAACTGTAATCGCTGATGACAGGATTGGAAGATTGACTGATTCCCCAATGTTACTAAGACCAGGGGTCACAGAACATAAGTGGTCCACAGATTGCTGCCCACCCCTGGGGGATTTAGCCATAGCTAGGCCTCCCAATGATGACCGTTTTTGAGCCGCAAAGGTATCTAGTGAGAGTCTTTTTTCTGTGAGCTGAATCTGATGGGTCAAAACTGACTCTGCTCTGGTCAGGAAAGCGTCCAGGGTTCCCACAACCCCCCCTCCTACCAGTGGACCCGTGACCTTGCGTTTGCTCATTCTATCGGCAAGCTATTGCTTGATTACACACAATGCCTCGAGGTACACAAGTCGGAAACTAAACTGTACCTTATTTCAGTAACTGAACTCCACCTTAATGCATGTAGTCACGGAGGGGTGGCCCAGCCCAGCCTCTTCCTGTCTCTGACGGGCTCAGACGGGCCCGCCATTGGCCCGGGCTTTGCCCGGCGCGCGCCCGCGCTCGTCCCGCGAAGCGGGTGCCGCGAGAGGCTAAGTAGGCTTTCCCCTGCTCAGGTGCGGCAGATTAGTGGCAGGCAAGGCTTCCTGGGACTTGCAGTCCCCTCAGTGTCCGGCAGCAACCTCCTCCAAACAGCGATGCGGCTCCCGCGAAGCGGGTGCCGCGAGAGGCTAAGTAGGCTTTCCCCTGCTCAGGTGCGGCAGATTAGTGGCAGGCAAGGCTTCCTGGGACTTGCAGTCCCCTCAGTGTCCGGCAGCAACCTCCTCCAAACAGCGATGCGGCTCCCGCGAAGCGGGTGCCGCGAGAGGCTAAGTAGGCTTTCCCCTGCTCAGGTGCGGCAGATTAGTGGCAGGCAAGGCTTCCTGGGACTTGCAGTCCCCTCAGTGTCCGGCAGCAACCTCCTCCAAACAGCAGCTAAGAAGGACTTACTGTTGCAGGAATGCTCATATATAGTGTAATGTTTAGAATCCAGGGGCCAGATTTACTATGCACTAGCATTTTTCTTGCATTGTGCAAATCGACGTAAGGCAGTGCAAGTGCTTAAGTGACTGTTACAAAGCCATGTAAATTGAGATTTGTGTGGCTTTGCATCACTTTTCATCCGCAGAATAATGCAACTCAGTACCTTGCACTGGCTTGTGATACCCTGCTTCAGGTAAGCATTACATGGGTGCAGCATGGACGTTCTCATGCATCCACTCATGCATTTTGACTCAAACTCAGATTTTTTGAAGTCAGTAAACCTGGGCCTGGGCCAAAATGGTGCGCCTACCCGAGAGAGGCATAGCAAGGAGAAATATGTTTATTTCTCCTCTTTACTTCCTCTTTGCACGTGTGCTGCATTCTGCAGGACATATACAAAAAGGAATACGCCTCTAAGAATTGTTTTTGAGCAGGAAGGTGGTCCTTCCAGCACAAAAACAATCCTGCCCACAATGCAGGCCCCCTTGCGTCATGGCACAAGCATGCCTTCGTTGGCGCTAGGCAAAAAGAAGTGCGCCAGGACTGGGAGAGAGGAGAAGTGTGCCCATATCTTAGTAGATATGATACATTTCAGCTCTCTCTCTTTCACACAACGTAGCACTGCAAGTTCCCTTGCTGCTTTGTGTTGCACGAAAGAATAGTAAATCTGGTCGCAGGTGACTGGTTCACGCACAGTTATGAGAATAGACCTCTCTCATGCTACACCCCATGTAGGAGAATGCTGTCCTTCATCACCAGTTCTTATGTCTTCTTCAGCATGACAGATGAGACCCAAAACAATTCTATGATGGACTTCTTTATTCTGGAATAGCCAGTTCTAAGGAGAACAGGTCACCATTGTAATGAGAGGTAATCCTTCATCTGGCTTCACTGCTCATCCCTAAAAGCCCATTTTCAGCGATATAATGTCAAGGCCAAGATTTACTGAGCCTTTATTTGTGCGACACAGGTCAACACAGGGATTTACAAAACCACACAAAGCCTGATTTGAATGGCTTTGCATGGCTTTGTAAAGAAATGTAGTGCAGCGCAGCAGCTTGTGCTGCATTGCATTACATGTCTTAGTGGTAGGCGTTCCATGGGAAGAGCATGGGCGTTCCTGTGCATCCAACCATGAATTTCACGCAATACTAGATTTGCGCAGGTTTGTAAAGCAAAGTTGCTGTGCTGCGTTGCATGAATGGGAGAGAGCTGTAAAGTGCCATATCTATTAAGATATGGCCCTCATCTGTCTTCTCCCTGCTCTGGCGCACTTGTGGCTGCCTAGCACCAACGCAGGTACCCCTGCACTATAGTGCATCACAGGCAGGGTTGTTTTTCTTCCTGCACAAAAACAATCCAAAGAGGCATATACCTCTTTCTATGTCTGATACAGAATGCATCAGACATAGAAAGAGGAAGCAACAAGGAGAAATAAACATATTTCTCCTTGCTCGTGATGGAGTATCAGTTTCACACAATTCCAGATCTACAAACCTTAGTAAATCTGGAAATACTTTAAATCCATGGGTGGATGCACAGGTGGATGCACGGGAATGCCCAAACCCCACCCATGGAACACCTACCACTAAAAAATGTAACGCAATGCAGCAGCTTGTGCTGCTTTGTGTTACATTTCTTTGCAAAGCCACACAAGGACATGCAAATCAGGACTTGCGTGGCTTTGTAAATCCTAAATAAGCTTTTCCTTAGCATCGCCTTGCACAACACAAGGGTAATGAAAAGGCCTAGTAAATCCGGGCCCTAGAGTTTTGATTGTGCATGTGTACGTGTGTGTTTGTGTATGTGTGTGTGTTGCGTTGTGTGTTGGGTTGTGTGTCTGTGTGTGTTTTGTACATGTACATTTGTGTGTGTGATGTGCATATGTGTATGTGTGAATGTGTGAGTGCGTGTGTGTTTGTGTGCATCTGTGTGTGTGTCTGCGTGGTCTTATTCGAGTGCATGATACATTCATTTTATTAACTTATAATGGAGTAAAATTGACCATCTCCAGTTTGTGACATGCAGAAATGGTACATTTTCCAAGAAACTAATGGGGCATATTATCAAGAACGGCGTTAAAAATTATCGCCGCTTTAGCGGCAGAAAACTGCTGCTAAAGCGGCGATATGGGGCTTGATAATATGCCCTTGAGAATTCCAATAGAAGTCCATGTTCTGGTGTGAACATGGGCTTCTATTGGAATTCTCCAGGGCATATTATCAAGCCCGTTATCGCCGCTTTAGCGGCAGTTTTCTGCAGCTAAAGCGGCGATAATTTTATCGCCGTTCTTGATAATATGCCCCTAATGACTTTTGTCACTAGGTTAGTAATGTGTTGGATGGGAAGGTAGCTCTGCAGGTTGATTACTCGCTACTAAGGTTTTGGCGTAATCTGCAAATCACGAAGTTTAATCCTACCGAGGCAGTGCGGACTTTCATCTTTCCAAGGGCGATACACTGGGTTCTATTAATTTGGATAATATAAATATTTGTCATTTACATTGCAGAGAAACGTCAACATTGTGCTGTGTAAAAAACAAATTAGCGGTATTGTGTCCTAGCTATTTCGTGTTATTTGCTCCTTTGCAAGAAATCATGAGTCCGTTCCAGCGTGCAGGACTTCGTTTAAATGACATATATACTCGTGAAGGCATTCTGGCTCCGAGTAAGCAGACTGCACCCTTGAGAGCTTTGTGATGACTCATTGCACCCTTGAGAGCTTTGTGGTGACTCATTGCACCCCTCAGAGCAATAGGATGACTCACACAGGAGCTGTTCAGCCTCTCCTTGGTTTAGTAGGCTGCTTCACAGCATGTTTCTGCTTTTACTGCCATGCTCTTGTTCACTGAAATAGATGAAATGAACAGAAGATACATATCGCAACATATTAGCAGTTCAATGCTTCATACAAATGAGTTTCTGCAAAGATGATATGGCTTTTCTGCCAGTATTCTGGATCTCAAGCAGACAGGGCCCTCTGGAGGCAGGCGTTGATAGCTCAGATTCTCTGGCTAGCGCTGGTGGCGCCCGGTGCGACAATGTTTGTTGGTGCCCCCCCATCCATGATGGAGGTAGTGACCACCTACACCAAGGAGTCCCTCACCACCACCTTTTAACAGTGCCCCCCAAGTCTCCATAACCACTCTCTTTCAGATGCATTTAATTAGTTATATAGCTCCACTCATACCAGTGTAGGGTGTTGGAGCACTTTGCATCACAACAACACACATTGCACAGAGACAATCAATCATACGTCTGTAAATCAGTGTATAGGAAATGTTACATAAGCCAGAGGACTACAAGGTGTAGGAGTGGCATGTCATCCATACTGGTAGGCAGTACAGTCTAAGAGTGCTTGGTCTGGAGAAGCACAAACATAGAGTTGAAAACGGAACACCATATTTGGGGGTTCTCTTCAATAATAAGAATCGATTTCTACCCAAATGAACCCTTTTTGCAACATTAATCTATTCTCTGATCTATACTTTGCAGTGTGCATGCATATCTTTGGTGACGGAATAATATTTCACTGTTCTATATTAGGATTTTAACTTATGAACTGCAAGTAACAAAAATATGTCTCTTAGAAAATCAGTAGCCCGCTGACCTACCTATTTACATTACATACACTTTGTGATCTGTATGGTAAACATTCTTTGCAGCAGGCATATTAATCTTCTGTGCTATTTTATCATCATTCAAAACCTCAACTAGACAAAACTCCGATCTCTCTCCAGGAAGAACATTAATCACCAGAGTTATCTTGACATTTTTATTGTTGCCTGGAAATTGTTGGAGGCAAGGAAGGGGGCAGCAGGTGCGTTTAAAACCAAAATAAACCCTGTTCTCTGGTGCTGCTGTAACATTCCCCAGCTACTCGAGGATAATGCTGCAGGCATCAGGAGGCTTCGAGAGAGAGAGAAAGAGACGGAAGGAGTGAGAAAGTTGAGAGAAAATGATCAGAGAGAGAGAGAGAGAAGAGAGAAAGAGAATAGGTGGATGGGAAGAGATGTATTGCATAACAAGATTAAGGGAACAGCTTTGGTTTGAGCATTTTTGCTAGGGCCGCTTGTGGTTCCTGGTCCTGCCCTGCAAGCAGAGGAGAGGTCCAATGGATGCCACTCCAAAGCGGCTGAAGAACACTTTCTATAAAGACCAAAAAAGATAAGAAAGCTGACCCAGTCTGTCCTTGTCTATATAAGAATACAATTATAATGCTTATATTTGGCGAGCTATTGCCTGGACATCCATGTACGGTGAGGATTCCTCCTTCTTGTACAGAAGTGTTATGCATGACTTCACTGAAGGACAATCGAGATATGTGCATTGTGAGAATCAGCTGTGCAGCACAGTGCAATGCTGCACAGCTGGCATCCAAATACAACTGAGAATGGAGGAAACGATTATGGGCCACTCTCCAACATAGAACAAAATGAATATAGCACGAACATGACCGAAAGACATCAGAGAGCTTTACATGAATTTCAGATTACATTAAACAAGGTGAGCCTTTTTTAAGACAAAGGGAGATTACATGATTTGCCCAAAATCGCAGAATTTTGAGCCAACGCTGGGACTCGGACCCGGACCTGGTCCCCAGTTTCAAAGTTAGCAGCTCGAGCTGTTAGGCCACATCTCTCTCTCTCTCTCTCTCTCTCTCTCTCTCTATCTATCGCCATTGTGTAGCTATGGTTCAGTCTCACTTTCCATTGAAACGGCATTTTTGGATTTGCTTATAACGTTTGACCCCGTGGACACATTGCACAAAACTTAGCAACATATTAGCTTAGTCAGGTAGGTTTCAGCATGGGAGGTTTGTTAAAGATCCATTCAAGGGAATACAGGCTAAGGGAGGGTGAAAACGTTTATCGTTTCCCATTTTAGCTCACAAAGGAAATTTTGACAAAAGAGAGCACAAAAACATCTGAACAAACTTGGCATGAACATAGAACTTTACTCAGAAAGAGTGCTTTTTTGGGTGTAAATCTGTCCAGTTTTTTTTAGATATTTGCATGTAAAAAAGGTGCTGGGCAGAATTATAAAGGGTTAACACTTTTGTATTTATTTCTTATAAAGCTTGCCAGTCATGACACATGAATACTGCAAACATATTTTGAATTTTAACAAAATGTGATTGGCAGGATTGGAGTTGAAATATATATTTTTCACCATCTTGAAACTGGTGAGTCAGCGCAATGTCTTCAATTGGGGGAAAGAAAACTTGGTCCCGGGGGTCCACACTTCCCTGGGGACAAAATGCAATGTGAGCATGCCTCACTACAGTCAAATGTCTCTTGGGGTTCACCAGAGCCCTGGGAGTATTGTGCTGCACCCGCTCTGAGTGTCTGGGCAGGTAGGGTGATGTAGAGTGAGCCGGCAGGGACTGCAGGGGCTGTGATGGTCCCCCACTGTCACCAGCGAACATTATGAAAGCTCCTGTCATAACAACAAATCAGAGTACATGAGCACACGTAATTCAAAAAAGCTGAGCAGGCTTTGCACAATCAAAGTGATAGATGCGGAAAGTTCAGATGGGAAAGAGCTCACCCAAAGAAGCCTGTGGGGAGCTAAAAAATGTACTTATTCAGCTCTGTGGTGCCCCACAGAGGGCAGAGGCACCACCATCATCATGCTTTGGTTTTAGGGGCTGCAGGAACTTCAGCAGCCCCCACTGTAGTTAAGTAAAAACAATTACATGCTAAGTCTCCCAGGGGTTAGTAATGATGACCTTGGGAGAGGTTGATGCTGTTTCAAGTAATCCTGGTGCTACAGCTTTTATCTTTAAGGCATCAGGGTGCAAAGACTTTTCATATGAGTCATAAGGCTGCTTTGCTTCGAAGCATGCGTAAAAATAGAAAAAAGATTTATGTGCACAATATTTTGAATCATGAAATACTTCATTGACAAAGTTAACACTAATATTACATTCTGGCTCAAACCATGGTTACGAATGCCTACAGCACTTGGCATAACTCACAGACACACAAAGACAGCTAAATGGAGATGATCATGGTGCATGCTGTGAGCTATGTTGTGTGCTTTACCTACCTCGGCGTGTTTTTGATTTTCCTTGTCCCTTACATTTGCATTTTTATTATCTGATTCAAGCAAAGGATATTTATGTTAATTTAGTTGATGTTGTGAAATTAATCTTATAAAGTTATATTGTTATTGCTTTATAATTGAAATATTCGTTTTATCTATGCACATGTTTAGGGATACTGTATTAGAATCAGGTATAACAATCTTTGATGTATGTTTAGTGTGGGTTCACGGTTTGAATGTGTTTATATGAATGTGAGATTGTATGAATGTTGATTGAAAGGTTGTCCATGGAAATTTTCATAATGAAGGGCCAGTGTTATTATTGTATATATTGTATTGTGTAGAGAATGGATTTTTGTATTGATTTATTGTTTTTGAATAACAGCGAGATAAAAATAAAATGCTGTTTCAATAATTGAATCATTTATTTCTTTGTGCAAATAATTGGCCTAGCCTGAGTGATTTATTAATTTAACGACCTTATCGCGTTCTTATAAATAAATGGGTAAAGCAGCGTGTTAGATTTTTTGATATTTTGATTTTCCCCTATCGCTTTACCTTTATCTTCCCAGGGGTCCCCCTATTACCTAGTGGTTGTGTGCTTTACCTAACCATAACTGGCAAATGTCAGCGGCTTTACAAATTCAAGCCAGGACCATAATACATACATATATATATATATATATATATATATATATATATATATATATACACTGAAAAAAACCATGGGTTTCAGGCACGTTATAGTTAGAAATTAGCATTTAAAAAACCCTAGAAATTCACTGAAAAAACCATAGGTTACAGGGACGTTATAGTTAGTTGGACATTTCACTCGTACAAAACCAGAGAAATTCCGCCGTTATAGTTAGTTCAGCTAACTATAACTCGCGCCCCCGCAATGCACTGCTGATGACGTCACATATTACATCATTCATGACATGGTCAGTGACATCACTGATGACATCTCAAATGACATCACTGATGACATCACTTTTGACATCATCCAGTGACTGTGTGTTTCTTTAAAGTATAAATATGTATTATATAAATGCCAAGGTGTATTGAAGAATGAGTGGGTGTATACGTGTCTGGATGGAGGATTTAGTAGGTGCGTGACTGACTGTTTAAGTGAGTGATTACATGTGTCTTACTGAATGCATGGGTTAGTGACTAAACTGTGTGAATGTCTGTATCAGTCTGTCTGTTGTTTTATAAGCTGCTGCATGGGTTGGTCAGTAGCTAAATTCCCCAACTAACAACGCACCAGGGGGCGCGTTTGCAGTGTGGTGGAAAAAGGGGGCGTGGCCACCGGCTAGATGGCAGCTTTTTTTTTAATGTTATTTTTTACAAGGGGGGCTGTGTGGCCCCCCTTCTTTTACATTTCTTGGGCCCTGAGGACCCCATCCCCCAGGGCCTGACCCCTTTTTTTTTTTTTTTTTTTTTTAAAAATCGGGAAGGGGGCCGCGTGGCCCCCCTCCTGAGGCCAATTTCGCCCCGGGGACCCCATCCCCTGGGGCATGGCCAGTCGTTTTTTCAAAAATGTATTTCTTTGGAGGGGGGCCGCGTGGCCCCCCTCCTCAGGCCAATTATGGCCCCGGGGACCCCATCCCCCGGGGCCGGCCTTTACTTTTAATTTTTTTTTTCTTTTCACAGGGGGTGGGGGCCGCGTGGCCCCCTCCCGGGCCACTTCTGGCCCCGGGGACCCCATCCCCCGGGGCCTGGCTGCTATGTTGGGGACCGTGGGGGGAGCCTCAATGCCCCCACGGTCCCTGCCGGCTCCCCGCGTCCTGAGGGAGCCGGCATTTCTTTCCACACGGGGAGCTGCTGACATGCAGCTCCCTTGGAGAAAGCAACTCTGCTTGGCTTTGGAAGCGAGAGCAGGTTTCCTGCTCTCGCTTCCAAAGCCAAAGCAGAGTTTGCTATGGCAGGGCGGGAGCCGCACGGCTCCCGCCCTGCCATAGCAAACAACAATGTCCTGGGGTGGGCACCCCGGGACATTGCAGGAGCCGGCCCTGGGGGGTGGCGGTCCCCAGGGCGATCGAGGGCTCCAGGAGGGGGGCCACATGGCCCCCTCCCTTCATTTTCTATACCCCGGGGAGGTGGTGGTCCCCGGGATTTGGGGGTCCATATCGGACCCCCCAATTTAAATATTTATTGCCCTGGGGAGGTGGTGGTCCCTGGGGCATGTGGGGGGGCTCGAGCCCCCCCACACAAATCTTTTAAGAAGAGATACAGAGCCCCGGGGAGGTGGCAGTCCCCGGGGCAGCGTGGGGGGGGGATTGGGACCCCCCACGCATTTTGTTTTTCAAGCCCTGGGGAGGTGGCGGTACCCGGGGCTGCGGGGGGGCTGCGTGCCCCCGCACATAATCAATAAAGCCCCGGGGAGGTGGCGGTCCCCGGGCTGCGGGGGCCCCCGCGGGCCCCCGCAAATTTATATGAAAGTGCCCCCAGGACCTGGCCCACCCGGGGGCTTATAGAAAACGAAGCGCGGGAGCCCGAGCTTTGTTTTTTTTTAAATTTTCAGCGGGATTCGCGACCCCAATGCAAATTCCGCTGTTTTAAAAAAAAGAAATGCTTTTTTTGGCCCTGGGGGTCTTTGTGGGACCCCCTGAGCAGGCCTAGGGGGTCAGGGTGTGTCTACCCTGCCCCCTTTTCTTCTTTTTTAACCTTTTTTCAACTCTTTTCTTGTGACTCGGTTACCGAGTCACAAGATGGCTGCCAACACTTCCTGGTTTGGAGTGTTGGCAGCCAATCAGAGTGAAGCTCGTGCCCGGGAGGGTTCGCGAACCCTCCTCGGTGCTCAGATATCGAAACTTTTCTTTTTCTAATTTCTCAGGAACTACTGAACGGATGTACACCATTTAAAAAAAAGGTCTCTTTCTGAACCAAGGGCTACCTTTTTGCCAAATTTGGTGTAATTCCGTTCAGCAGTTCGGGCTGTAGCCTGTTTTCCTATGGAAATTAACATGGGGAAAATGCGTTTTGGGACCCCCTTTTTCTCGGCCCCCGCTTGACGAATCACCCCGAAACTTTCAAGACAGGAGCTGACCTGAGCAGGCCATTAGTTTTGAAAATTTCGCGAAGATTCGTCAAATGACGTCAAAGATATTGGCAAAAGAACAAATGCTTTTGTATAGAAACGAGATCCTAACTATAACTACCTACTGGCGGCCACCAGTAGGTAATATATTTATATGGGTTTCCCGGAATTGAAGTGTATCATGTGATCAAGCTCACTTTGACGAGTGAAACGCGTCATGGCAGGCATTATGCCTGTGTAATTCTGTGGTTTATTCTACATTAAACTGCTCTGCTTTCTCCACAAGACTACGTTTGATGCCTTTCTGTGAGTCTGGTTGAGGTCCGTGCCTGCTGGCTCTGCCGAGGATTGGTAGAGAGGAATTTTTTGCCAGAATATATATATTTATATATATATATATATATATATATATATAAATATAGATATAGATATAGTAATATTTCTCCATGACGTTCTCCGCCGGAATTGCCGCTCTCAGCACAGCGGGTGCCGCAGCTCACGAGGGCAGACTCGCAATAAATACCAAACACACAGTCCAAGGACAATGCTGCGCACTATCAGGCTCAATAGAATCGATAGATGATTTATTAAATATCGTGCTCCCAAAGCAAAAAATTAAACTGACAAACGCCTTTCGGCCTCCTGGCCTTTGTCAATGTCAGTGACTTAACGTGAAAAAACACCTTATAACAAAATACCAATTCATTGGATAGCGACTTGGTTAGTGAAATAAAAGATGGACAACACAGGCAAGACAGTGAATACTGCTTGTCCTTGTCAGCCATCTTGAAACATGTCATCGTAACCTTGCAGCAGCACTATTATTCATTTCAAGGATAATTCCATCTACGTTTTTGAACTATGATTAATGCCATGTCGTGATATTCAAACAATAATAAATATACATAAATGCAGACATATGGATACAGCCCCCAAAGGTGGTTCACTATGTTGGAGATCAATCGAATGTTTCAATACATACATTTAATTAATTTACACAATAAACAAATTCCATCTGAAATTGCAAAATTGCATCAACTCCCAGGGAACAAGTTGCTCCCTTCATGGGCTCACCTTGTTGCCAGTAAGTTACATAACTCCGGCAACTAGAGGAAATCTGTGTCTTTTTTTTTCATTCCTTTTTCATTTAAACAATGTAAGTTACATGCCTGTATGGCCATAGTTACCATGAAAAAACGAATCTTGCCCTGAATGCGCTGAAGTCCCATAGGCTGGAGAAAAATCTAAAATTCATTTGCGCTGTTGGGTTACTGTTAACCGAAAACTGAAAAGAACATGTTGTTTATTTATAATCAAAGGAAATCTATACTGGTAGATAAGTACACGTCTAGGTGCATTCAGTTTGAGAACCAGCACTGTAGGTCTGTGTGATGAATATCTTTAGCCAATGTGTGACCACAGCTCTTCCTCAGTGTTCAGCCCCCAAGGAGTGCGTGTTCTGAGATCTACGATATACCTCGACTCAAGTTGTCTCAGAAGCCTTACACGGTCACCACCTCTCTCTTTATTGATGACTTGATCTAAGCAGAAAAAACGAAGTCTGTCACTTCTCCCATCATGCATGTCAGCGAAGTGCCTAGCCACTGGGTATGTATTGTCATGATTGGTAATGGCTCGTGTGTGTTCCAGTACTGCCCTATTATGAGATCCCTGCCTGTCGTGGCGGGGATCACACTGCTTCCAATGCAAACAGCACCGCCATTATTTCAGTGAAGGAAGAGCACTTTCCCAAGTCCTGCTTGGCAAACGTTTTTGTTTCTTAACCATAATGTGGCCTTAATGTAAAGGGAGTATCCCTCCCAATGACTTCTCTAGAATCATGCCAACATTGTCTCAGAAGACAAAACCCTGTTAAAGCCACATTAGCTCCATCGTCTGTGAGTGGTGGAGGAAAGCAGGGACAGGATAAATTGATTATTCATTTGGCATGCAGGTCACACAGCCCCATCGGCATCCCTAACTCTGGGTAAACCCAAGAGTTATGGGAATAGGTAACATTCTAATGGTCAGAATGGCATGATTGTTGGTCAATGTGAAGGAAATGAACTACCAATGACACTGACCTCTAGAACATCTAGGTTGATGATTAGTTAGTCACCAGCATTGGGACAACGTTCACCAAGGACAAAAGCATTGGCAGCTGCTGCATTAGGGCTCTTTGGCACCGCCCCCCGATCTGCAGGCCTCTTTAACACTTTCTTCCAAGATTTCAAGTGGATTAGTGCAATATATAAGTGCTTGGCTGACTGCTTCAAGTTCTGATTAAGAGTCAGGTAGCCGGGCACTGACAGGCCGATTCTGTGGATGTGCTCATGTACAGAGTGATAATTTCATTACGCAGGGCTTTCCTTTTTCCAGCCCTGTTGTTAGACCTGTCATCCTTAGGGTGGTCTTCCCCCAACTTTGTGCCTGCTTACCTCTTCTTTTTGCTGTATCTTTTTGTTGGCCTTAGGATTTTAAGCACTTTACCACTGCTAACCAGTGCTAAAAGGCATGTGCTTCTCCCTTAAATGTGGTGATATTGATGTGTACATGATTGGCATTTTTAGTTTACTTCTAAGTCCCTTGTAAAGTGGTATACAATATACCCACGGCCTGTAATCTAAATGCTACTAGTGGGCCTGCAACACTGGTTGTGCCACCCACACAAGTAGCATTTCAAACCTGTCGCAGGCCTGCCATTGCAAAGCGGGGTCTGCAGTTTACTGCCAATACGACTTGGCATTTAAAACCACTTGCCAAGCCTTAAACTCTCCTTTTATTACACGTAAGTAAGGTAGGCCCTAGTTAGCCCTAAGGGCAGGGTGCTGTGTAACTTAAAGGTAGGACATGTACGTTTATGTTTTACTTGTCCTGGTAGTGACAAACAGCTAAATCTGTTTTTCACTGCTGTGAGGGCTACTCCTCTCACAGGCTGGCATTGGGAATTCCTAAGAACACTTTAAAGCTGTTAATCCTGATTAGAAAGAAGTGGCTAAATTATGTTTCATATCTTTGGAAATCCTCTTTAGTGGTAAAGTTGGATTTAACATTACTGTTTTGGAAATGCCACTCTTATGAAGTGGACATTCCTCTGCTCTTACTGCTCTGTTTGCCTTGCAGCCTGTCTCCAATACACGTCTGGGGTGGGTGCTAGCTACACTTTGTGCATTCCCTCTTGGCAGTAACCAACACAGGAATGGTCTGCGAGACAGAGCACTCATCTGCATTCTGATAGCTCATCCATTTGCAGGAAGTGGGAGAGGGAGGTGACACATCTGAATAGGCAGTGTCCTGTGTCCCACACAAAGGGCTGATTACCCCCACACAGATAGCCTAGCAGACAGGGCTGGGATTAAAGGGGACCTGTGCACTTCAAGGGCTTGCTTTGACATCACCCTCAATTCAAAGGCACATTTGGGTATAAGTACTGGGGCTCTGAACCTACCAAGAAAGTACACTACAGGACCTGTGAAGAACTCTGCCAGGAGTAAGGACTGCTGTGCTACAAGGATTGCCACTCTGACTGACTGACTGTTCTGAAGGAACTGCTTCTCTGATTTGCTGAGCTGCCCTGCTTCCTGCTGATCTCTGTCCTGCTGAGGACAATGACTGGACCCATTTCACTTGAACCCAGAGGGACTCCAAGGGCTTGCTGGCTTGCTCCCTGTTCTGAAGTCTCAGAGTAATCAAAGACTTCCTTCAACTCTGTAACAGCATTTGGACTGTGCCATCTGTGAGTCCTGCCCTTCCAAATGGTGCCAAGCCAGTCCTGGGCCCTTGAAAGTTGATGTCTGTTGTCCAGAACCATCAACGTCGACGCAGTGATAACTTTGCGCCAATCGGAACTGACACATCACCGTTCGACGCAGGAGCCAATCAACGACATTTCCTCGATGGGCTGCGAGGCTCGATGACAACGGTAGTGCAGGTTGACGACGATGCAGCGTCTGCATCGTAAAGGGGTTCGCCGCTGAAGCCTTCATCGACTGCGTGGATCGGCACCTACGTTTCGCCTCCATCCACGGGTTTGACGATAACGCAGCACCTCCTCGACTCCTCTTTAACGCTGACGCTTGCTCCATCCAAGGTACTTTGTCAGTGGGACCCGTCGGGGTACTGTAGCCGGCCTGCCCTCCAACGCGGTCGGCCTGATATTTGGATTTACCCTGGTCAAGTGCGACCTCAAGTATCCCCTTAGCGCTATTAACTTCTATGCACTATTTTTGATTTATTCTTTAAACATTCTAAAAATTCATAACTCCGGTTCTACTTATTGGAGATTTGTCATTTTGGTCTTGTTTTACTCATAAAATTATTCTCTCTTTTCCAAAACCTGTGTGGAGTATTTTTGTGGTGTTTTCATTGTGTTACTGTGTGTGTGTGTTGCACAAATACTTTACATATTGCCTCTTTAGATAAGCCTGACTGCTCTGTGCCAAGCTACCAGAGGGTGAGCACAGGTTATCTTTTAGTGTGTATCTGGCTTACCCTGACTAGGATTGTGATTGGTACTTGGACAGGGTGCATACCTCTGCCAACTAGAGACCCAATTTGTAACACCTGCATTCCCAGAAAGATGCTTTAGCACTGTGTGGCACAGGTGTAATGAAGTCTGATTTGGCGCTGCTGACTGAAGCCCAACGTGATAAACCCCCACGTCACTAGGTCTCCTTATAATGTTCAGCATACCCTGTCACTGTGCAATATTTATTATAAGAAAGACTGCCTGAAAGTTACTGTATTGCCATAGTAGAGTCAATCAAAGTCTCTAACATCAGCTGCATTATCAGGGAAAGAAAGCCTTGTGGATGCAATTTGCTATATTATTTTTCAGCTGCTGCAAAGCCCTTTAGATTGGCTGCACCCGTAGAACAATGGTGTGCCAGGTAAAACATTCGGAGTTTCTGGAGAGCCCTAGGGTTGCAATGCCCTGTAAAAATAAATAATGCATATTTTCGAAATGTTCCTCCAGTACGCCTTTGTCTGATTGATTTATTTTGCAGATGTTGATAAAACACAAACCGGGGAGTTCAGCAGCTCCAAGAATTTCCAGGATCTTCCAAGCATGAGGCTGCTTTCAAACGTACACCATTTCCTCCTCCTTGGCAGTGGAGCAGATGGGAAACAGTTTTATCTCTGCAGAAAAATCCGTATTCTTAATACTTCACACTTTGTGAATTTGAGCCCCTTTGTGACCTTTACCTTATTTTACTGGATTCACTTGCTTAATGTAAAACGTATCAGTAGGTTCAGCCCCACCAGTTTAAAATTTCACCAGCCACCACTGGACAAAGAGTTGGGTACTGACCTATCTAGCCAAAAGATTGGTGCCCCTAACCGTGATCTACATGTCTTGCTCCTTCCAGGCACCTTCATGCATTTTCCCCAGAAGGTCCAGGACCATTGCATTGTCCAGTATGGTTAAGGGATCACACCAGGCTCTGGCTCAGCCCAGTGTGCATTTGTCCATTTCTTTAAGTCATCTCCTATCCTTTGGGGAGCCCTCCAGGGTATGAAAATACCACGAGGTTACCCTGAAGGGTGGCAAACCTTGCACATCACGAGGAGTATCATCTCACTATGGATTGCAAACTCAAATGCACTCAACTCACTGATGCACACATAGCATTTTAGGTAATGCAGACTTCAGACACACCCTTCCATCTGCCTAATTGGTCACTTACTCACATCAGGAACAGGGACATTCAGACTCTCCCCACATGGAATATCACACACCCTCCAGTTGGTGGAAGATACATGTTAATTATTACAGAAGAATCATGTGCAGCACTGCCTTGCTGTGGTCGAAATGTATGCAAATAAACTTGAAAAAGCTTTGGCGTTCAAAATATAAAAGATGGGTCTTCTGAGACTGATTCTTTTACATCCTTTCCAGCATCTTTTGTGACTTGAAGAGAGAATGGAATTGGGGCACACAACAAACACACACCAACCTATTTTTTGCAAATGAAAAAAACCAGGAATCCATACTTAAAGGGTGGTCATCTACAAATGGGGATCTAAAGCTTGCCTTAGAAAGTTCTCACTTGTGTATGTAACTTCATTCTAAAGAGGCATACACGTTTGACGATTGGCCCCAATGTGTGTACTTGCAAACACTAAAAATGCATTCTTGTAGAGGGTGTAAGTTTTACCCTGAAGTTAGGAAACTCTGCCTCAGGTAACCCGTGCAAAGTTTCCTGATGTCACAATTTTTCCTGAGGCATAGTACAACTTGCCTAGCCTTTCTCCAAGTCTGGATTTCCTCACAAAATGCACCACCGCAGAAAACTCTTCTTCAGGATATCATGTGATAGCCTTCAGTCTTCCCCATGCATATATGAGGTGGGGGGGGGACACGTGTAGCCGAGAATCCATAGTCAAGGAGGTGGGGGAATCAAGGGGTGCAGGTTCCAGGGGACAGGAAGGGGGGGCCGGTTAAGGCAGGTGGGGCACAGTGCAGGATGTGGAAGGCAGGGAGCAGGACTTTGCACAGGATAGGAGCATAGAACCCTGGACAGTTGACTGTACCTGCTATCCTGACAGCCCTTTGCTGCAGTGGAGACCTCACAAGCTTCAAGGACCCATTCACAAAAGCATTTATGAATACGGGAAGTAGTTCTACATTTTGTGTGTCTGACAGAAACACCCTATTAGTAAAACTGCAGAGAGGGCACAGTCCTTTCTATCTGTACTAACTGTATATGAATATTCCCATTTTATTCTCACTTTAGATGTTTTGGGGCTAATTCACAGAGGCATGTAATGGTGCGTAATAGGGTACTGCGGGAGTACTGCGTTTTGTGCTCCAAACTGCATTCCTAAATAGGCAACACAGCTGCAAGTCACGCAGCTTTGTACGTCCCCTCAATAAGGTTCCTGAAACCAAGCACTGCTGTCTGTTTTGAGGATGTCTGATATTTTGTGATATTTAAACTTTTTATGTAATAAATGTCTAGCGAAGTGCCTCCTGTTCAGGGCTCATTTCAAACAAAGCCTCATTCTCAATATGCTATGTGTTAGTACAATAGTTTTCAATAAACATAATCTTTCCCTCTTTTAGTGGCAGCCTCGGAGCACAGGGGCCACAAATGGTCAACAGACAATGTGCTTATGAAAGAAAGATTGAAATAATTACATTTTCATTTTTGGCAAGAGCTCACGAACATCTGTGTGCAATAAATTGTGTTCTGCTGGCCTTGGACACTTCCAAGTTAGTTTATTTAACTTCTTGATAGTATCATGTTGTGTGTGCTGTATGCTACAAAGGTAACCCACAGGGTGCGGTGAACCAGACATATGTGAGGCCAGTGTTTGTTAGTTCACTTGGGAAGGGCCTTCTAAGCATTGATTTAGACTTTCCTAATCCCATTCTATTTAGAAAAATATTCCTTCTCCACCCACTTTTAGGACTATTTGTCAAATTGATTAAGAGGTATACAGACAACCATGTAAGGCAGCGATCAGCAGCAACTTATTTAAAAAAACATGACACTTTAAAAAAATTCTGCCTACATCTTTTTACCTCATCATAACTTTTTTTTAATATCTTTATTTAAACAAACTTCGGGCAGTGTGCAGTATGGCCGTTAATCATTAGCTACAAATAACAGCGTGGTCCTAAAGGCAATTGCAATACTCAATTCTGCAATACAAGCGAGCGGGAGAAGACAATTTGCACAGAACACACTTAGCGCTGTTTTTTAATTGATTCAAACTGAATTTTATATTTATATTTCAAGCTCATGATAACATATACATTATTCAGCTTTTGAGTTGCTCCGAAATAGGTGGGAAAGGAAGTGTTTGTAGAGGTGCCCATGAGCGTAGTGATTAGAAAAAAAGGAAAAGACACAGTAAAACATATAGGGGCCAATTCCGATCTCGGCCGGTAGGGCACCGAATCGGATTCGGCTTTACCGGATCCGATTCGGAGCCCTCGTTTCCGACCGATTCATGCATGCGTCCGGGCGAGCGAGTACGATGCGAGCGTACGCGAAATCGCCGACCGCCTCGTTCGCAGGTCCGAACCGCTCCGACCGACTCGCACGGACACGACTCGCACCGCGCAATGGAGACGTTCCCCGACCGAGCCAGTACGATGCGCGCCTCGAGCAGTCCGACCGACTCGCGCCGTCCGGCTCCATGGAGCAGTCGGAGCCGGACTTCGGGGGTCCGTGTCGGACCCCCCTGCATGCGTAGCCGCGCGAGTCGCACACAGGGGGGACACATGGGTCCCCCCTACACGTGCATGTACGGCGCGACCCGCATCGACGCGAACCCGCTGTAGGGGGCGCCCTCGTTCGCGTCGTACCCATTGAGTCAATGGGAGCCCGTGTACGCGTTGTGACGACCGGCTCCCATTGACTTCAATGGGAGTCCGACCGAACCGAGTCCGATAGCATACGTACGCATCGTACTCGCTCGGTCGGGCTGCTAGGGTCCGATTCGGTCGGAATTCTCTCCGGGTCCGGCTCGGTCGGAGAGATTTCCTGCCCGAATCGGAATCGGCCCCATAGTCTGCATAATTCTTCTTAGATAACATCCATGGCTATGAGAGAGACATTAACATTAGCCAAATTCAAAACAGCCTGTCTGAGAGGTTCTTAACCAACTATAGTCTTCCTTGTTCAGAGTAGTGATGACTTAATCAAAGTTCACCACTCATAGGGAAAAATATATACATTCAATCCAGGCTTTTATTGTTGTCGATGTTTCGACCCGACTGTTGCATGAGGTAAGTTGAACACTCACATGCGGGTCTTCATCAGGACGGTGATAGGGGGTGATGTGTATAGGGCAACCTAAAAAAGACACACTGAATGAATATAGAGTGGGTCTTAGTTAAAACAATTGCATCGCCAAGAATAAAAAGTAGAACCACTCACCTAAAACGGTGCAGACGCACCGTAGGCGGGGGGAAGGTGTTCAATCCTGATACATCCTTCTCTCTCTTGGTAGAGAAAACTCACTAGTAGAATCGAGGGTAATGAGATAGTTGTATTTAGTAAAAAATTCCATGTCTAAAGCACGTATATTCAAAAAGGGGGCTTTCAAGGAAGCCTACCTCCTTATGGTATGTCAGTTTCACGAGTCAGCTGGATGATTTACTATCCATACAAATCAAGGCTGCGACAAGCATGCCTTCACATTTTTCACAATGTTGAAATTCACATGTGACCAGTGGAAATGAATTCCAAAATGTTCGAGCGCGATAGCTCGTAGTAACTAAAACAAAACAAATGGAGAAAACACTTAGACTCCAAAAATTCTCGGGAGTCGGTGAAAGAGATCACCGTTAATGTGTGGGGAGTGGGTGGCTCCATGCGCTTACCTCTCCTTGTCCTCCAGATCGAATGATTCTATGGAGATGGAGCGCACGTTATCCAGGAGGATAAATGCGTTGGCGATCATGTAAACGTGCACGCCGGTTTCAATCCAGCTTAAACCGGGGAAGTATTTCTTCTGTCGGGACCCGGTATAGAAGCCACGTATTGATGTAGAATAAACTCAGGCCGAGATTAGGAATAACAAATCAGATGTCCGAGGTGCCCTCTTACCCAAATGGAGATGTTAAATATCAATGCTCTTAAATGGAAAATAAAAATAGGAAAGGGTGAAAAGAAAAGACAGTTCACAAACGGGCCCTGTTTACAGTGTTACACAAATGTAGCAATATAAAAGGACAGCATGGATATAAGTATCAATAATACAAAAACAATAAATGCCATGATAGATCAGTTGCATGCATTATTGATATGTCTACCAAGGGCTGCTTAGTACGATAGATTCATGTAGAGGCAAAACATTTGAGATGTTGGTACAGCTCGGGGATATATTTGACACAGTTATTTGTACCTGGATCGCGAAGAGAAATGTGATGGTACGGACTATCTCTAATACAGACTGATACCTCAGAGAGGGTGTCCTACCTATCCTTATGTCACAAAGATGAGTACATCATGTCCCTCAGTCTCTACAGTGTGTTAATGCATAAAAACACGTACATAAGGGTAGTAATGTGGATACCCTATAGGTCAATTTATGGGTTGGAAGTCTGTCTTGCAACCTACTCAAATTCGTTCAGACCTCTTGCCACTGTGTTCAGATTGTGTATCCATTTACACTCTCTCAGATTCAAGATGTCACTAAAATCCCCCCCCCGGTTGGCATTGACCTTTCTATCACCAACCATTTGAGGCTTTCTGCAGGGTGTGCGAATGTGTTGAAGTGTTCTACAAGAGGTGCCCCCTGTACCTTGAATCTAATTCTACTACAATGTTGCAATATGAGGGCTTTGACCATTTGTCTCGTCTAGCCTACATACATGAAGTCGTGTG
Organism: Calotriton arnoldi; assembly: GCA_963921515.1. Classification (NCBI taxonomy): domain Eukaryota; kingdom Metazoa; phylum Chordata; class Amphibia; order Caudata; family Salamandridae; genus Calotriton; species Calotriton arnoldi. The sequence goes on from CAWUFW010013600.1 coordinate 402,652, forward strand.
GGCATCGTATGGCATATATTACGTCCACGCTATTGCAATTAGTGTGTTCTTTGAGTAGGTATGTGCGATTGTTGTGTGTGAATGATTTGGCTTCTATAGTTAGGCTACAGGCTTTACAATGTACACATTTCAAATGTCCTTTGATTTGGGGAAGATTCCACTGTGTACAAAGTGTAGTCCTTGTGGGCCTACCCAGGAGGGACCTCACAACATAGTCCTTCATGCTTTTACCTTTCTTAAAAGCATGCATTGGTATCTCGGGGGTGTCTACCTCATCGGCGACCAATGGCGATTGATAATTTTATTAATTTCATTACTCTGTGTACAAAAAGTTGTAACACAGATCATCCTGTCATGTTGTATCATGGCCCATTGTTTAGTCTCCAAGAGAGTTTCTCTTGGGCAGTACTGGCCCTTTCCATGATCTTTTCAGTAGGCACTTGGGATAACCTCTGTCCCCAAGCCGTTGGATTAATTAATCAGATTTCATGTAGAAGTCTGCTTTTTTAGAGCAGTTTCTTATTAGTCTGAGGAATTGCAAATAGAGCAAATTGTCCCTTAGACTCCTGGGATGGTGGCTATTGTATTGCAGTAATGTGTTCCTTTCACTCTTTTTTCTGTACAGGGTGGTATGGAGTTTGCCTTCTTCTTCTTTAATGGTTATATCCAAAAAGTTAATGGCCTTGTTGTCAAATTCCAGAGAGAACTGGATGTCACAAGATCTCTGTGGAAACTTCTTAGGATTTCTTCAGAGCCAGCCCAGATCATTAATACATCATCGATGTCTACAACCCTATGTACTCGCTGTATGGGTTGTTGATATCAAATATATGGTTCCTCTTAAACTGATCCATATATAGAATAGTTAAATAAGGTGTGGACCCTGCTCATTAGCAGCATGACATTATTCGTGATCAGCGAAATAGTTCCCATCCCCAAAAGGCACTGCAGTAATGTACAAACATGTAAGCATAACAGCAAAGCATAGTGCAGAACTTTCATACAACATTGTATTATGAGCAACTAGAAACACAACAGTGCATACATTGCATAGACCTACAAGGCAGTTGAAGAAAATGATAGGAGCTGCATTAAAAGAATATAGAAGAAAACAAAGGAAAACAAAAGAAAAGAAAAGAGCCCACCGCAAAAACCTCACTGAGGGCATCTTACATAGAATGGAGTCGGGGAACAGCAGGGATTAAAAAGTGAAAAGAAAAGGGAAAGAAAAGCGTATTGAATGGCTGGTAACAGAATCCCATAGACCATGCACCTACCGCGTTCTGAGCAAACAGGCTCGTCCAGTGCAGATCCTAACTGGGGGAATGATACCAGAGGGCATATTTATGAAATAGTGGCACAGTGCAGCGCAGCAAGTCACCTTGCTGCACTGCACTTCATGACTGGGAAAGGGCAGGAATGCACTGTATTTAAGGCATACGTGCCTGAATTTTCCCCCTGCACTGGTGCCCTTTTGGCAGCCTAGCGCCAATGCAGGCACTCTTGCACCATGATACAAGGGTGCCTGCGTTGCATGCAGGATTGTTTTTGTGCAGGAAGGTGTCCTTCCTTTGTGCAGGAAGGACACCTTCCTGCACAAAACAATCCTGAGAGGCTATCTATAAGTGCTGCAGAATGCAGCATACATAGAAAGAGGAAGTAATGAGGAGAAATAAAGGAATTTCTCCTTGTTACACCTCTCCTAGGGAGACGTATCTTTTGGTGCATTCCCAGGTTTACAAGGTGTTGTAAATCTGGGAATGCATAAAAAACCATGGTAGTTGCGTGGGAATAACCACACAACACCCATGGAACGCCTTCCCACGGCAGAGTAACGCAACGGAGTGATTTGTACTGCGTTGCGTTGCGTTACTCTGGATTTTTGGAGCCACTCAAACTCAAAGCCATGATGCAAAGTGGCTTTGCATGGTTTCAAAAATCCAACTTAAGGTTTGTGTCGCTCATGCTCCACGTTGCGTGGTGCAAGAGTGATGCAAACTGGGTCATAAATATAGCCCCTTGGGTACACGCACAGTGATGGAGGTGGTTAGGTAGGGAGGGAATGGGGTTTAAGGGAAAGGCTGGCGCACACCAATGACCTCATGGTCACAATGTGAGCCTTTCGTGCACCTCATTTATCTGAGCCCAGAAACGGAGGCCATGTCTGCAAGTAAACCTCCTTTTGGTTCTGAACCCTATAGATGAATCACTCATAGGAGGCAGTTTTGAACATCTCAATCATCACTCGTGATGGGGGGGGGCATGTGTGGTGACCTTCAACTGCGTAAAATACATATATTGACTGTTGTTAATGCCATGGAAAGCAAGCGGCCTTCATGAGCATTTAAAGTGGGAAGCCCAGTTACATCATGTGGTATGATTTATTGTCATGAGAGCAGAAGAGGCATCTCAAGTAACTTGATGATGGTGACCCTTGTCTCATGCCAAAGTTCCAACATGCGGTGCAATCATGAAGGATATGAAGAGTAGCGCATCCCTCTTGATCGATCATAGTGATTATAAACTAGGGCTGCCAGTTTTATGGCACTTATTATTGTATATAGTTCTTCTGCATTCATCCATGTTCATTTTATCACATTATTGATAGTCATTCATATCTAGTTTTTTAATCTTATTGGTATTCGTCTAGATTTATTTTTTGCCGGATGACAAAATGAAGTTGCAACTAGGATATTGCCACATTCATTTAACAATGTACACTCGCGCTTCGGTGTCTGAATGGTTGTAATGGAAGTAGTTATATACAATGAAACAATATATTCACATCAGAACATTAGCATGGTTGTGCTAGTAAATGTGCACGGCTGCTCCTATCTTAGAAGAGGGGCAGCTTCAGCTCATCTTTGCGACAGCGGGTGACCATTCCTGTTCGGCTCTAAGGGGCAACGGGAGAACTTTCACCTCTTGGCTGAAATCCTTCCTCAGAGCCCTCACCCCAGCACAACCCCATCCTCCATAGTTAAAGTTGGCAAATTGATATAGCACGGCTTATCACCCGTGAGGGTATCCAGTCACTGTCCACCATGGGCACGGGAAAATTGAGTGATTTGCCCAGAATCACAGGATGTTGCACCAACACCATGACTCGAACCCAGATCCCTAGCTCCAGAGTTGGCAGCTCTGGCCGCTGCGCCACATCCTCCCCCCCCCTCCCGCTCACCATCCCAGAGTCCAGTCCCCTGACAAACCTCTTTCTCCACCACATCCCCACCATGCCTTTGCATCATTGGTGAGTTCTAGTTGTAGGATGTCCCACCAGTGGCAGGCTAAACAGCCCAGTTGTGTAGGCCGCTGGTGGACAAACTATACTTTGACAAAGTTGGGACTGTACGCCCACCTTCGCTGACATCCTGTGCCCCTAATTAGTGCTTTAAACTGACAGCATATCTAATGGGAGAGTACTGGTATTAGTACTATTGTTAGTACTCTCCAATGAGAAATGCTGTCCATTTATAGCACTGTCCCTAATAATCATCTGATTGTAGTTGGGACTGAAAGTCGTAGATTTGCTTCTGGAGAGTTACCTTTTTAATGGAGTGATTAATGAATTACAGGACTACAACACTTGTAGTTTTGACACATGCAGAATTTGCACCAGGTTAAAAATACTACATATAGAAATCTGAAGTATTATTTTTCCCATGGAGTAACCCTTTCTCTTACGCCGTCATCGAATTGGAAGTATTCCCTTCCCGTTTCTGCCCCGCAGCCATATTTACTACGCACTTGAGTTAAATTGCAAGGCCTTCCAAGTTGAGCAGGAAATGACCTGCAAAGGATGTGTGAGTGCCCACAAATCTAGGAGTCAGTGCACATTCACCTACTTTTGTTCTTTGTACCTTCCTGGAATGCCTATAAATCTGTCTCCAATCCCATATTAGCAAATGAAGAAATTGTACCTACTGGTGGAATTTCCACATTCACAAATCTCACTTGTGAGGGTAAAATTCTGAAATTGTGATTCTGGTAATCAGAATTAAGAATTAAGAATCCCAAAATGATTTTATCTGCCCATCTAAGTTGAGCTTAGGTTGGAAAATAGCTTTGTAAATTATGCCAATTGTTTCTATATGCACCTATGGTCAGTAATGGACTTATTATTGCCAAGCAATTGGTTTAACTGCTTGGATTGATTGAAACAATGCACAAAACACTGCAACAGTGGTCAGGTACAGGTAGAAGGAGTATCAATGTTCCCATTACAACATTTTCTACATAACTTGTTTTCTTTCCTCGTGGGTGCTTGAGTTCAAACCATAATAAGTTTAATTTCAACTGTAAGACCACATTCACCTAGCCCTAAAAGTGGTAAGGTGCTGAGGAGATGCCTAAGGAGGCATCAATATGTTGGCTCAAACAGATACTGCAAACAGAGAAAGGAGGCAGGAAAAAGTCATCACAGCAACCAGGAAGCAGATGGACCAGGGGGTAAGACAAATTTACAAAAACCCAGTGTTGTAAAAATGGTTCAACTGCATCTGCACAGCATGAAGTTCCCAACAAATGAAAAAGAGTCAGGCATTGGAGAAGATCCAATCCTCATTGCCAATTTTTTTTTTTTAAACATATTTTATTGCATTTATATAGTACCATTCGGGCGATCGCCCGACATAATCCAATTAAAAACAATATAGGAGCATATTACAAGACAAGGGGACACCCATGAGAACCATTCTTATATGAAACCAGCAAAAAGGAAACAAAGAACTTTGCGCAGACCCTCCCACCCCACCCACCTTGGCAAACTTACAACTCCCCGGAGGAGTTTGATTTATGTTGACTAGTCCGATGCAGTCTGACCGCTGGCGAGGCCCCCCTGCTAGCTGGGGCTAGAGCCGTCGCTCCCTCGATGAGACGAGTCAGAGAGCATTGGTTGCCAAGAAAGAGGAGAACCTCGGGTCTGCGTTCGAGGGCCCCCTGCTGACAGGCAACGAATCCTTCCCTCCAGCTAGGAAGCGAGACGCTATGTCGAAGGCGCTATGAGACACAGAGGGATGGGTAAGTGACTTGCCAATCACCCCAGTCTCGCTCGCTTTTATTATCGTTCCAATCGGATACAGAGCGCCCCACAGGGCGCATCACAGGGCGTCTATCTTGAGCCGAATGACAATCGGTGCAACATGCCTCATTTTTATGCCCACAGCTTGTTAACGACCGAAGTTTGGTCGTGTATCCCCTGCAGTCCTGCCCCATCAGACGTCTAATCTGCTGGCAGCCTGGCCCGAGGGCTTTGGCCTAGCACCTCGTCGTGCAATCTGTGGTACTGAACTTTCTTTGAGGCAGATAAATGGATGTAAGATAGAACTATCGGAATAGGTAGCCATTTTCCTTTGTCTGTCCCTGCTCAGCCATTTTTATAGCTACTGGTACTGGAAGGAAAAAAAAAAAATCTCGAGAGACAGAAAATTTCTTCACAGGCCCCTCCACATAGAAACTGAAAGAGGACTGAACGAAGAGCCTCATAGTAATAAAAAGAGGACTGATCGAACCTCAGCAGTGGCCATCTTGGCATGGGCAATTGACCAACAACCCTCTCAATCTATTCGGCTGAAGGAGACCCGATAATCCCCACTGTACAATTGGATGGCGTAATTTTTATTTGAAGTGATTTTAATTTTCTATGGCTATATTGTTGATCATTTGAGAGGGGACAAGTCATCATCTATTGCAATGACGCCACTTAAAGCTTCCACATCCCTAGATCCACTGACAATGGCACTATAGTGTGCCCTCGCCCCGCCCGCAGCAGCGCTAATTTGTGCCACCCCGTGAGTAATCCTGACCTTTCCCCGCATTTGAGGCACCGCAGGCTGCATCCGGGTGCTCTCCTCCCTTTCCCCAGACATTCGGCACATCACCAGAAAATCACGTCAGAATCACCGAGCCTACTTCCTCCCTTCTCGATCTCCACATGGCTCCGCCCCCCCCGCCGGCACAAACCTCTTCAAAACAGACAATGCAGCGCTCAACAAGGCACAGTTACCCCCTATGTTTTTCCCACAAAACCCATCCCGCTAACACCGGACATGTAACCTCTGCCTCTATCTATGATGGATCGGAGGACTACCAAACTCACAAGCTTCCATTTTAACTATCCCATTCGCAGCAACCCCCAACACTAGTCCTCTTTCTCTTTCCCCTCCTCCTACTCTCTCACTGACCTCTCCCCACAGATCACTTGTAATTGTAAGAGGACTAAGAGCAACTCCCTGCTATGGCGGCCATCTTGGACTGGTCTCCCACAGACTTCTAACCCCTCTACCCCCTCCTACTTATTGCCCTATCTCCAACTCCAACCTCGCTGCCCCCCCCCAGGTGAACCTAACCCTCCCTACAACCAAGCATAGGCGACTACCTCCACCGAGAGAAGCTGACTAAAAGACTAGGCTACTTTTCCCCACCAATACTATACTGTAACCCAACCTCCTCCAAAGCCCTTTATGGGACAGCCATCCTGGTATGATATATGTGACCACACTCATACACTCTCAACCCCCCCCATCGAGATCAGACCTGGACCCAAAAACGCCCTAGATCTGTCCCATGCCCAACCTCTCTGGAGCCCTCATCCCCGCAGTTACCCGTCTACCTAGAAACCCCCCTGTGTATCCCCCCTTCCCCTCTACCCTCTAATCAGAAAGATGTCAACCAACCGAAGTCCCCACCAGACCACCCCATCAACCCCCAACCCCCACCTCTCTCCAACCTTAAACCCCACGGCCCCACTCCTTCTCCATCACCTACCCACCCAACCTCTCAGCTAACGCCACCAAAATCTTCAAACACAGTCTACTCAAGCAACACCCTGAAACACTCATAGCCGACCTCTACCATAACTCCTCCAAAGGCAAGACTAAAACAGACCTCATCTTCTACACCACCCACCAGGCCAAATGGAGAAATAACCTAGCTAACCACCTGCGAGTTACCAAAACCACTAACATCCCCCACGGCCAAAGACTAATTATCTCCAAGTCTTCTCACTTCAGAATCAACGCCACCATAACATTATACAGAAATGCCAAAGTCATGGTCCAAGCCAACGACTTCAACCTGCACCAATTTGAATTCGCCTTCCCCAAGCTACGAAACTCCATCCTGACCCCTCCCAACTGCCCCACCCCTTCCCATCTCGCCCCCCAAACCCTGACCCAAGAAAGACCGGCCGTCAATCCTGCCCCAAGCCCTCAACTACCTAACTCCGCAGACCTGCCCCCCACCCCCAGGCAAGATTCCCCTCTACCCCCCACTCCCATCCCCCCCAACCACACCTCCCACCCCGAGACTCCGCTCCCTGCTCCACCCCCTCACCCCTCCCAATACATCTACCCCAATCCCCCTACTCACATTAACATGAACACCCGCCTAACCAACGCCCAACCCTCAGACAAAACTACACCAATACTCTCGAGAAACACCCTCCACAATCCCCCCACCACCGCCGATCGGAAGACGCATGCCTCTCCACTTCCCCTAACCCTCCCAACCCGCGACCCTCCTGTCCCAACCTACACCCTCAACCAAATCCGCCCCCAACCCCTCCCCTTACCCTAACAACCCTCAAACCTCCCGTCCCAACCGCCAGCCTCAGTCGAATATGCCCCCCAACCCCACACCTCCCCCTACCCCTAACCCTGAGACAATGGAGGTAATAACTGAATGCCTCACACGCATAGAAAAACAACTCAACACCCTCTTAGCTATGACCCCGACTCACCTCATAACCATAACTGAAAACCTATCCCTTCTCCACAGCCAAATCAACACAATCACACAGGCCATAAACAAAATCCTTCTCAACACCACCGCCCCCTCCTCCCCCGCCCAACACTCAATACTCCCCTCCCTCATAAACACCAGTGAGACACCTCAACAGCCTAATCACCAGACGACCAGCTGGCGCTCCTCCCCTCGCAACATCCAATCTCTCAGACCAAGAAGAACTAACCCTGAGATGTCTCTGAGAGAGGCAACAACACTCGCTAAAACCTACGACCCCAGAACAACCCAAACCCCCCCTTCCAACATCCAGGTAATCACCGGAATAGGTAGAGACAACAACCAACCTAGGTCCACAAGACTTCCCTCCCAACGCACAACCATTCCCCAAGTTCCCCCCTCCTCCCAAATCCATTCCAACAGCGGCAAGGTAAACTGCATGCTTATAAACTGCAGATCCGCAGCCAAGCACGCAATAGAGCTGGCTGATGCCATACTGAATCACGACACTGACATCGCGTTCCTCACCGAAACCTGGCTCAATGAAACATCATACCTGCTCCTTGACCTCCTAGTCCCCCCTGGCTTCTCCATCATTAAAAAAGACAGAATAGACCAACGCGGTGGCGGCATTGCCATCATCCATAAGAACAACATCAATATAGTTGAAATCAAATCTCACTCCTTCTCCACCTTCGAATACCTCAACACCAACATAACACATCAAAACAACAAAGTAACAAAATGCCATCTCATCTACCACCCCCCAGGAAATTCTCCTGCTTTCAGAGAACAAATATCGGACCTACTAACACAGTGCTCCCTAGCCAACTCCGACAACATCATCCTGGGTGACTTCAACCTCCCCTGGAATAACGAAAAGGACACTGTTATACAGTCACTAAATGAACTCCTTCTCACAAATGAGCTCACCCAACACTGCAAGGGTCAAACCCACAACAAGGGCTCTACCTTAGATGCAATCATAGCCAAAAGCGAAACTATAACCATCAATAACATTCTCCCAACCGACTGGTCAGACCACCACATCATAATATTCAGCATCAATCAAACAGCAGCTCCACCAATCAAAACACAAATTACCCATCAAAGGAGCAGAAACCTCAAGGACATCCCGCTCCCTGTCCTTGAAGAAACCATAACATCACTGCTCCCAACCTGTACAGACAACCTCAACATGGTTGAGTTCACTACACTGTACAACAGGACAATGACAACTGCTCTTGACCAACTAGCCCCCCTGAAACTGGAAAGAGTCAGAGACATCCCCTCCCGAGCCTGGTTCAATAATGACCTCAACTCCGAAAGAAGAAAAGTAAGAGCCGCTGAGAGACTCTGGAGAGGGAACCCATCCACAACCAACCTCTCCGAACTCAGGAAAGAACGCAGTAACTACAAAAAACACATAATCAAGGAGAAAGCCTCCTTCTTCCGGAGCGCACTAGACAAAGCCAAAAACCGCCCCAAAGAACTTTTCAACATCATCCAGAAACAGACCTCCAAGCCCACCAAAGCTAACCCCTCTGCCTCCAAACTTCAGTGTAACAACTTGGCCAAATTCTTCAATGACAAAATCACCAATATCGAGCTCTCCCTAGACCCCCACCCTCAATCCCAATACTGCAAATCCTCACCCCTAATGAAACCTAACCCAACCCCAGCCCACAACATGCTCCCGGAAGCCGAGACCCCTCCTCTGTCTACCCCCAAAATCAGCCCTCACCCTAGTCCCCCATTTTCCCCCAAGCGGTGGAAGGACTTCAAACCTCTCTCCGAAGAGGACATTTCCAATGTGATTGCCAACTCCAAACCCTCCAATCACTACGCAGACCCTCTACCCGCCTCCTTAGCCAAGAACCTCAACCTTAACCTAACCCCACTGTGGACAAAGATTATCAACAGCTCCCTAATCAACGGACTGATGCCCGACTGCCTCAAACAAGGCCAAGTCACCCCCCTTCTAAAAAAAACTGATGCTGACCCGAATGACCTCAAAAACTTTAGGCCCATCACCAACCTTCCTTTCCTAGCCAAAATCCTGGAGAAATGTGTTCTCTCCCAACTGAACCAACACCTGGAATCCAACAACCTACTTGACTCGCACCAATCCGGGTTCAGGAAGGGATGCAGCACAGAAACCGCTATACTAAGCATTACCGATGACATTCACAACTCCCTTGACTCCAACAGATGCTGCCTACTTGTCCTCCTCGACCTATCAGCTGCTTTTGACACGGTTGATCACAACCTACTCTTAGACATCCCTACAAAAGCGTGTCGGAGCAGATGGCAATGTCCTAAAATGGTTCTCCTCATTTCTACATAACCGCTCCCAACTCATAAAAATCAAAAACTCAATGTCCGACACCTCCCCCTCAACTCGAGGTGTCCCTCAAGGCTCAGTCCTCTCCCCCTCACTCTTCAACATATACATGGAACCGCTCACTACCATTCTAAAACAAGCAAGCATCGCCTACCACCTCTATGCTGACGACACCCAGCTGTACCTCGAGATCTCCTCCCTCAATGACATCCTCCGCCTCAACTCCACTCTTTCAAAAGTAGAAAACTGGCTAACACTCAACCACCTCAAACTCAACCAAGAAAAAACGAAATCCTTGTCTTCTCCAATCACGAACAACCCCCTCAGATCCAAGAATGGATAAACAACCTTGACTCCCTCAACTGCAAACTCACTCCAGCAAACTCAGCTAAATCACTAGGGATCTCTCTAGACCCAAGTCTCAACATGAGCTCCCACATTAAATCCACAGCAAAAGGCGCCCTCTACAACCTAAAACTCCTCAACAAAATCAAACCTTTCATACCCCCAATGACCTAAAAATCGCAACCCAATCTCTAGTTCTGTCCAGACTTGACTATGGAAATGCCACACTAACGGGGACAGCTAAAACACACACAGCCCCCATGAGAGCCACCCTAAACGCAGCAGCAAGAATGGTCACAGGTACCAAGAAATACGACCACATCACCCCTGCATTACAGGCCCTAAAATGGTTACCCATCGAAGCACGCTGTGCCTTCAAAACTGCCTGTCTCACCCATAAAGCCTTACACACAGGCAAACCGGACTACCTCGCTGCCAAAGTCACAAAAGCTGGACAAACAAGAAACCTAAGAAGCTCCAACTCGCTCCTCTTAATCCCCCCAAAAAGACATAAACAAAAAGCCCTCTCCCGCTCTTTCTCTGGGAATGCCCCAAAAATCTGGAACTCTCTCCCTACCCACATCAGGACTAATCCCTCCTTCACGATCTTCAAGAGACAACTAAAAGAATTTCTCCTCAACCATCATCTCTGTGCATCTAGCCAATGACCTCGATCTTTTTGACCTCCAGATGTTACTCACTGCATTCTAATGTTTATGTTTCTATACATGTATGCTGTAAAGCGCTCTGATACCCCCGGGTCTTGTAAGCGCTATATAAAACTCCAAATAAATAAATAAATAAACAGGATACGATACATACAAATACCCAAGGAAAGCATCAAAACCTCATACATTATGGCCCACAGACAGTCCATGAAAATATTCACGGGGATTGTGAAGGAAGAGGGGAAGATCTATACCCCGGTACTCCGCCCATCTAGCCCATATCTTTCTATGCTTTTGGGGGCAGCCCCTCGCTTGAAACACCGCTATCTTGGCGCCCATACATTTGTCCAGTTTTTGTCACCACTTTCCCATCGTTGGCGGTGAGGTACCCTTCCATAACTGCGCAATATCACGTTTAGTGATCGTGAGAGCGAGGAAAAGTAAGTGCTGCTTATAGCGATTCCCCCCAATGCCCTCTGTGCTATGAAGCAGGAATAGACGCGGGTCATACGGGAGGTCCCAGGACAGTACCTCGCTAAGGCAGGTCGAAACTTTGCGCCAAAATGGCTGTAAGGCAGTGCAACTCCATAAAGTATGGAGAAATGACCCCTCCTCCCTGTTGCAGCATAGACATTGAGGAGATGCAATGACTCCCATCCTCCAGAGGCGGAGACGGGTATAATAAGCACGGTGAACATACTTGAACTGAATAAGACGGTATCTGGAGGCTACCGCAGCGCCCCGGGGACTAGCTATCGCCTCCGCCCAGTCATCATCCGTCAGGTCCGGGAGGTCGTCCTGCCACGCCCTCCTTGTTTTGTGAAGAGTTGTAATGGAATGTGTGGTCAATGTTTGGTAGATTTGGCGGATTTTGTGTGTGCCTAGATCGCCCATAAGGAGGCGGCCCTCCAGCGGATGAAATTCAGGGAGGTCATGTAGATTTGCAAGTGAGGGGGTTAGAGCATGGCGGAGCTGGAGGTATCTATGAAACTGAGTTTTATGTAGGTGGAAGTCAACCTGCAGTTGCTGAAAGGATTTTAGGATGGTGCCCCGCATAACGTCTCCTAATGTTGAAATGCCAATCTGATCCCACTGGCGGAACCCCTTCAACGTGGCCACTTGGCGCAGATAGTTCCCATGCCACAGGGTCGTCGTTTGTGTCAACTCCATGTGCCACCCCATTCGGCGGGCGGTATACCGCCATAGTCGGATCATCATGCGAGTAGCATGTGGTAGAAAGTCCAAATTCTGTGCACTATATAGCAACCGTAGGAGGGGAACCCTTTCCATTGCTGCGTGTTCCTGAGCGAAGGCTGGGTCTGCGGGTGAGTTATACCCCCAATCATTGATGACTAACAGGTGGGCAGCGACATAGTAGGAGTAGACATCGGCGGCAGCAATGCCTCCGCAGTAGGTGGATTGCGCACAGGTCTGCAACGCTACCCTAATCGCCCCTACCCCCCATAAGAACTTATTATGTATAGTGTTAATGTGGGCGAACCACGCTCGAGGCATATAATATGGAAAGTTTTGGAGTCTGTAGAGCACTCTAGGGAGCGAGACCATCTTGAAGATGGCCGAGTGGCCATACAGCGATAGGGATAAGGAGGACCAGATAGTAGTCTTGTCACGCAGACTGGCCAGGAGTGGGTTTATGTTGTGCACCCAGGACATTTTCGGACAGGGAGACACGAACACTCCGAGATATTGGAACCCTTCCGTAGCGTGCTTGAGCTGAGATGCCCACGTAGCTCTCCCCTGCTGGCCACACACCGGGAACAGTACCGATTTAGCGGGGTTAGTGTGGAGCCCGGTAGTCTGTCCAAAGACCCGAAGGTTCTGCAAGATACGCGGACCCGAGATCCATGGGTCTGTCATGAAGAACAAGATATCGTCAGCATATAATGCAATACGGTCCGGTTGTGAGCGTGGCCAATCAAAGCCTTTAAGAACCGGGTCCCCACGGACCCATGCCGCCAAGGGCTCCACAGCCAAGGCGAAAAGAAGGGGGGACAGGGGACAACGCTGCCGCGTGCCGCGGCTGATGGGAAAGAGGGGTGATCGATGACAATACGTACTGAGACCATTGGTTTTGTATAAAGTAGGCGTACGCAAGCCAAGAAGCGTGGACCAAAATTGATAGCCTCCAATAGCTGGAATAGATACTCCCAACTAAGGGAGTCAAAGGCCTTGTCTATATCGGCTAGGAGCAGGGCCACGGGGCGGCCTAGCTCCAGAGCCAAGGCCATAGCATTATGGACCCGGCAGATATTATGGCGGGTAGCCCGGTGCGGCATGAAGCCGGATTGGTCCGGGTGGACTAAATCTTGGATGCAGACCCGCAGGCGGTCTGCCAAAACTTTCCCTAATAACTTGGATTCGAAATTGATTAGGGAAATAGGGCGGTAGGAGGACAGGTCTTCTGGTGAGCGGCCTGGCTTAAAAAAGAGTATAATTTTAGCCTGGCGCCAATCCGGGGGCAAACGTTGTTTCTCTAGGGATTCGTGTATAACTCCCAGCAAGTGGGGGCCCAGTGTGGCAACATTGGAGTGGAGAAACTCCATAGGAAACCCATTGGGACACGGGGCCCGTCCCGGTCGCATCGCAGACAAAGCTGCCGTCAACTCGTCAATGGTAATGGGGTCGTCTAACTGATCGCGCATCTGATCTGATAACCTCCGAGGGGGAATATCTCGAAGGAACTCAGTTATCTGATCCTCCTAAAGCGGTTCGGTCCGAGCATATAATGTAGCAAAATGATGTGCAAACTCCTCCACCACAATCTGGGGGAGGTAAGTAAGGTGCCACCTCTACCCCAAATTGTTGGAACTGTGGCAGGGGCCTGCCCAGCCTGACAGAGTCTGTGTAACATCTTGCTGGATTTGTCCCCCCATTGGTATATACGGTATTGAGACACCAGCCAAATTTCTTTCGCTTCCTCAATTAGATGTTGGTGTAGCTGCTGTTGCGCTAGGGATAAGTTTCTCCGAAGGGTCGGAGTCGGATCCTGAGCATATTGAGTCTCCAAGGATATACACTGAGTCTCCAACTCCGTCCGCTGTGTGGAACGTTTCCGTTTGTCATGTGCCCTATAGCTGATGTCTACCCCTCTGATAGTGGGTTTCAGGGCCTCCCACAAGGTTCCCTTGGACGGTACTGAGTCAGTATTTAAGGTGAAATATTCCTGAATCGCTGTGTGTAAACACTCCTGGTAGTCAGGGTCCCCCAGATGCCAGGGAGACATTCGCCATCGAAAGGGAGGCTTTTGGTGTTGAAGGAGGAGTGTCACTGAGACCGGAGAATGATCGGACAGTCCTCTTGGAAGATGAGAGTCCCGGGCGAATCTATGTACGTAGCTTTGTGGTGTGAATAGGTAATCGAGGCGAGACATGGAACCATGAACAGCGGACACATATGTATAGCTTGTCTCAGCTGGATGATATGCCCACCATATATCCACCCAACCCAGCACCCTGGCAAGCGACTATAGTTTTGTGGCTACAGCGGGGGGTCTACTCCCGATCCCCGCCTCCGATCAAGTTGTGACATGGTATCATTCCAGTCGCCCCCTAAGAGGGACAGGCCCTCAGGACGTTCGCCCCACAGTCGGGTGACATTCTCTACAAACGTGGCCCGTAGGGGCGGGGGTGCGTACACACTGCCCAGGTTAAGTGGTTTCCCATACAACGTTCCCGACAAGAAAACAAATCTGCTGTCGGGGTCAGTCCAGTGTTTGGTGTGAATAAAGGGAACGTGGCGGTGGATAAGAATTGCTGTTCCACTGGAGCCCCTGGTGAAGCCAGCATGAAACACCTGTTGGTATCCGAATCTTGCGAGAAAGGGGGCCTTATTGCCCAAAAGATGCGTCTCCTGTAGGAGGAGGATGTCAGCCCCGTAGCGTTTAGCCTGTCTTAGGATGGCCCCTCGTTTAACCTTATTGAGCAACCCTCTAACGTTCCATGTCACCACTGTCAGGTCTCCCACATGTGCTACCGCTGCCTGAGTTGCCATGTATGTAAGTGGGATCTGTGAGTGATTGCATGCCAAGTGGAAATAGGGAAGTGCGCCTGCGCATGTAAAGAACAACAACAAAATAACCTAACTCTAAAACCCAAAGAACCCCCCCTCTACAACCCCTCCACCCCCCCGATACTGCCAAGAAATAGGAGCATCTGTCGCGGTGAAGAGTACCCCAGGACCCCAAACGAGGATCCCAGAGCCCCCCTCAATGGATCCCACCCATCCCATGAAACATCAACCGTGGGGGACAAGTGTCCGTGTAGGTCAGCCGCTGTGCATAGGGTCCACCTTCGTCGGGTGCAGAGTAGACGGAGTAACTCAAAACTATGGACGTGCAGAATAATATCCTCAAGGCCTCAGGAAGCTGTGGGTCAATCAGTGCCCTCGTTCAGGGCTGGAGGAGCGTCGGTTAGATCCGGAGCGATGTCGCCGTTTCGACTTGGTCCTGCGTGATCTGTTCCGCTGCGAGCCTCTAGAAGTGTCAGACTCCATTGGTGGCCTGGAATGCGGTTTCTGATGGGCCCTCTCATCCTACCATGCAAAGACTGCTTCGGGAGAGTCAAAGAAATAAGTTTTAGAGTTATATATGACTCGGAGCCTGGCAGGATATAGCAACATGTACGAAATGTTAAGCTCACGCAGTCTCCGTTTTGCCGCTGCGAAAGACTGTCTTTGTTGCTGCACTAGACGCGTATAGTGCGGGAAGATCATAATAGGCCAAAGACCAGTTTATCTTTATTCAGCCGGGCATACTGTAGCACTGCATCTCTGTCGGCATAATTGAGCAGCTTAGCAATGACAGGGCGCGGAGTCTCTCCAGGAGGTGGCTTTCTTATGAGTGCTCGGTGGGCCCTCTCCACCACGAAGCAGGCTGAGATCATGTCCGCTGGTAGCAAGTCTTTGAGCCAAGTGGTAAGGAAGCGGTTCATGGAGTTGCCCTCACAGCCCTCTGGAAAACTGACAAAGCGGAGGTTGTTGCGCTGTGCGCGGCCTTCTGTGTCCTCGGCTCGGGAGGCAAGTTCCTGCGATATCACTGTCAATTTATTGACTTGGCGCTGGAGTGTCGTTACATTATCTTCGACGGAGGACAACTGCGTCTCAGCCTCGGTAATATGGTCCACCGCCTTTCGCAAATCCTGACTCAGAAAAGAGACTTCCGTCCCGACTGCACCTATTTTGGCATCCAGCGTGTCCCTTGCTTCTGTGATGGCCGCTAAGAGAGTCGCGTTGTCTGGTATGGGGCCAGGTGGAGGGCCCCCGCCCGTGTTCATCGCAAATTGATCCAGGGTGCTTTGCTTCGGGCCTGTGGCTCCTGGTTTGTCTTTCCCCATTGCGGCAACACCAATTAGTTACACCAGTTATGCCCGAAGGGGGTGCAGGTCCAGCCAGGCCCTCCCGGAATCCGTCCACTGCCTGACCACAAGCCGCACCAGATATAATCTAGCCGCCTCCGCAGCCAACAGTGAACAGCCAAGCAGGCCCCTCTAGTGGGACCTGGCTCGCCGGACCACAGCACGCGGTACACCCCCACTCCCCACTGCTCCCGCAGGCTGCGCAGTCAGGAGCTTAGCCGGGATCAGCGTCTCCACAGTCCTCCTGGGCCCAAATGAATACCACACCCGAGCACACCGCCTCTTAATTGCTCCTTGTGTGGCTGGGGCCCGTTACATCATAATGCGGTGCGGCCCCGTTAATTCAGGGCCTTAGTTGCTGCAAGGAGGAGGCAATATGGCGACTCGCAGGTTAAGTCCTCCTAGGCCCAGATGAATACCACGCCCAAAAACACCGCCTCTTAATTGCTCCTTGTGTGGCTGGGGCCCGTTACATCATAATGCGGTGCGGCCCCGTTAATTCAGGGCCTTAGTTGCTGCAAGGAGGAGGCAATATGGTGACTCGCAGGTTAAGTCCTCCTAGGCCCAGATGAATACCACGCCCAAAAACACCGCCTCTTAATTGCTCCTTTTGCGGCTGGGGCCCGTTAGATAATAGTACGATGCGGCCACTTAAAGTCAGGGCCTTAGTTGCTGCAGGGAGGAGGCAATATGGCGACTCGCGGTTAAGAACTCCGGATCTCCGACCGCAAGCGTCGGCTCTGGGTCCGTCCGCTCCAGGCAGCCCACCCCCCCGGCCCAGCGTGGAGGAGACCAGGCACAGCACAGCTCCTGCCCGGAATGCCGCACTCCGATTCAAGCGCGCGGGCGCCCCTCCCCGAGGGAGTCCCGCTGTAGGCTGCGCCGAACGGGCCCCACAGAGACGGCACACAGCCCCCCCCTCACGCCCCCCAAAGCCCCAAGCAGCGCGTCCCCACCCCGGCCTAAGCCCGGACCCGGGCGAGCCCCGTGACGACAGCATGGAACCCGCTGGGCCACCAAGGCTCCCGCCTCCCGGCCCATGGCCGGAGCCGAGACCGCCAGCCCAACAAGGCTCGGAGAGGCAAGGGCAGAAGCAGCGTGACCGTCCCCGCCTAGCCCCCTTGGTACCACCCGTCTCCTCACCTCGGGACGAATCACCCCCGCCACTCAAGGCTCAGCCTCGTCTGTCCGGGAGCGGGCGGCAAAGCTTCAAGACTCCGGGCCCGGTCCGCTGCGCCTCCCTCACGATGTTCTGGCCCTCTCTCGGTGCAATGGCGACCCTCCAGCTCCGGAGCTGCTCCAGGCACGCTGGACCGATGCCTCGTCCGTTGTAGCCTCGGATGGATGCACTGCAAGTAGGTGTTTAAGGATTATAGTCGGATTCTTTCAGGTCGACGCACGGAGCAGAATCAATCTGCGTCCGCCATGGTGGTCGACCAGGCCACGCCCCCCCTCATTGCCAAATTTGCCATGTAATTGCAACCGCATGATGAGAGATTGGAGCAATTTATTTGAACATATCAAAACAGGGTTAGAGCCAGCTCAAAACTGCCCATAAAGAAAACTTGCAATCCCTCTCTCAATAGCCTAAAAGTCAAATAACCAGCTAGCACAGTGTGGGTAATGAGGTTGCCAGCTTGTGAGGAAATTGTTAGTAGAGAGAGATCCCACTTCTGTGACTAGGAAAGCCATCTCTGCCAGTTTCTGTTAGCACATGCTGACAGCCATGACCTTCAAGAATCCAGACAAGTTTCATATCTTTTCGATTAAATATTTAGGCCTCATTTATACAAAGGGGATAATGGAGGATCTGCAAAATAAACAGTGATCTTCCATGTGGATCTCTGGTGATAAACAACTTAATTAAGGTTTGCATGCATGCCAGATATCCAGCCGGCAGAGACACCTCTCTGTCTTTCATCAGGTCTGCAATGTTGCTTGCCAAAGTTGGATTGTAAATTTACTCCTAAGTTCTTCAGGACTCACATTTGTTACAACACTGGTACTGAGACAGACACAGACACATGACCTGATTTATAGAAGCATGGTAAAAGACGTTTTACCATGAAATGGTGTACCATCCGCCCACAACTATGATGATTAAACTGCATTATTTTGAGTTCCATGCGGATGGCAACTCCATCAGAAACTTTAGTTCTGACACGTTGGACCGATAAGAACACAAATGATGGTGGCAGTTCTGCCAACCTGTCAGAAATGTCTGGTCTCCCACTATATTTGGCCAAGTTAGCCCCATGAAAGACAGACCACAAAAGTGTACAAGTTTTTTCACAGTTAGGTGAGTGTTATATCCATGACATGCCGGAAAACACCTTGCAGGATGTTGTTGACATGATATGTGGGCACAGGCAAGTTCTGAAAAGTATATTTTCAATGCTCACAGTAGTGGCAGAAATGTAGACAACTAAAAATGGCATTGGCTGAACTGGTTTTAAAGCCCACACCTTTTACCTCACTCCAAAGTAGCTCCTCCATTGGTGAAAACAATCACTTTGAAGGGAAATATCTTTAAAAATCAGGGCAGAAAATTCAAAATTTGTATTTATTACAACCACTGCTGGAAAACGCAATATCATCTTGCAAATGTAAACTAATCAAGCATTTGAGCACTAATGACTATATCCTGATTCTCAAGAATGCAGAAGGCTATGAAATCCACGTGGAGGACAAATCCATCTTGTTATTATCAATGCAGAATTTAATAGGTGGACAACTCTACCCTCTGAAACAGGAAATGAAACACAAACCAGAAGCTTCTGATAAGAATGATACTTATTACACCACAAAACAACCCCCAATAAAGAATAAAAATAGCATTTAGCCATCTCAATGTAGAGATTAATATAGCAAATTTCCTCATTGTAAATTTAACGCAATTAACTGGAAAGTGTTAATTTCAATGCTGAATAATACACGCAATTAACTAAAAAGTGTTAATTTTAATGCTGAATAATACACGCACAAATGCAAACTTCGTAGCAGGTAATCATATTTAGGCATTATAAGCAAACATAAATGAATTAACATAATGTATTGACTTAAGTTACTGATGCCATGTTAAATGTTGACTTTTCAGGTTAGGGTTAAGAGGCTTGTTTTCGCATTAAGCTGTTGTTTTGCACAAGATGTTTTTTCTCTTTCCTGCTACAGATGCAGGAATTTTCCAGAAGTCTTCTGTTAGCTAGTTAATAGGCATTTGTTAGGTTTTAGACAACTGCTAGTGAGGTTCTCACCAGGAGGAGAGCAGATGGCAGGAAATTAGCCTCATGGGAAGAACTGTCTAAAGCACAAGATTTGCATTGTGAAGGCGTGAGAAACTAGGGAGTTTACCTGTTCCCAGAGTTTGCTGGAAACTAATTGGTTGGTGGGAAGGAATGTAAGATTAGTTGCTATTGATGTTTTGGTAGAATTAAATTAGTATGTGTTCCTTAGATTAGTCAGGAGAACCCTTTTAGAGAGGCCTCTATCTTTCAGAGAGCTTCCCTTCCTTATCCGGAGACTAGGTACAGAGAGCTTGCTGCAGAACTTCGTAAGTAGACCTTAGGGCTGTCTGTTGACTTTGAGCTGTGAATACTTTACAGCTTTTGCTAATTTTCATTACTTGAGTGATAAAGCTTCATACATATGCATTCTCATTCTCTCACCAGAGCCCTTTATTTTGGTTTCTAAAACTGCTCCACGAAGAAAATGTCCTTTATGCTTAAAAACTCCATTAATTTAGATTAGGGTAGGTATTTTCCCTTATGGAACACACTTGCTGCATTTTCTCTATATTATATTTATTATTCTTACTAATGTGTTATTTTATCTTGTCCTGAAGTATTGACTAATGGATTATTTGAATTCATAGCAACGATGACTAAATATAATATTTACGAAATGAATAAATCAATTTGACTTAATTTTCTAAGAAAACCCTTTAACTCACACCAAATCTCTTAATTGATTCTTCTGAAGGCCCAATTGGACTTCACTGTTCATGGTGTTGGATGTAAATGATTGCTCCTTATCAACTCTCCTTGGCAACTAACAAAGGTTCATATGACCAATGGAGGGGATTATTTAACATTTAAACGCGTCTACTGAGATACAAAAATTCCCGCTCCGGAAAGGTGAAGAGAAATATACTCTTTCTAAATGGAAAAGTTATTAATAAAGTCTAGATAGTTTGTTGTTTGGGAATCTTGTTGTCCCACAATCAAACTGGAAGAGAATCAACTATCCAATATTCTCCAAATGCGAATACATTTAGAGCAGGTAGATCTTCAATATACTAGAAGGCATCACTATGCAGTATATTGGGAGACTCTAAGAGACAAATACTTTGTTGTGCTGAAAATATTAACACTATTCCTGACATCTTCCATTTTTTTGTTGCTTTGTTTTCTTCTTCATTTTACAATTCATGGTGTTAGGTCAAAGTCTGAACTGAGTAGGGCAACAACTAAAAAGTGACAAACAAATGAAACTGCAGAATCATCTAAGAACAGAGGTAGAAGAGCACTAAAAAGTTTGAAAGTAGTTTGTTCCCTACACATTACCTTCTAAACCTCATAGCAGCCCTAACTTGTGTGAGACTTATTTAACACTGTTTTCATTAATAAACTAAATTAACAAACAGCTTGAGAAATACTGTTTTACAGTACAACAATACAACAATACATGTGCAACTATTATTGAATGATCTTTATAATTAAGGTTGCGCTAATTCATATAGGGACCAAAAGAAGGAAGAAATACTAATTTGAAAATACGGTGAAAACAACAAAAAATCTTGGATGCTTCCTGAAATGTGTGTACTGTATTTATATTTAATGGACAAATTCGCTTGGAGGAATTATACTAGAATGTACTAGAATTTATGTTTGTTTTTGCTTTTACAGATATTAATAGCTGGAGAAGATTACAGCTTTTCCCCAAATTCCCCTTTCATCCCATCACTGTTATCTATAAACATCTTTTTGGTCGATTGGGAAAACCTCTTTAAAATGTTTTACCAAGACTTAGGGATAGATGTTACAGTAAGTGTGGTGTCAGATCTACTGAAGACTTGAAAAGACCACATCTTGCAATAAGAGTGCTAAATGGGTCTATTTAAGAACTGAGGAGGATCTAGTACACATAGTTCTCCCTTCAGCAAGAACATTTCAGCATACCCTGCGGCAATGGTGTATTTATGGAATTAATATGTCTGTTGAAGGCCCTGTGCTAGTTTGGGGAACATGTGCTTAGCACATCTGTGAAGTGCCTGCCTTTCTAGGTTAAGAATATTTGGCCAGCCCAAGTTGTGAGTCTTTGTTAGAAGACTTTTACAGAGCATGTGTATGCTCTGTGTCTAGTAGCTGAAGGTGATGGCCAGGTGCTGGCCGGAGGCATAAGATGGCATCATCATACCATTCTGCAGAAGCCCACTAGCTTAATGATCATTTTTCCCCTGCAGTGGTCATGTTCTTCAGCTAAACTTGTACTGTTTTCAAAACATGACCACACACATCTAACAGTTCTTAAATTGTTTCTTCATAGCAATTCCTCATTTTAATAAACATGTTTTATCCATTCTGGCCTTTAGTTAATCAGTCAAACTAAACAGTAAAAAGAAAGAAAAATGACAAAATGAAAGTTAAACAAAATTAGTCTTAACTTCTATCCCCAAAGGTTAAACAAGTTACATTCAGAAATGTAAGAGCATGTGCACTTCTTCAAATTTGCTCAGTGTAAGCACAGCAGAAGGGCCGGAACGGAAGAACTTTAAGGAGTATTTCTATGACTTTAATTGGTTTTAAGATGACCATAAATCACCGGCTTACACTAACACACAGCACACTCTCCAACAGTGCAAATATGACTGAATTTGAAAGTCACTAGAAAGGGTAGTATGAAAACTCATCTGGGGATAGACAGATCCACAAAAGGGGCTCACATTCTGAACAGATGAGTAAGGGCTGTAGCGGGTAAATCTAATTGATGACAAAAAATGAATGACCAGGCCAAATTGTTTTTAGGTCCCGCCTATGCAGCGCACAAGCGCTGTTTTTGGAGTGACCTTTTGGAATCACTCCGTACTTTTGTGGAAACTCGTGCATGTTCTGCACTGTTTCCAATGGGCACTCGTGCATGTACAGCGTTTACCTTGCGGAAGCGAGCAGCGGCGCCATCTGTTTGCAATTATCGCGCCTGCTGCTGCTTGCTCCCGTAAGGTAAACACTGTAGATGGACTGAGCCTGGAAGCCGGTCCTTTGAAGATGGCTCACGCTTTGCTTATTCGTTAATTGCTTCTCTCTCTCGCGCGTGCGCGCGCCCTCTCTCGCTGTTTTTCTATTTCCCTCACTCGCTTGCTCCCTCTCTTTGCCCCCTCTCTACATTCACCTACTCTCCCCCGTTGTTTGTATTTTACTCTCCTTTCTCCTCTATGTTTCCTTTCTCTCCTCTCAGATCCTTATATAACGTTGTCCTCGCCCTCATGCCTAATTTTAAACTCACCTTTACCATCTAACCGGTGAATATGAGATCCATTGGCCAGATTAATATTATCTGTAGTGCCAGAAATCCAGAGAACTACTCACGCTGTCTATCTATATATATATCCTATGCGTGGTGGCCACTTAGATAATAGAAACGGGTAAATTCCAGTAACTGCCGAATAAAAAAAAAAAAAAAAGCTGGACTTACCTTCAGGGTCGGGCTGGCCATTAGGGCGATCAGGCAGTGTCTGAAGGGCTGCTCTGATAGGTAAGCGTGTGTGGGGCGTTTGTGCGTCTGCTGGGTCCATTTTTACTGCTAATTTCCCTGATATTAAAACAACCATTGCATTCAGCACGTTAATATCCATGCAATCTTACCTTGCAAATAAAGCGTGTCTTTAAAAAATCAAAACTGCCCCGATGTGCAACAACAACACACCCCTTTTTTTGGCTTTCTAATTCACTAATGGGCGCCTTTTTTATTTTGCTACCCAGGCCTATTTTTTTCCCAGTCCGACCCTGTTTAACTTACCCTTCTATCCCCACTTTCCGAGACCCTCTTACCCCCTGCTTTCTCTTCTCACAGCCCTCCTCTGTGCTCCTTCTTTTTGCTAAAATAGGGGGTCAGTAGAAAAGAGAGGGTACATAATCACCTTTCACATCCTCCGCTCTTTACTATTTTCACTATTTCTGCCTGAGGCGCTGCAAAACGGTTCTATGTAAGACCTCTACGCGCTTGTTGGGCGTGGACCACAACAGCAGCCTTAGAAAAGAATTCTTCTCTTCCCCCTCCCTACCTCTCTCTGTTTTTTTGTTTTTTTTTGCTAAGCACCTTTTTTCTTTTTCGTTCCCTGCACTCCCCCCTCCCCCGGTTCTTCTAATATATTAATGCTTTTACTTCCAAGAATTTCACATACGCCTCTCCCATTAGCACATTCAAATTAACCACATGGAGAGGAAATGCTTATAAAAATGATTTGCTTTGCTAGACTCCCCTGAAAAACAGGTGCTGGCGGCCCCGAGTGCCCGATCATGTTGTACATTCGCCTGCTCAGCTCACAACCACCAACATCCTAGGGTTTCTGTGAGGAGTCCTGTCCGCGCACAATGTTATGGACGACACGTTCTACCCTACAATGCAACAGTCACACACGACCTAAAAGCATGCTGCCAAGTGGCTCTGTGTCATATGTGACATGTTTAGCCAGTGCTCGCATTTTGGCCACACAAGACAGAAATGGGTAGGGGCGGATCCTCAAAGGTCAGGTGCAAAGTGGGCACTCGCTGATTTTGTTTACACCGGGTCCACAAATTCGGGGGTGCGCAAATTGTGCACGATTCCAAGACTGATATCTTGGAATGTAGAATAAAATGAGAGAAATTTTGTCCATTTCAAGGTGTGTATATAGCGCTTGTGAACTGCTTACTTGCATATCGCCAAAGAAAGCACCTACATCTTGCACTGCTCCTAATCCTGTTTGGGTTCCGGAGTAGCGTGCTACCCATTGAAAAGCGCTTCAACACCTCATTAGGGGTAGCAAGCACTATATAAATATAAACCCAGGTCTTTAAGTGGGCTGAAAAAACTGGGGGGTCTCTCAAAGGGGTGTGGCTAATGTAATTAAGGGCGTGGCTTGAAACACGTAAGATAAAAATCTGTGCTTAGCATAGTGTGCCGCCCGACTTGTATTTTGCTGTTTCTGTCATTGCATCCAGATATATGATACAACAAGTAACGTCATACCTACAACAAGTCAGGACTATTGCCTTTGTCAATGGTTGCATAAGATAAATAAGCAGCAACTATGGCTTGTATATAATATTGAAAAAGCTTCCACATACAGCCCTGGTGA
Organism: Calotriton arnoldi; assembly: GCA_963921515.1. NCBI lineage: Eukaryota > Metazoa > Chordata > Amphibia > Caudata > Salamandridae > Calotriton > Calotriton arnoldi. The sequence goes on from CAWUFW010013600.1 coordinate 427,456, forward strand.
CACCACAATAATGTTGCTGCTCCTGAGTTTGACATATGCGATTACAATTATCTGTAATCCCGTTTTGGATGTACACAGACATTTGAACCCAAAAGGGATTACAGGCCCTTTTGTGAACTGAGCCTAAATGTTTAATACATGCCCAGGGGCCACTAGACAGTGCCTCGGTGTAGTGCAGACATAGAAAACAAGCATTGGCATAGCCAATAGGTCTGGCCTTTGGGACCTTATAAGTGTTTAGTTATCCAGCACAATATCCTTGGTGCAACAACATCAACTGTTGCATGGCTAAACACTTATAAGGTCCCAAAGGCAAGACCTATTGGCTATGCCAATGCTTGTTATCCTTTTGTGATGACCTCACATGTCTTAAGGTAAATTAGAAAGGTATGTGTTTTATTGGTTGGGGAAGAAAGCCCAAATGGTGATGTCCTGCATCATCATCTCTTGACAACTAGATCTGAACGAGCTTCAGTTTGAGTTGTATCATAAGTAGATTGTAGGGAATCTATCTTTTTCGTGTGCTCCTGCAAATCTGTTTTCATTTGTAGAGTCTGGATAACAGGTATTTTAACCTCAGAGCATTTGAGATCTGCTAAAGGGTTTCCAAGTGCATGAACTCATCCTTTAAAACTGAAAAAAAATATTTAGCAATTTAATTTGCATATTTGATCCTTTGATAAATGTGTTGTAAGACATGCATACAAGTTGCAAACTGCTCAAAAATCATATTTTTGATGTAAACCTTCAGAGAAAGCTTTCTCCACTTACATTTTGGAGCAACACAACAACGTCTGATGAAACACAGCCATGTGTCAGTAAATGCGAGGCCTGTGTTTAAAAACGACAATGACGTTTTGTGTTTTAAATGTCAGATCTTACACTGCAGCACAGGAGCTGAAAATGGGCTCTAGAACATCATGTGCTGCATCTTAGTGTGTAAATCTGAAATTAATATTGTTTTTCCTACTTGCAAATATCGAATTAACATGGGATTGGAACTCATGTTTGTGCAGGCATCAGTTTATTAATTGGTTGGTCTACAACCTATTTTTCCTAACTCCAGTTAGGAACAAGCATTTGCAATGCAATCGGTCTCGCCTTTGGGACCTTATATGCATTTAGCTATGCAGCACATTAGCCTGGGTGCTGCCCTTTTCTTGTCTGATGGGGCTGGTGACTTGCTTCTAGATAAAAATGGCAACATCACATACACAATCTGATACAATATAAAGCATCACTTAAATATAATTTCCTTATATAATGTAAGACAATAATGAATCCTAATGTATTATATAATAATTAAAGAAGTAAATACTATGGACAGCATATCAGGCGCTGAACCGTATTGGAAAGCAATAGTTATAAGTATTATATAAGGCTTCGACCTGTTACACCTTATGCGCTCCAGCATTCCATATACATGTGTATAACGAAAAGCCTTTCATGCCTGTGAAATGACATAGACAATGAAGTCCAGTGGAACACTCACCATGACACAAACACACACAGCAAAGACCTCGACTTGGGCCAGATGCTGTGCAGTATACCACACTTGTGCTGCCAACGTTACAACACACCTCCCATACTCCGAAATCTAGAACAGCCCCCAGAGGTAATCAAGACACTCTGTTATGACCAACATTTGTGGAGGGTTTTGGCGGTGTTCTGAGACTTTGTATTACGCGGTGCTGTGTTTGAGCAGTCTGCTGCTGCCTATCTTGTCCCGCCATCATTCTGTGGAAAGGAATCAGACAGAGTACACTGACAGAGCCCCCTTGGGCTGGTACATGACTCACTTTTTCGCACATCTTACACATGAATAACGGAGCCGTCCCTCTGGGCATCCCTGAATACGAACTGTGGTGGACAGGACACAGAACAGCTTTCTATGGCGACCGAGGCGCCATTTTAACAGAGAAACAAAACCACATTCTCGCCTCAACTGGTAGATTAAACCAGCACAATTACACAGGAACCAAGCTATTGCTGTTCCTTTTCACAACATTAAATTGCGGTTGGTGCTGAAACATCAGTCCTATCCCAGTCGGTCCACAGGGGCCAGTGAGGGAGGCTATGATGGGTGCAAAGAGCTTTACAGCCCATTAGGAACATTCAAAACCTGTCAACATTAAGCGCCGACCGCCTAAGGTAACAGATTGCAAGGCTGAGCGCCGACATAAATAGTAAAATATGTCATCTCAAAAGCAGTTTTGGAAATAATATAGAACTAAAAAAAGTACTTTGATAGAATGTAGCTCCAGTCGGACTCTCAGACACGTACACGTTTTCAGCTCTTTGTATTTCCACAATATCTTCTGTCCAAACCGCCTTTATTATCAGTGTTCATTGCCACATAGAAGTAAAAATTGGATGTCAAACAATAAATTACCAAGTGCTTAAAATGGAAATATAGAAGTGTAGGCACTAACTATCCCAGAGTATCATCTGTTTACTGCCTAGAAATGCCAGAATTCCCATATTAAATGTTTTGGACGTCTGATGAGAAGTGCAGGTACTCGCCCTTTAAAAATACAAGAAGTAGAGCTAAGGATTCGCATGATGAGATATCAAAAAACACGTTATTTTTCATGCATTCAAATGAGATTTTGACCAGCTGGAGCCTAATTGCGCCCTGACATTGCTTCAAGCAAACGCATACTGAAAACAACGCACCTGCTGATTCAAACGTGAGAAAGTAAGAGCAACACACTTAGGGGCATATTATCTAAAAAGTGCGCTAAACATCGCAAAGCGTGTTTAGCGAGCACTTTTTTATCGCCGGCTATCGTCGGAATAATTTGCCATGCTAACGCTGTATTAGCGACATTTAGCGCTATGGCGATAATTATTCCAGCCATAGCGGTGTTTTCCATGAAACATCGCTGGTTTTCCAGCGATGTTTCATGGAAAACGGTGATAACCTTGCTGATACGAGCCTGTGGTCGTATCAGCATAATCCACCCCCCCATGTTAGATATGGCTAACACCTGCTAATTGCAGGTGTTAAATAAATGGCGATGACCCCGGTTAGCGCGACTTTTCACGTCGCTAACTGGGGCCATGGCCACCTTGCTAATAGGCGATAGGCCTGTTAGCGGGTGTTTCCCAGGTTTGTTCGTCGGGAACGCCCACTTTGCATGTCATTAGCGATAAATATCGCTGACATGCAAAGCGGTAAAACACGGGCGCTAATGCCCGAAAACTGTCTCTAACTGCTGTTAGAGACAGTTTGCTGATAGGGCGATAAGAATATCACCGCTTTAGCGGCAAAAAGTGCCGCTAAAGCGGCGATAGTGCCCTTGCTAATATGCCCCTTACTTCTCCCCACAAAGCCCTCTGGGCTCCACGCGCAGTGCAGCGGGCATGGTGACCGACAGACATGCGGCTCCTCGGAAGAAGAAGAGAGGATATGGTAGGACGGAGCTGCCGGAAGGACAGCCTCGCGTCCAGCCTTCCCGTCCGGCCGTCCCTTGGAGCACAGCTGACTCTGACCTGGTATCAGAGTCCATCGGGGGCTGCAGCGCGGGATCACCGGAGAGCGGCCGGGCCAGCAAGGACCTCTGCTGCTTCCAGAGGGTAGGGCAGCTTACGGGAGCGCGGTGACTCAACCCGTGAGCCGACGTCTGACTGCGCATGCTTCTGCACAGACACTCTACCATCCTGTGCCAGCTCTCTACTCCTCCTCAGTGCTGCCGGACGATGTAACAAGCATGCCGACGTCTGACTGCGCATGCTTCTGCACAGACACTCTACCATCCTGTGCCAGCTCTCTACTCCTCCTCAGTGCGGCCGGACATTGTAACAAGCACAAACGACTTTAAAAATAAGCCTTTGCAATGCAATAGGACTTGCATTTACGCGAGACCTACTGCATTTGAAACGGGAGTGCGTGCGGGCAAAAAGGCACGAACGGGGGGGGTGGTGTTGGGCCGAGAAGTCACGGACTGCGGGAGGGGACGGGGGGAGTCACGGGAACAAAATAGTGTTGACAGTAAAGGGGACAGTAGCCATGGAAGGGCACAAATGACGACATGGACGTCAGGAGGAGGGACTAACAAGCCTAAAACCAATGGGAAGGCAGCATTTAGGACCTAAGCCAATACAAAAGATGGGCGGAGAGTGGGCGGAGCTTACACAGAGCTTCCACGCCATACTCAATACTGCATGCCTCGCTAAGCGAGTAGCGCATGCGCTGCAACGCTAGGCTTGACCTAAAAAAGGATACAAATCAATGGCCCTATTGGATCTTTAGCTCTGCATTGCTAAAATGACTTCTGTGACGTTGTAACATAACCTGTTTCGAGGTTTAACCAGTCTGACTGGTCCCCTAATCATTTCACTCTAGCCGGGTCATTTTTGGCTCGCAGGTAGTTTGTGTCTTTCATATCCCATCACGTTTTAGGTGAGGTGGCCAATTGACAAACTCCAAATCCCTTTTAGCCAGTGCTTTAAATGGGCCGGTACTCACCGGTACTGAGTACTGGCACTGCTCAGTTTTCTCCCCCTGAGTACCGAAACTTCTTTTTGGGCAAGGAGAGTACTGGTACTCCCAGAAGCAGCAGTGCTCAGGCCCTGAAGTACGGGTATGTGCAACGCAAACAGTACTGAAAATGACCCTTTCAGATGAAGAGTGTTTATGTGCCGCTCTGACAGGCAACAGGTTGTGTATTCCCTCGCTGGGTTGCTCCTGCAACGTTAGGTTAGGTTAGCTTCGCAACAAGAATGAGGATGTGGCCAGAGCTGCCGACTGCGGAACTGGCGAACCAGGTTCGAATCCCGATGTCGGATCATCATTCTGTGATTCTGGGCAACTCACTTAACCAATGGTGCTTTAAAAAAGTAAGCTTTAATGAAAATGTTCTGAATGTCATTTAATGCGCTCTGATGTCCATGTGCAAAATTTGCGCAATATCAAACTGCCAAAAATTAGGCCTTGCACGTATAACATAGAAGCTGATGCTTGCATGTCTCCTAGTGTACATGTTGGGAGTTGAGTCTTCCTTGACCTGGTAAGGAGGTAGTGAGCTGAGACACAGAACACATAAATGGGACCGCAGCCACATGTATAACAAAAAATTAATTTAAGGTTGCCTCAAATGCGGACTTTAATTTTCTTGAATGTATGAGTATGTGCCTATGCCCACATGTAGTGGCAAAGCTGGAAGAGACACGCTGGCACTTACTGCTTCTCATGCCAATTCCAGAAGCAGAAGGATTAGAATGTGGGTCTCATGGTGACAGTTTGACAACTATCGAGACTACACCCTCTCTGCAGTACTACTAGTGCCAATATCGGCAACACACCCCACCCGCAAACACAGCAATCTCCTAATAACAAAAACACTCCAGACACCTTGTTTGTGGAGAAAACATTTGCATAGGAAATATGCCAACATGGTGGGTCAACTTACGGGCGATCCAAGGGCAGGCAGCAGAGACACCCCTAAGATGCCCTGCCCACCTGAAGAGCCAAATTGCACCGTGGCCCTAACCAATCGGTGCTCACCATTTTGGGGGATTACCCCTTACATCATGTGGACCACCAGTCCACCCATTTACTCACGCCCCTTGAGGGGGCGGAGCGTATCCAGGCAAGCCCCCGGTCGCTTAGGTTTACAACCGCCCGCAGGACTAACGGGGCGCTGTCGTTCCTCCAGGGTCCTGCCGTAAGGCCTTCCTGTGGTTGTTTGGCATTTGCACCCTTGTTGTGCTCCTGAAGAGGGTACCCCTATGTACCATTCAGCCTCTGGATCGCCCTGTAACTCCACCTGCAACACAAATTAATAAGTAAACAGCCAACCTAACCCAACCACCCTCCAGCAGCCACGCCGGGTAAGCGGTAGGGAGGGAAATGGCGTGAAGGCTCAGCGCAAAAGGGAGCACCAGGTGGGCAGGAGAGGAAATATATACCTGGCTCCCCGCCCACTGGCGTGTCGGAAATGATGCAGGGTGCGCCGGACCCAGAGAGGGTCCAAACACTAGAACGTATGTCGTGTGCCTTCATGTAGCACTAAGGTGGCCGCCCTCCTATGGGGGCCCCCTACCTGGGCCACGGGCAGCCACATAGTGCTAATATCGGCAACACACCCCACCCGCAAACACAGCAATCTCCTAATAATAAAAACACACCAGACACCTTATTTGTGGAGAAAACATTGCTGCAGGTTTATTTGCATAGGAAATATGCCAACATGGTGTGTCAACTTACGGGAGATCCAAGGGCAGGCAGCAGAGACACCCCTAAGCTGCCCTGCTCACCTGAAGAGCCAAATTGCACCGTGGCCCTAACCAATCGGTGCTCACCATTTTGGGGGATTACCCCTTACATCATGTGGACCACCAGTCCACCCATTTACTCACTCCCCTTGAGGGGGCGGAGCGTATCCAGGCAAGCCCCCAGTTGCTCAGCTTTACAACCGCCCGCAGGACTAATGGGGCACCGTCGTAAGGACGCTGTAAGGACTTTCTGGGGTTGTTTGGCATTTGCACCCTTGTTGTGCTCCTGAAGAGGGTACCCCTATGTACCATTCAGCATCTGGATTGCCCTGTAACTCCGCCACAGCTCTGGGTGTGGCCCCCGTCACACCCAGGGACCCCCACAAAGGCAGGCATACCTACTTACACCCGGCTGCTTCTAGGGCATCACCCAGGTCAAACAAAAACAGGTCCATGCCCACTCTAGACAAATGAACCCCATCCTCATCGAAACATCCCGTGGACTTGGCATGCATGAGGCCATGCCTGATGAAACCAAAACCCCTCTGTTCAGTGAATTTGCGCATGGCGCTGTTTACTCTCCTGCAAGAGATTTCAACGGCCTCTCCCGACCTGGCCCCTTGCCAAACTAAACGTGGGGTAATATCAGACCACCATAATTCACATGCACCCAATTGGTTGCTCAACTTACACAAAGAGGATTTCATTGCTTGCAGCAGGGCCTTCCTACCCATGAAAGTCAAGTCACTGCCTCCCAGGTGTATGACCAAAATGTTGGGAGGGGATTCGCCCCCGCTAGTCTGTGCCGCAGCTTCTTCAGCAAGCTGTGCCAGCGCATGCCTGGGAACCCCAACCAGACTATCTCAGTGAAGGAAATCCCATGCCTCCAATTCCTGCTTTCAGCCCATCGCGCCACTCTCATGATGTAAAAATGGCCAATCACCCAGACCTTTGATCCTGGCAAAATAAAGAAATGCAGGGTTGCAAAACACATTTATTGAAACACTGCACACAATTCTATAAATACTTCTCAAGATTTCACATAGTTTGCACAGAAATTTCACTGCACACATCTTAACACATGGTGCTGCACAAGGTTGCACTTAGTTTACTCAGAATTCGCACCGCACACAATTAACACATGGCGCTCCACAGCGCACTCAGCCCTTTAAGGCTTTACGGGCGGATGTAACGCTTGAAACACTGGGATTCCCATCGCCCAACCTGCCTGATGCGGTCCGGTGACAAGTCCACCTTAAATGCTGAAGTTGCCTGCTAGCCCGTCACCGTCTGACAGTGATCTATAAATGCTGAGTCACCCTGTTGATGTCCCCACCCTAGCGTGCGTGGCCCAGTGCCAGACACCTGTTAATGTATACCAGAATGCAGATAAGTGGATGGTAAAGCTCCTGGGTGGTACAGAAACCCATCCCATTCTAACTGCGGACTTACCGTACTGATGTACCACCCTGGCGTGTATTGCCCAGTACCTGAGTTCTGATACAGATATTGCCGGGATCGAGACGAGTAAATTTGAACTGCTTGAGAACCATGCCCCCCTTTAGGGCAACCACTCTTGCACCACCTGGTAGGACCAGCCAGTCTCTAACTCTAAGTGAGGCGTCCTGTGGTACACCTGGTTATGCTGAGCGCACATTCCCATTAACTGGCCACTAAGTTTGCACCTCACCCGATTTATTGATACAACTCCCTTGAACCAATATTGTGTCATAATCCAGTACCCATGGGTACTTGCCTTTTGTGCCTCACCAGGTCAGTCCCTTGATTAGTTTACCCGTATTAAAACTTGCAGTATCTACGCACTTTCTTTTCCTTCTCCGACTGTACCACGGAGGAGTTTGCAGCATAAGTCCCAGAGTTAAAATTAATTGGAAATAATGCAGTAAATGTCTGGGCATGTACTCCCCTTCAACCTCTACAGCTGGGATGCCAGACTAGATCTGCTAGCTGGGATACCTAAATTGCTCCCCCTCAGTGGGGTAGTAGTTGTAGTAGATCTAAAAGTTGTCAACAGCGAGGGCCGTGCTGCATGAAAACCCATATGTGCCCCTAGTTTGCTCTTGTGACACCTCTGTTAGCTGGGCTAACCCATCAGCCCCTATCCGGTTGCACTTTGGCAATTCAAGGCGCTGACCCGCAGGGGCCCTTTTGCAGGGCTGTGTGTATGCGGCCATGGATGACTTGAAGTAATCAGCTTAGTGTGGTTGGGTTGTCAACGTTGCCTGGCAGTAGAGCAATCCTTTGCCCCAGCAACTCCCTACAAGATGCACCAGTGCAAGTGGAGAAGAGTTACATCCCACCCGCCTTACTTTCCTCTCTTCCAGTTATCTGTGTATAGTGCTTGTAGGAGCATAACAATTGTGTATAGTGAAGCGCACGTGCTACCATAGGCGTGTTGGCGCTGAATAAGAGATGTTGGTTACCCCACTCACTGATACTCATTTAACAACCTCAGGGCGGGAAAGGTTGACAAACCCAACGGGGTGAGATACTATGACCCTGAGGTCGAACCTAGCAGATAAATCGGTCCAAGGTTTCTTTGCCATTCCCATGACCCCTCCTATGCCCTTTTGAGCTCACCCTTTAACCTGCCAGTTGCCATATGGCTGACACCCCGGCAGTACCTGTCAGACCTATTTATCTTTCCTATCCTTGCAGCATGGCAACACTCACTCCTGCAGATGCCTTGGTGTGCGAGCCTCCGCTGCTCACACTAGATAATTCAGAATTATATGAAATGATTCAATACAGTGTATATGGACGGTGCACCGGCAAATGGAAGTTCCACCCGTACTGTAATTGTGAAACCTCTTGGACACTTCAGTCATCTTCACCCTGAAACGGTACAGCAATCCGCCTTGGTCATGAAAACCTTAATAAGCACATTTACCAAGGACATACCTTGAAAAGTTTGAGGTGGGGCAGCTGACGAACCCAAGACCTAGGCAGTATGCACGGAGGGAATGGCTTTCCTCAGCCCTAATGACCAGAGAGACGCATCAAACCCGAGTAGACACCTGGAGGCATGACAACCTGCACCAAAATCTGCCTCCCCCTGCTCCTGAACTGGGAACATTTTGCATGGAGGTAACAACCCCTCCGCCTCTGAAACTCTATGTGAAATCAGCTGGCTGAAGCTGCAACTAAATTGCATTCCAAATGTTTGCCCAGGACTATAGAGGTCGATTTTATTCCATTAGTCAGAGCCTGGGTGATTTAGGGGTGGGTGGGGAGACTCATACCTGCCTTTTAAAACCGACTTATTGCCTAAACCACTTGGTGACACAGGTTGCAGAAAATGCCCCTTCCCATCTCTAATTCTAGCCAATTGAAGAATGCACTTATGTGGCATTTGTCTGCAGAAACCTCCAGATATAAAGCATGAGACCATCTGGCCCTTTACGGGATCCTGGAAACCAGAAATGGCGGACCAATGTCCAATGTGCGCTCTACTATGCCCATCGGGCCTTATGCATTCTAGGTCAGCGTGATAAACCCTGCTATGATGCCCCCCAAAAGAACAGCCAGCTGTAGGTCTCAACAGACAGGTGAAAACATATCCCAAGCCTGCTGCATGGAAATAGATTATGCTTGTGTTGCAGTCAGGTGATCAATGAGAGGTGCCATTGCCCATGCTACTGGGACTTGAACCCTTGGCTTGGCGGGGCCCGTGACACCATATGCTGAAGACCTTGCCTCTGAGCTGCAGGTCCTGGATGCAGCAAGCAGCATTCCTTAGGTCTGAATAATAAGACATACTGATTGCGCCTGTCAGGGCACTCTGAGCCACTAAATTTTGGAAGCATATATAGAAGTATTTACTTTGGAAGCTGAAGCTCGGCCTCTTATGGCGCGATGTGAGTTCGTTGACCCATATGGCGCAATGATAATATGACATTCCATTATTCTAATAATAAAATGGAGTAGCTTTAATACCCATGCCAGTGTGCGACTGGGGGGGGTTGCAGTGGACATGCTGACAACGAATCTACCCATGCTCAATCTAGGTTTGCTAAGCGTCAGGTTCTATCCTAAGAACTCCGCAGTCCTTATGCCTGTACGCTGCAAGGGGTTAACTTATGGCGCTGTTTAATATCGCTCGACGATGATGTTACTTGGAATTAAAATGGGGGTCTGATAGCAGTCCAACTGCCGGTCCTGGTCAACGCTTCCCCTAGGCCAACCTCCGATCTCTTCTAGACTGAACCGAAATCACCTGATTTATCTAGACCTGACTGGCATGGCGGACTATTAGGAGTATTTGCCCTCTCTGGCGACCTAGAGAAATAATTAGCAAAGGAGATGCAATTCTGAACCGGTAGCTGACAATGTTTCTTATGCCTGCAAATACTCCGCTCAAAGCAACCAGCAAAACAAGGGTTTCCATTGAAAAAAGGCGGTACCAACAGGCAGCCAATTCCTCACTCCGCCACTCAGTTCCCCCTGGCAGAAATCAACTGAGAATGACCGCTGACAACGGAGGGGTGGGGGGGGCTGAACTCCCAATGGTCCCCGCTAACTACGGGCGCATTGCGCACAAGAGGAGGCCGTGATGAAAACGCAAGGATGGTGGAACATACACAAGATATAAAGGGGGGCCTCCTCTGAAGGAGAGGCTCCCAGCCAGCACTTCCACTTCCCGTCTGCAGGCAAGCCACCAACGCCGCTGTTCAGAGAGGCCCAGGTAAAAGCTAGCTCTCAGCAGACCCACGCTTCGACGAAGACCTTTCAGGCTGGAAATCACACTCTGTATCGTGCCCAAAGCACCGGGCCATACGTAGAACCGCACTGACAAGCCACACACCATGCTTATTAGCACCCGCCGCATGATGCAGTAAACTGAAAGCTACACAAATGCTGCAACCTTGTGCGACGCACAATGTAGGAAGAGCCACCACACTATGCAACCATTCAATCAACATCCCACCCACGCCTATGCGATGCCACCTTCTCTTCACACTGTTTGTACTGTGGAATAATATTTACGCTGGATATAAACATATAGTCACCCCTGCTCCAATACTGGTCCGAACATTTCACATACTATGGGACGAAACCCTACCAAGGCCTCTTTGCCAATGGAACAAAACCATTGCAAACCAAGGGCCTGTGACTGCCCAAAACCCAGCGCTCTCACGGAGCATGTAGCGTCTGACCAAATGACCATCCCACACAAGAAACCGGCTCCAGTCCACCGCTGCACCAGAAAGAACAATCAATCGACATCTCCACAATGGGGGGGCACGGCAGCACCACAAATCGGGGCTGTGGATGCACTGCTTCCAGCAGGAGCCAACTTGGCTGCCTCATAGCAGGGCCAACCAGCAAACAAACAAACCATTAGTCGAGTTTTCTACCTGCTGCTTTACTCCGTGTAGATTACAAAAGCACCTATTTCCTGAACACGGCTAGCCCTTTGCTTCTGGCTCTACCGGCTTACATTTCAACCACTGTGAGTAAAGCCAAGATTGCTCCTGCGCCCCTAGCTCATCTTGGAGGGAAATTTCAACTAAACCGACATTGTTAGCCCCTTCCCATTGCTGCAGGGCATAACGTTCTCTCAGCAAACGCACCCGCCAAAGCCACACCGCCTCTGACCTGACCTCTCTGGCCCACCTTGCAGAACACTACTACAAGCACCTTCTGATGAAAACCTCGCTGAGGTTGCAGTGGGTTGCAAATAAATGTGATACACTGACTAAGCAAGTTTACCGGTCACCAACTGCTCATTGTCCTACATGTGGAATACGTTACACCCATAATACCGGGATTTCTGTAGCTTGCCTAATCAGTCACTCCTGCGATCTTTAGGTGCTGCTCCTAGGCACGGGGAGATTGGCTGCGTTTCTCACACTCACAGGATGTTGAGCCGACACTGAGACTCGAACCGGGATTCCCCGCTCCAAAGAGGCTCGAACCGGGATTCCCTGCTCCAAAGTCAGCACTTTTGGCCGTTATGCCACTTCCTCTCCTCTCACAATACGTTTCCCTAAAGCACTTAAAGAGTACCCTTTCAGAGTGCCTATCAAGTTTGCAGGTTTTTGCCAAATACCTAGGGAAAGAGGCATAAATTATATTCCCTTGACACTCAAACGCTCATGTGATTAAAACCAGCTGGAGCCGTCCGTGGAAAATTTAGGCTAACTCGCACTGAGCACGTTTCCATCCGCCGGCGCTGAGTAAGCATGATATGCCACACCAAAAACACTGCGCTCCAAGAACGCGATACCTTTTGACTACAGAATAACAACCCTGCCTCGGAGCTGCAGCTCCAATGCATAAAGTGTGCCACTCATACCCATAGCGCCAGGCATAAATTTACGCAGACAGCCTACAAACAACCTGGCAGCCCTGTCCGAGGCGCGTTTCCAACAGGCTTCCTGATTTACCCCCTGGCCGAAATGCCTCATCCTGCCAATGCCCAGCGTCCTGCCTGTCAACCACGTGGCACCTCACAACGCTCGGTTCGACCTGGCTGCCAAATTCTTTGAAATCAACTCCTAACCTTATGTATTAACGCATGCCTATACAATGAAACGCCCGGCCTGACTCGCGCCCCCTTGCACCGTACATAGAGCGCAACCAGGTGAATCCACCCCCTCGCACTCAATCTCGGCATCGGAAGCGTCACATCTGTTCCAAGCAGCAAGTCCACCCGGGGGAGGGGGTGGCTCCATCCCGGTTCTCCATGCTGTGCCCATCAGCACCTCACAGTGCATCAGCGCTAAATGAGGAGCATAAACAGGCCCGCAGGGGCACATAACACATTGCTCTGGACCCGCTGACAGATGAGCAGAACGGACAGCCGCGAGGTGCCCAACAGCCAGGTGTGTGGGAAAATACACAAGGACAGTAGAAAAGCCAAGCCCGGTCCCTGCGCGCCCCACACCAACTGCCAAATCAACACTGAATTCTGTGGGCCATGTGTCCTGTGGCCCGATGCGAAAACTCGAAGGTAAGGGGCCTCACAACTCACCGCTGGACATTAAGCCCTCCGGCAGTCTGGCCCGTGACTACCAACTATCATGGCCTTTCCTCCCCCCTGCCAGGCCCACCAATGCGAACCATGCACACCTCCTTCATGCAGGCAGGAGCGGATGGGGAGGATGAGCTGACAGTCCCTCCTTCAGACCTCCATCTGAAAGCAAAAGCCCGCATTCCGTAACCTAATGACAGGGCTTAACAATTACATCGGAAGACATTTATACATAGTCTCGTCCTACCCAATGTAGCCAACGAAGGGACAGGGACACGGACCCAACCCCGCAACAGCGCGCGCGCCTTCCCCTCTGTGCTGAAAACCGGAGAAACGCTCCACAGCACCGTGTCTACAGACCTCGACGCCCGACCTCGCTGGTGAGCCACAACGAACAAAGCACGCATCCAATCATTCCCAAAACCGTGAACATGGGGACATCACGGGGTGCAGGGCAGGGGCTTTGCGCACCTGAACCCTGTTACACTACGCTCACCTCCTAACACGCGATTCACGCAACCCGCGGCTCATCCTCTGCACCCCCGATGTCCACCGTCCAACACGTGAAGTCTCATCCAACGCCATTCGCGACCAAACGGTGTGAAGGCTCAGCGCAAAAGGGAGCGCCAGTTGGGCGGGAGAGTAAACATACCTGGCTCCCTGCCCACTGGCGCGCCGGAAATGACGCGGGGTGCGCCGGACCCAGAGAGGGTTCAAACACTAGTACGTATGTCGTGTGCCTTCATGTGGCACTAAGGTGGCCGCCCCCCTATGGGGGCCCCCTACGTGGGCCGCGGGCAGCCACAATCTTTAACTTTTTGTTGTGCTATACGATGTTTGATTGAATGGTTCAAAGTTCACCAACCTCTGATCCACTCTGAAAAATGTGGCTATTGTTAAATGCCTGGCTCACAGCCACGCCCCCAGCCACGCCCCTAACTGCCCACCCAGTCTAATTAGTGAGTACCGGCACTTCATATTTCCCATTAAAAGCACTGCTTTTAGCACAATGGCTTTCACATTTGTTCAACCAAGCTACATCTTCCAATCAGTAGGTTGCATCACACTTCCTCTCAGAGGAAGGGGCTTTACAGACTTAGAGAAACCTTATCGCCATGGGCCAGGTCAAAAGTTTCTAAGAAGGGTAGGGCTTTTCCTTGATGTCTGAAGCAGAGCTTCAGAGGAGTGTAGACAAAGAAAATAAATCTATGCAAGGCTTACAGCTACCGTTTTAGATATCTGCATTGGAAAGCATAAATACTGCTTTACAGTAAGGCACCTTTGTGAGGCAGGAACAGGGTAACACTGTCGTACAACATAGGGGACAACTTTAGCTTGATTTACTCAGGAACCTTAGACAGTCACAGTTGAGTTCACCCTTGTGAAAACTGCTACAACCCTACTTTGGGGAGAGAACTGAAAAGAACAGAGAAGAAGGGGACAGACTACTTGCTGAGGAAATCTCACTTGTTTGGAGAACTAGGGGGAGCATTCTTCCAGCCAAATCCGGAATCTCTGAACCTGGAAGTTGTTACAACAGCTAAAGAAGCTAGCTACTTGATGACCCACCAGGATAAAAAGGTATAGGTCCTGAGCGGGGTGCCCACCGGTTGTTGGTACTTCTGTCCTGAGTTTGGAGAGTGTGCATAATTTTGATGATAAAGGGAGCTGTGTCAGCCTGGGAGCTGAACATTTAACTTTGGACCTGACTGGAAGTTGTTTAAAACCTTTCTACAACTTATACCTGTGGTCAAGTGTTCAAGATATATAATGAACGTGTGGGGACATTTGGTGCGCCCGGGTGCCTGTAAACTGGGGTTATTTAGGGGATGGTCCAATCTCCAGGTGTTGCATGCACATGTGTGCGCAGTCCATGTGCATATGGGGTCAGGGTGGGCTAGAAGATCCCTGCAGATGGCTAGTGATCCAGGCAGTAGATCACTGCCCACTGCAGGGCACAGGGAGCAATGCAGAAATAGATGAAAATAGTACAATGTGCTTGAAAGAGGGGTATGATCATCTGACTGAGTCACAAACATTTCACCTACACATACAGAGTTTGATCGCTCAGACAGCCAGTTTCTGTCATTTGTGTTGGGTACGATGGGCTCAGCGAATGTTTGCTAACATAGGTGCAAGACCAGGGAGAATCTCCATCCTCCATCCTCTGTCTCTAATCAAATCAAATCAAATCAAATCAGGGACATTTGTAAAGCGCTCATATCACCCGAAGGTCTCATGGCGCTCACAGGCATCTCCAACTAAAAACAGCTAACAAAGGAAACAGGGGGTCAGTTGTCAAAAGACCATGTTTTTAGTTCCCTACGAAAACGCTGATGATCAGCAATAGTGCGAAGATGTAATGGCAATTTGTTCCAAAGAGTGGGGGCTATGAACGAAAAAGATCTTCCTCCAATTCTAGTTGTACGAATTCTAATGGAGGTAAGAAGGTGCCTATTGCTGGATCTGAGGGGCCTGTTTGGCTGATGCCATTTAAGCTTCTTTTTCCAGTAGCCAGGGCCACTACCATACATGTTTTTATGTACTAAACAAAGAATCTTAAAACGCGTTCTCTTTCTGACAGGCAGCCAGTGGAGTTGCTTCAGGTTAGGCGCAGATGGAGAGCCCGATGGAAGATTCAGAACCAGCCTAGCTGCAGTATTCTGTAGAACCTGCAGTCTAGATAAGAGATCCTCATTTATTGATGATAGTAAGGCATTACCATAGTCCATGCGATTAATAATCAGTCCCTGAACTAATGGTTTCCTGGCTTCCATGGGAATCCATTTAAAAACTTTACGCAGGTTGCGCATGATACCAAAACAGGAGCCGATTATGTGGTTCACCTGATTTTTCATCGATAGTTTACTATCGATTTGGATTCCTAGATTGCGAACCGATTGTTTGGGTGTTGGACTAGGGCCAAGAGTTGCAGGCCACCAGTCGTTTGTCCAGTACTTTTGTGCATCCCCGAAAAATACTATCTCCGTTTTGTCACCATTTAGCTGTAGATGGTTTTCATTCATCCACATATTAATGTGGATCATACAGTCTTTAAAACGAACCTTGGTGTCTATGGGATTCTGACCAAGGGTGACCAGAATTTGAGTGTCATCGGCATATGACATTACGTCAAAGCCGTATGATCTGATCACCCTGGCCAGAGGTGTCACATAAAGATTAAAGAGTGTAGGGCTAAGAATGGAGCCCTGTGGCACTCCCATCATGACTGGCCTACTACAGGTACTAATATCGCCGACCTGGACAGTAGTGACTCGGTCCGTTAAATAACTCCTGAGCCACCCCAGGGCCTTCCCTCTGACACCAATCTCCCGAGCCGTTGTATTAAAATGCTGTGGGAGATGGTGTCGAAAGCCGCCGACAGGTCTAGTAGGATAAGAATAGAGGATTGTCCTTTATCCAGTGATAGTCTAATGTTATCTATTACCTCTACCAGCGCTGTTTCGGTGCTATGGGCGGCCCTGAAACCAGACTGAGAGAGGTCCAATAGATGGTTACTCTCAAGATGGAAGATAAGTTGTTTATGGACCAAGGATTCGAGTACTTTCCCAAAGTATGGGAGCAGTGAAATCGGACGATAGTTGACCAAAAGATTGGGATCTGCAGTAGGTTTTTTAAGATAGGTCTAACTCTGGCGGCTTTCCATATTTTGGGAACTGTTTCTTGAGCCAATGAACGATTGAATAGCTCGGTGATGCTTTCAAGAAGGGTGGGAGCAATCGTCAGTAGGAAGCGTGGTGATACAGGGTCAGCTGGTGAGCCAGATTTTATTTTTAACATGGCTTCTGTCACTTCGGCAGGACTAAACTGGGAAAATTCCTCCAGAACAGGAGGCGGGCCTGTTTGTAAGACAGGGTCCGTTTCCAGGCTTTCGATTGAAGCTTCTTGAGATGAAAAGGAGCTATGTATTATATTTATTTTGTCGTCGAAGAATTTGGAAAGGGAATCAATCCAATCCTGCGAATTCGCAACCTCAGTCTTTGATTGAGGGGACATAAATTCTTTTAGGACCTTATAGAGCTCCTTATTAGAATTTGCCGCTTCATCGATGCGATTTAATAGAAACACTTTCTTTGCCTGTCTAATGCTCTCCATGAAGTTACGATGAATACGTTTGTATTCTCTGTAATCTGAAGGATTTTTACTCCTTCGGCCAATCTGCAAGAGTGTTTTATTATTTTCAATTGCTCTGTAAACCACGGAGCAGTTCTGGATCTGATTTTCACCTTGGTGAGAGGAGCGATTTTATCTAGAACCTGAGTTATTTCTTCCTCAAATGTAGTTACCGTCAGGTCAATACTTTCAGCCTGATCTTTTAAACATGGCCTAAAAAAGGTTGAAAAAGAGCAGGCCGTGACCTTTCGCCAGGACCTACGCCATATCAACTCATTCTTGAGCTCGATTTTTCCTATATATGCTGGAATAGAAAACTTTAGAAGGTGATGATCTGACCATAATAATGGGAGGGAGGGTTCAACTGTGACACCTGAGAAGTTTGTGAATAGCAAATCAAGAGTGTGTCCCGCAGAATGAGTTGGACCTTTTACCATTTGGACCAGCCCCAAAGTATTCATTTCAGTAATAAGTTGGTTAGTGTCTACATCAGTCAAAATCTCAGCATGATAGTTAAAATCTCCTATCAGAAAAAATGATCGGTAGCAAGTACATGTGGAGCTATCTGTTCACACAAAATGTGCGTAAAATCTTTCTTCGGGCCAGGAGGTCTATATACAAGAGCTCCTCTCCATGGCCCATGAGAAATACCATCAATTCTAAAAATACATAATTCAATCTGTTTGGTGCTCATTGAATCCAAAAAGATGATCTTAGTACCGGGACCGGTAGCTATGAGTAAGCCTCCTCCTCTCTTTCCCTTTCTGTCAACTCTAGTTATTTCATATTTTGATGGGAAGGCAATTGCCACATCCGGCGAAGCATATTCATGCAACCAAGATTCTGTTATGAAGCAGATATCAGGTGATTCTGCGTCCAAAAGGTCCCATATTTCCACTGTATGTTTAGGTATAGAACGAGCATTAAGATACATTCCTTTTAAAACCTTGGAAAATGTTGTATTATGGGTATTACGCGGTACTTGTAAAATGGTTGAAGACACATGCGTGGTTAAGCTAGTATTAGTCTGCTGGCATATATAATCAATGTCTTCCAGGATTACTGGTTTCGCCATGCAATCATAATTAATATTTTTTAGCTCTTGGCTCGAATATTGTTTTGGGTTCATTTTGTACGCTTACCCAAAGCGTAGCCCACGGAGCGAAAATCGGTGCATACGGTCCTGTCGACTATTGGCGGATTCGCGCGGACGAGCGCAGACGGGCTTGCCTTTGGCGCGCCTTTGGCGCGCCGCTGCGCGCGTCGCGCTAGTATTCGCCTTAAGTAGCCCTACAAGAGTGAATTGGCTAGAGCGCTAACACTGCTTCCGGTCTGGAGCACCGGAAGCGCTGAGAAGAGCCTACCTCCGTCCCTCCGCTCAATCGGCACAAGCCGCGGCGGACCGGGGACCGAGGCAGCAGTCTGGAGTGAGTGAGTGAATAATACACAGCCTAATCACGGCGCAAGTTAAAATTAAAAATATAATAAAGATGGAAACACAAGTTCAAAGTTAAAAACGATAGCCCTGCGGCTGTAATTACTTGTTGGAAGCCCGCTGCGCGCGTCGCGCTAGTATTCGCCTTAAGTAGCCCTACAAGAGTGAATTGGCTAGAGCGCTAACACTGCTTCCGGTCTGGAGCACCGGAAGCGCTGAGAAGAGCCTACCTCCGTCCCTCCGCTCAATCGGCACAAGCCGTGGCGGACCGGGGACCGAGGCAGCAGTCTGGAGTGAGTGAGTGAATAATACACAGCCTAATCACGGCGCAAGTTAAAATTAAAAATATAATAAAGATGGAAACACAAGTTCAAAGTTAAAAAACGATAGCCCTGCGGCTGTAATTACTTGTTGGAAGCCCGCTCCTCTTAGTGGCAGTGCAGCCAAGTCAGACTCTTCAGATTCTCAGCAGCAGGACAGGTAGGCAGAGCTTCAAAGAGGCCTTGGTTTAATTACAACCAAGAGGAAGTGTGCAATATGGCGGCACCAGAGCAGCAGCAAGGTGTCTGTACAGGTCCAACTCCTTTATATGATCAGTGAGCTGTTGGGCAGCTCCATCTTATAGCCTTAAAGATGGGCATTCGCTCAGTGCATTCCACAACTTTAAAGTTGCCAACTACTCAGTCTGGGTTCAAGTTTTCCTCTTCATAGAAGGGTCAGGGTTTTCAGGAACCTCTGTCTAAAAGTGCAAGGTCTGCAGGGTATCTTCCAAGGGCTTCTCTGATAGAAAGCTAAATATCCTCCCTACAGGCTACCTCAAGCAAAGGAAGGACAGGAAGGCGAAATGGTGGTAGTGTTGTCCTCCGTGGTCATCCTCCATCTTGCAAAGGCCATTCTTACATTTTGATAAATCTTTGCAAACATTTATGAGTAACTCTGACTTAGACATAACGGTAATGTTCACAAAGCCCTTTATCATGATTCACAAGTGCTAGTGTGGGGGGCACGTTGCGTCACCATTACATTGAATTAAAAAGTAAACATAGAATGGGTGCCATGTACCTGAGAGTCTGCATGCATATAACATGGGAAGGGTGCAAGGCAAGTCCCCTAGGTGCAGCTAGGTGCCCCCAAACTATAACTAAATCCTACTTGACAGGGTGACCTCAACAAAAGGTGGGGGTCTTTTAAAGGACAGAGCAAAATGCCATATTGACAAGAAGATACTGGCACCCTAGTACAAAGAGACGTCACTGATACCGGATATCATTTGCTGTGTGCATCATGGGTAGGAACTAGAAGACACAGGGACAAACACAGAATGGTAGGACAGGGACAGTAAGATAGGAGGCAAATTCCCCAGAAGTAAATGGTGTAAAACTGAAATTACCCTTCCTTGGTTTTGGAATAAGTGCCAATGTCCCTTCAACTCTTCTCTCGTGTTTCTTGATATGGAGTCCTCACCAAAAAGAGATATTTGAGTTGAGTGCCCGTGAGAGCATGTTAGCATTCACCTGCCATCATCCTCACATTGGTCATTTTAGCCTGGAATTCTTTCCTAGAGCAATTTTACATCTGGTTCTTTGGGAATAAAACTCTCTGGCTCTTCCCCTCGCACATACTTAAATCTGTGAGCTCCCCCTGCGGGGAGAGGCCCCTCTGCAGGAGCAAGGCTCTGGCTACAAGGAGAATATTTGCCATGATACTTATGAACACTATAGACCCTCTCCACAAGCATGCTGATGTGGCTTACTCTTGTAATACCCATAATTCTAGGAGTAAGCCAGGAGTACTCCTTTACTCCTGAAATTCACAAATAGAAATAAGTAACAATTGGAGGGGGCGTGGCTTGGGACACGCGGCGGATGGCGGTGCCGGGGTAGAGCTCCGGGACCTGGCGTGTTTGTGAGCACTTTCTGACCCCTCTTGCGGCTTCCTTATGCCCAGCAGGGGTGTGTGATGTTGCGGTGAAGCCCCGACGACGAAGCTTGAAGTTCACCGACCTTCTCTTCACTCGCGGAGCTCTTCTTTAGCTGACGGCTCCGTTCTCCTCAGAGAGCTGTCGGCCATTTGCATTTTCAGCGGTCATGCGCAATCAACGGTTCCAGTCAGGAAGGAATTAGTCTTTTCATCGGCAGCAGCACTTTCATCATTTTTTCTTCAATGCCCTTGCCTATGACAGTTTTTCATGTGTGAGTTTCCTGTTTTATGGGCTGTTTTCTATTTTATACTGCTGTTTGCTTGCTGAACATTGGATTTTCCTCACTTTTTTGCTGCAGAGGTGAATTTTTCCCCTCTTTGTGACTCGTTTTTATTACACTTTTGAAGTGTGGTTTATCCTTCTGGTGCTGAAGTGCTCTTCTCTGTTGACATTTGGCTTTACGAGTTATTACCCTATATTTCTGTCTCTGTATATTTATGGGACGTCTAAGAAGAGCAAATAACCCATTGTTAACACCTACTCATAAGTTTATCAAGAATTCTACTCTGTTCTCAAAGTTATCTAATATGGAGGACTCTTTGGTCGCTATGCATAAGGGTAGCCCCTCCTCTGGGTCTAATAGTGCTCCTGCGTTGTCTACTGCTGGAAAAGCTACCACTAAACGCCTAAAAAAGGACCCTCCTTCTCCTACAAAATCTGCTTTACCTGTCTCAATGGAGCTTTTGCTGGAGGAAATACGCACGTTAAGGCCTTTTATGGAAGAAACCAATTCTAAACTACAAGTTCTTACTGATAAGTGGTCTCAAATGGAGGAAAGGCTGAATACAGCGGAACAGAGCATTACATCTCTTGGCTCAGCTGTTGGCAAGATTCAATCTTTTCAAACCCAGGTCTCCTCCCTCCACCAACAAGTCGAAAATCTGGAAAATAAAAGCAGAAGGAACAACTTGCGCCTTTATGGTTTGCCCGAGGAGTCGGAAGGCTCGGATCCTGTATCCTTTTTTAAGTCCTTTCTTCCCAAGCTTTTACATCTGTCTGAGGACACCCATCTTAACATTCAAAGGGCTCATAGACTGGGACATCAGCCAGCATATGTTTCTCCTGCACACAAGCCACGAGGAGTTATTATGTATCCTCTCGAAAACACTGACCTGCTCAAAGTTCTAGCTGCTGTTAAATCTCGTATTTCTTGGTCAGGCAATCCTCTTTTTTTCTCCCAGGACTATGCCAAATCTACTTCTGACGGATGCAAAGAGTTCCTCAACTTAAGGCCTGTTCTTCGTCTACTTGGTGCTCGTTTTGGCTTGCTACATCCGTGCCTATTTAAGGTTACCTATAAGAATAAGACTACTACATATGAGGATCCGATTAAACTGAAGAGCTTTATTAATGCTTGCAAAATTGAAACATGGACACTTCAGGACCTTCTTCTGCTCCTTGAGTGGTGTTCTTTTTATGTTACCTTTTCACTGTTATTAATCTCTAACTTTGAAAAGTTGAGCGTTACTTAATTGTCGAAGATAATATGTTCAAACTTTTTGTTACCTCCATATAAGATTCAGGGACTTTGTCTCCCTCGCTTTTCATAGTTATCATCCTAGCTTAATACTGTTTATTAATCCTTCTTAGCTTCCTTCCAGGTTTATCATTCGTGTTGTGGTCTTCCCCGTATTCTGTAGTATGTTTTGTGCTCCTCTCGTGCTCTTCCCATGGAACACCGACGCACCATCCTTTCCATGTGGTCTCATTCCCCTCCAATCTTCCCTTGGATCCTACTTCTCATAGGTATGTTCTATTCGTTTTCTCTTTTGTCACCATCGTACTATCTTCTACTTTATGGATCTTTCACTTTTTCTTGTTACTTTCATCTCTTGATCTTTTGTTTTTTCTCTCTTCTTTCTCTTTTACTCTCACCTAATTCTCGCTGTTTTTTCTTTCATGATTTTTTGGTACATATATGTCATGATAAGGTATATAATACTTTTCTATCTTGTTTGGTATGAATTGTTGTATTCTTTATTTTTATTTTTTAATAGTTATCCATGTCTTTGAAAATTGTTTCATGGATCGTCAGGGGTTTAAACTCTCCTATTAAAAGGCAGAGTGTCTTATCCCATTTGGCACACCTTGGTGCTAACATTGCTCTGATTCAGGAATCTCACCTTACGGAACACGAAGCTTTAAAACGTAAAAGAGGGTGGGTAGGTGATGTTTTCTTTTCCCCTGGGGATGGTAAAAGAAATGGTGTTGTCACGCTGTGCCATAAATCGTTGTGTGCTAAGTTGATTTCACAATTTTCTGATGAGGAGGGAAGATGGTTGTACACTAAATTGTCGATCGGAGGAATTCCAGTCTCTTTGTTAAATATACATGCCCCCACGATTCGCGATTCCCATTTTTGGTCTGACCTGAATCAGACTCATGCTAATCATTCTGATGAAAATTGTAGCCTAGCTGGTGACTGCAAACAGGTGGTTGATCCTTTTGTTGATCGTAACTCCAAAGTAACCTTTATACCAAATAGTGCCCATAAGCTTTTCATCAAACTATTAAACAATGGAAGCTTGTAGACGCGTGGCGTCTTTGCAACCCTACTTTAGGAGAATATACTTATTTTTCCCCTGTTCATCAAACCCAATCCCGTATTGATTATTTTTTTGTTTCCCATAATATTTCACAATCTCTACGATCTGCAGACATTGGGTCAATTTTAATTTTGGATCATGCTCCTGTTTCCCTTCATTTGGATCTTTCTCTGCATTCCCGTACTCCAGGTAGATGGCGCTTTAATAACTCACTCCTCCTGGACCCTAATTTTACTTCCTCATTTGAAGTATTTTTTCAAGATTATTTCCTTCTTAACGAAACAGAGGCCTTTCCATGTTATTTGGGACGCTTTTAAAGCAACAGCATGTGACTTTATCATTTCATATGTTGCTAAGAAGCTGAAGAGCATCGCGCGCTCATATGTCTGATCTTTTATCCCAGATAAAGAGACTGGAACACTCCTTTTATACCTCCAACTCAAAAGAATGCTTATCTGAACTTATACGTGCTAAACTACAGTTTAATAGAGTCCATAGAAAATGCTTCACTGTTCTTGTTAAAATCTAATGCAAAGTTTTATGGTGGTCAGAATAAGATGGGTACGTTATTTGCGAATTACCTTAAAGTTAAAAACAACAAATTTAATATTGACTCGATTATTGATGTAGACCAAGTACCGAAATATTTGGACTCCAAAATTCTCAATGAATATGCTCTATATTATAAGTCCTTGTATACACCTGAAATTAAGGCCTCCGATGTGGATATTTCTCAATTTGTCTCCTCTATTCATAGACCTGCTGATAAATGTATTGACCTCTCACTATTGGAAAATGATATTTCGCAGTCAGAATTACACACTGCACTAAATACATTAAAAAAGGATAAGGCCCCAGGTCCCGATGGCTTCACCACTGAATTTTACTCACACTTTGCTAAACTGCTTCTTCCCAAATTGTTAACTCTAGTATCCTCTTTCTTTTCCTCTGGTTCTTCTTCTGGTTCCTTCTTAGATGCCTTAATCTGTCTTATCCCCAAGGAAGGTAAGACCCTCATTTCTGCAAAAATTATAAGCCAATATCATTGGTCAATGTCGATTATAAAATTTTCTCTAAGGCTCTAGCCCTAAGACTCGATTCCTATCTCCCTGATTTGATTGGCAAGGAGCAATCTGGTTTTGTCAAAGGAAGATATCTCTCAGACAACACACGTCTTTTCTTTGGCATACTCTCCAAATCTCCTCTTAAAAATGAGTCGGTCGCAGCGATTGCCCTAGATGCTGAGAAAGCATTCAACCGTATTTATTGGCCCTTTCTTTTTCATACTCTTCGGTGGTTCGGCTTTGGCCCAAAAAATATTTCCCTTATCTCTCTTCTTTATTCTGCCCCAAGAACTGCTGTTTGTGCTAATGGTCTTATCTCCTCTTATTTTCCTTTGGCGAGGGGTGTACGCCAAGGTTGTCTACTTTCACCGTTTCTTTTTAATTAGCAACTAGAACCTTTTCTTTCCCGTATGCATCAGAACCAAGATATTAAGGGTTTTCTCTTTAATGGTCTACAGATTAAATTTGCTGCATTTGCGGACGATGTTCTTTTGTTCCTCTCACAACCTGCCTCGTCTCGCCCGGCATTTTTGCAGGAGGTTACTTCTTATAGCAAGGTCTCAGGTTATAAATTGAATAATGAAAAATGCGAAATACTGCCCTTGACTAAGTTTACCTTTAAAGAAGAGTTCTCCATGTCTAATTTCAAATGGAGCCCTCAACACATTAAATATCTCGGTTTGTGGTTCACCCCTTCGATTTCCTCTTCGGTTTTGCTAAATCTAGAGAAATGCATACACAAGCTCACCACTTTAACTACTAGATGACATCCTCTTTATCTTTCTTGGTGGGGTCGTTTGGACACCATAAAAATGATGTTAAGTCCCATTATATTGTTCTTTATATCTAATCTTCCGGTGTCCATACCCCTTACACATTTTAAGAATATTAATTCTATTCTCATCTCATTCCTTTAGAATCAGAAAAAAGCGCGAATGTCCTTACTCAAATTAACTCGTCCAAAATCAGAGGGTGGGGTTAAATTCCCGGATTTTCCTAATTACCATAAAGCCTTTCTTTTGCGTCAGTCATCCAGATGGCTCTCTGATCCCTTGCTACCTGGTCCATTATGGATGGATGTGGAGAAATCCTTTCTCCTTCCCTTCTCTTTCAAGGAATATCTATCCTTCACTCGCAAGCCACAATCTCTTTCTACCCCTATTCTTAAGCACTCATGTAGATTGTTGGATTCTACTTTATATATCAATTCTTCAGATATTGGTACACTTCTTAATTCCACCATTTGGCACAACAAATTTATACTCGTTAACAACAAACCCTTCTATTGGAAAACCTGGAGGAATAAAGGTTTAATCTGGGTGCCCCAACTTCTTGAACATGATACCTTCCTGACTTTTTCTCAAGCCTCTCGGCAATTTGATCTACCCCCAACTTTTGAGAGTAAATATAAAGTGTTGTATAATGCCCTACGCGTTGCCTATGAACAAAGTCAATGTTTCGTATCCGCAACGTCATCCGTCGGTAACCTCTGGTCTACTTTGCTGTACTCTTCTCCAAGAACATCTACTATTTAGTCCTACTTATCTGCTTCTGGTTCTAGTAGACCCAAGACAAAGGTGGAATTAGCCTGGGAATCTGACTTTGAGGTTGAGTGGCCGATTAATTTCTGGGCTAAAATCTGGGCTAAAATCAGAAAATCTTCTAGGGCAGCAAATACCACGCAATCTCTTTTTTTCATACATAACACTGTATTATTGATCCTACTCTTCTGCATGCAATACATCCAGACACACCGGACACTTGTTGGACTTGTTCTTTATCACAAGCTGGTTTAAAGCATTTACTCTTTACATGCCCTCTTGTGACGCACTTTTGGTTGCAAATATGGGCTCAAATTAATTCAATCTTTCATACGGAAGTTCCTTTTTCTATTCTTAATCTCTTTTTGGGTAGTATATCTGAAGCTTGGACTCCATCCTCTTTTGATATTCGTATTCTGGACTTATTGTTAGCAGCAGCTTTTCAACAAATCACTAAAAATTGGAAGGACTTCACTAAGTTGTCATTTCAAGCCTGGTGGAATGCGGTTTGCTATAATCATAGGCTGGACACTAACTACGTCTCTCCTGTGTCTCTAGCTTTGAAACGTCAGATTTTGTGGACCCCCATTACTCAATTTTCAGATAACAGCGCACATAGCTCCCTGGCACGCACACCGGCCCAACAGAAAGTTCCTAAATCCCCCTGATTTTCCTCTTAGTCTCACATAACATAACTAATTTTAATGATTGATAATCCATTTTTGTATATTATTACTTATACATGATATGTTTCCCTTTACTTGCTTGTATTACCAAATTCCTTTGTTTCTCATTTGACCTTATTCTTGTGTTTCATTATAAGATGATTGTATTATTTGGTACTGTATAATTTATGGATATTTTAATGTAATGTATTGTTTCTTACCTCTATGCCTTATTATGTTTTAAATAAACTTATTTTTTAAAAACTAAAAAAGAAATAAGTAACAATTACTCTCACACCAATGTTTGTCAATCGAGTCCTAAGCATTAACTTTATGGATAGCCTCGAACAAACATCTTTCACTGAAGGGGTTCAGCATAAAAAGTTTAATGACTGCTGGCTTAAAATGTTCTCCCTGTAACCCCTCAATGTGCGCTGACACGAAGTTGCAAGTGCAGCCTCTCTGTGAGCTCTCTGCACTGGTTTGTTTGGTGAAGTCTCCTATCGAGTGATGGGACGCAGAGCAGCTATCAGTTTTCTTATAAAATATTTACTTAAAGATCCTATTTGCAGTTTTGGGTGGATGTGTATTTGAAAGTATTGACCCCTTTCAGAGGGTCCAGGTGAACAGTAAACTGTGAAAATGTCTATTTTAAATACCTTATTTGCACAAGTCTTCTTTAATATTAGCATAGCATAGTGGCAGCCACTGAGTTAAAGAACAATGGTTGAACTTGTTCAGTCCACTTTGATGCAGGCACAGACCCAGGAACATCTGTGTGCAATAAATCAATTTTGGGATTTATGAAAATGTTGTTATTGGAACTGCTCATATGTGGGACTCCCAGGTGATGTCATATCTGGTGGAATGATTCCAACAGGGAACCTCCCTCAGCTATAATATCGTAAGGGAAACTGAAGACTACTTTTGTTCCACTCCTTGAGACCACCGCATTGAGAATGTCATTTCAAGCCTGGTGTAATGCGGTTTGCTATAATCATAGGCTGGACACTAACTACGTCTCTCCTGTGTCTCTAGCTTTGAAACGTCAGATCTTGTGGACCCCCATTACTCAATTTTCAGATAACAGCGCACATAGCTCCCTGGCATGCACACCGGCCCAACAGAAAGTTCCTAAACCCCCCTGATTTTCCTCTTAGTCTCACATAACATAACTAATTTTAATGATTGATAATCCATTTTTGTATATTATTACTTATACATGATATGTTTCCCTTTACTTGCTTGTATTACCAAATTCCTTTGTTTCTCATTTGACCTTATTCTTGTGTTTCATTATAAGATGATTGTATTATTTGGTACTGTATAATTTATGGATATTTTAATGTAATGTATTGTTTCTTACCTCTATGCCTTATTATGTTTTAAATAAACTTATTTTTTAAAAACTAAAAAAGAAATAAGTAACAATTACTCTCACACCAATGTTTGTCAATCGAGTCCTAAGCATTAACTTTATGGATAGCCTCGAACAAACATCTTTCACTGAAGGGGGTTCAGCATAAAAAGTTTAATGACTGCTGGCTTAAAATGTTCTCCCTGTAACCCCTCAATGTGCGCTGACACGAAGTTGCAAGTGCAGCCTCTCTGTGAGCTCTCTGCACTGGTTTGTTTGGTGAAGTCTCCTATCGAGTGATGGGACGCAGAGCAGCTATCAGTTTTCTTATAAAATATTTACTTAAAGATCCTATTTGCAGTTTTGGGTGGATGTGCATTTGAAAGTATTGACCCCTTTCAGAGGGTCCAGGTGAACAGTAAACTGTGAAAATGTCTATTTTAAATACCTTATTTGCACAAGTCTTCTTTAATATTAGCATAGCATAGTGGCAGCCACTGAGTTAAAGAACAATGGTTGAACTTGTTCAGTCCACTTTGATGCAGGCACAGACCCAGGAATATCTGTATGCAATAAATCAATTTTTGGATTTATGAAAATGTTGTTATTGGAACTGCTCATATGTGGGACTCCCAGGTGATGTCATATCTGGTGGAATGATTCCAACAGGGAACCTCCCTCAGCTATAATATCGTAAGGGAAACTGAAGACTGCTTTTGTTCCACTCCTTGAGACCACCGCATTGAGAATGCCTTATAAATTCATAGAGGATTGAATGCAGTTAGATATGTGCCGCTACCAGATGAGGAGTGGATTTTATAAACGTTTTCTTGTAAACATATCACTGCATGTAATTTGAATATATTTGGAAGAACCATGTGTTAACCTTTGCACATCAACGCTTTCTAAAGAAGCATTACCAAGTCCAACAGGCCCGGCATTAGCTGAAGACCCATTGGCCTTGCCAATGATTTTTGCAATGAAAATATTTTTGTCAAAAATTTAATTACAAAATGATTTGCATATTTGTCCACTTAAGCAAGGGGGTGCATGAATGAGTGGCCTTTTGGAAATTGTTTAAAAGTAATTCTCTTAGATAGCAGCCATGACAAGTACAGCTTGGGGTATTTGGTTAACTGAGCAAACTGGGCTATATTTGCTTGTGGCATTGTGGAAAACTTAGGGACTTATTTACAAGCCCCTTGCGCCACTGGTGCGTCACTTTTTTGATGCACCGGCGGCGAAGTGTGATGCTCCATATTTACAAGGCCACGTTAAGCCACACTGCGTGGCTTTTCGTATCCTTGTAAATATAGGCCCTTTTCATGCGGCACTTTGCATAAGAGGGGCGTTCCATGGGTATTGATGTGGGTGTTCCCATGAAACACCCAAGGATTCTGCCGCAGCATTCCCAGATTTACAACTTTTTGTATACCTGGGAATAAGTCAGAATCCTACGCCTCCCCAGGGGAGGCGTAAGGAGGCGCAACGAAGAGAAATACTTTAATTTCTTCTATTTTTTTCCTCTCTCTATGCGTGCCACATTCTGCAGCACACATAGAAAGAGGAAAACACCTCTCGAGATTGTTTTTGTGCAGGAAGGTGTTCTTTCCTGCACAAAAACAATCATCCCCGCAACATAGGCACCCTTGCACCATGGTGCAAGGGTGCCTTTGTTGGCAAATGGCAGCCAACTGTGCGCCAGAGCAGCGGAGAGCTCAGGGATACGTCATACTGTTGTAAATATGATGCCTCCCTTTGTTTTGAAAGAAATGCAGTGCAGCACAGCCAAATGGCTTGCAGCACCACGCTGCATCACTTTCTTGTAAATAAGCCCCATAGCATATTGGGTAAAGTGAGAGGGAGATACTCTAGAACCTGGCTAGTATGTTCCCAATACATTGTGTAAACTGCTTGCTCAATCAAAGCATTAACTTTTCAGTGGGGGGCTGAGCTAGTCTTGTGTGGCAGCACCACCTCCGTCCTGCCACAGTCAGCAGTGGCCTTTCCTTCCTAATTTGATAGGCAACTGGTCCATGATGGAGCTGTGCTAGAAAAGCCTACATTTCCATCTGAATCAACATGGGGGTGGTGAACGACTACAATGAGACAAGGCACATGGCCAACCATGAGAATCTCAGGAATTCTCACTGAGGTACATGTGGAGTACTGCACTGGGAAGACAGAAACCCAGGTTTCCACCCCGGCCTGAAGATTTACTTAGTGACCTTTTTTAGGTGACCAGCAACAAATTCTATCAAGCAGGCTTTGGGTCCCTTAACGTTGGGACCAAACCATTTTTGACCAAAGAGCAGAATTATGTATATGTGTATTCTGCTCTAGGGAATCGAAGGTTCCCTCATAATCACAGGGGGTGGATATACCATGGTAGGTAATTTTTTAGATTAACAATGTTGCAAGAGGTGGCAAGGGTGACTCTCCACTTTCCACTGGTTAATGGGGTCCAGGAAATGGATGGGAACCAACCCATTCCACCCTCCTTTCTTGGCCCCCATGGTCAGTAATGAGTAGCAGGTTCTGGGCCCTGTTTTACATGCCCATGGTGTCAGAAGGTAGAGGAAGAGATTCTACCACTAGTTTAAAAAGATACCCAGAGACCCCCTCAGCACAACCTTTGGATAGTGCGTCAGTGAGGCGGGTGGTGGAAGTTTTGCTGTGTGAGGTCCCAGCCTCCTCCACACTGTTGCTACTGAGAGCCTAATGTGTGTTTCTGTGGGCTATGTGAACTGGGATCCATGTCCCTTAATGGGTTCTGATATGGCTATGCTTAATATTAAAAACTAGCATCAAAAGTGCTGTTTGATGACTGTATATCACCGAGCGGATTGATTGAGCGTCATTTCGTTTACAACTCTGTCCTTACTTCCAGACTGGACACCACTGACTAATGTCTAGCTGAGTCATTTTCCATGCTATTTTAACTCCCCCATGCTGGAAGTGATTTTGTTATTCTACCATCACTGCATACTGCAAGAAGCTTGGAAACTATAGTTCATAAATTGAATTGAATCCTTAAATGTACTCTTTAAATTAAATTACCCTCATAAACCTAAATGTTGAAGAACTGACAGTATAGCAACATGAGCTGCTTTTGTTCTTCTATCTCTATGTATAGTTTGTTATTTGTCATACTGTCACACGTTTGATGGTATGCAATAACACTTTCTACACTGATATTATACTGTAATATGTGTATAGTAATTGCAATGTGCTGTGTATGTTTCAGAATGTATTCACTCTTTTGAAGGGTCCACTTGTCAGTGAGGATAAAACATATAAAAAAATGTAATTTCACGCATAATACTAGAAACATACTATATTAAAGTGTAACTAGGGAAGTATTGTTAGACCTGTTAACTACTTATTCTGCTAAAACCTAGGATTCTTATGCATCGGTGGTCATTAAATTATGTGCTGTTCGTGAAAGGTAGTTTTGTTGTACTGACTAGTTCTCCAATAATATGATGCATTCTTTCCAACTGTGTAACTCTCCAAACCTGCAGTGATGTAAACTAAGCACTGTTTGTTATACATTTGTCTTATTGCACATGAAATTTATACGGGATAAAGTACCAGAATACTGCAAGTCATCAAGGAGTTTCATGAGCTTATAGAGGGACAAGGCTGAAGGTCAAGCTTCTTTATAAAGTCGTGGAACTCCGAGGTGACTTGCAATATTCTCAAAACATATGGCAGAGGGTATTTTATTTCTTATAATACATGGTCACACCACATCACTGACATAATATCGGAATCAACAATTCTGTGTAACATAAATACTGTGTCAAAAATTTTGTTTACAAAAATATCGATTTCCTATCCTTATAATGGTTGGTACAAAAATATCAACAACAAAACATTGTTTCACATTAATATCATTAAAAAACATACAAAACTATTGTTTTTTAATATAAATATATAATGTAACAAAATTATTAAAAATATATATCTCCCATTATATTATTATTTTTGTTTAATTCTTTAAATTTACTACTATAAAAGGTGCATATATATATATATATATATATATATATATATATATATATATATATATATATATATATATATATATATATATATATATATTCACTCCACAACTCCCTTTTGTACAAGGAAACACTCGGACACCTCAACGTGCTGCAAAAGTCTTTAATGGCAGACTTCAAAATGACGCGTTTCGGCTTACGCCTTGATCACGCTCGTAGAAGCTCAAAACACACATGATTATATCCACTTCCTTCAACTCATTAGAAGATGGACTAACCCCAATGCAGTGTATATACAATGTTAACTACTGTGGCGGCCATTTTGTAATGTGCAAAGTTACATCCTAGAGATATCTTGAATTACTTTTATACAATATATACATATAAGATTAATGTATACAGTTAATATATTGAGTAAGGATCACACAAATCTAGTGCAAATCACCCTGAATTAATTGAATTCCAAGGCTATAAAACTTCAAAGAGCTATGCAGAATACAATTCATTATCCGCAACAAGCCACAGTTATGACAATCTCTCCCAAGTGGGCATATAAAAATAATATACACAATGTGGCAAAATAATGACAAAATAGTCTAGCCCAAGTGGGCTTCAATGCACATAACAAAATATCTCTATGACGTGCACACGCCAAAATAATTTCCTTTCACAGTTGATAGTTGACGTGCCCAACCTAGAAAATACAAAAAATTAAAATTACTAAAACCTGGTAACTGCTACAATGTACGCACATTCTGTGCAGTATACATTATTCATACAAATGGATTGCCAGCTCCTCACTGGAATTTAAGCCTTTGGGTGTCATGCTTTCAAAATTGATAATATACTGTGATTCAAGCTTTCTCAATGAGAGTTCCCTATTGCCTCCCCTGACACCCATAGTTACAGAATCAATGACAACCATGCAGACAGAATTTTCATCTTGGAAGTGACAGGCATGAA
Organism: Calotriton arnoldi; assembly: GCA_963921515.1. Taxonomy (NCBI): domain Eukaryota; kingdom Metazoa; phylum Chordata; class Amphibia; order Caudata; family Salamandridae; genus Calotriton; species Calotriton arnoldi. Next base: position 460,365 of record CAWUFW010013600.1, read on the forward strand.
AGTGACGAGCTACGGGGTATTGCCTATTGTTATTTCTTACTGCACGAATGTGTTCAAGCACCCGCTTCTTGGCCTGGTGTATCGTGCTTCCAACATACCATTTGTTGCACGGACAGATCAACACATACACACAATATACCGTATTGCAGGTCAATGATTTTCTAATCACAAACTCCCTCTTGGAGTTAGGTAACACTAGCCTATCACAGTCTATACTTCCTTTACATGCCTTGCATTTCTTACAGCATCTGAATCCAGGTCGGCCCTTATCACCCCCTCTTACAACTTCAGTGACATGATTATGGCTGAGATCATCTCTTAATGAGCGACTTTTTCTAAAAGTAATCTCTGGATTACTACCCAGATTCTTCTTCAAATTCACATCTGTCAACAATACATGCCAGTGTTTTTTTAAAAATTTTACGTACTTCACTGGCCTGACCTGAAAACGTAGTTATAAAACGTATGCACTCTTTACTCTCTTCCTTTTTGCTAGGGTGTAGGAGTTCATTCCTAGTAGCTCTCTCTACTCTGAATTCAGCCTCAGAAATGGTTTTCTCACTATACCCCCGTTCCTTAAAACGTTTACACATAATTTCCTTCTCACGCATATAAGCAGCACCAGTGCTACAGTTTCTTTTTGCACGCAGAAGTTCCCCATAGGGGATACTGTACACAAGATTTCTTGGATGCGAACTACTGGCACTGAGGATGCTATTTCCAGCGGTCTTCTTACGAAACAATCTAGTTTCTAATGTATCGCCTTTAACCTCAAGATACACATCCAAAAATTCCATGGAACTTTTACTGATGTGCTCCGTGAAAGTTAGATTATGTGTGTTCACATTCAACTTGTCAATAAAACATCTAGCTGACTCTTGGTCACCACTCCAAATGAAGAAAATATCATCAATGTAACGCAGCCACAGGACTACACTGCTTTCGAATTCCGCCATTTGCGACGCCACCTGCTCCTCCCACCAGCCCATGAATAAATTTGCATAGCTGGGGGCGAAGCAGGTGCCCATCGCAGTGCCCTGTGACTGCCTGTAAATGGTATCATCGAAGATAAAGAAATTGTTGGTCAAACAAAATTCAATCATACTTAAAATCATTTGTGAGTGGTATAATAGGGAGATAGAACGTGTTTTAAAAAAGTGCCGAATTGCCTGGAGACCCAACTCATGTTGAATGCTTGTATACAAGCTACTCACATCGAGAGTAACTAGAGTATAATTATTCTCCCAATGTATCCCATCAATGATGGTGAGAAAGTGTGTGGTATCCCTAAGGTAAGCCGGAAGTGCTACCACATACGGTCTTAGGTAGTGGTCAATGAACCTGGAAGTATTCTCCAGTAATGAACCAATAGAAGAGACAATGGGTCTTCCCGGAGGGTTCTGGGTATCTTTATGCAATTTAGGGAGTAGGTACAGGATGGGGATCCTAGGGTGTGCACATTTGAGATAGTTATATTCCTCCCACTCTAACAATCCCTTGTCTCTCCATTCTTCCAAAAATTCCCTGTAAGTGGTATTAGATCTTAATATTTCTGCCATGTTTGATTCACAGTAGCATTTGACATCACTCATCTGTCTTCTCCCTTCTGCCAAATATTTGTGCTTGTCTAAAACCACCACATTGCCACCTTTATCCGACTGGCGGATAACAATATTCTTATCAGCTTTCAGATTATCTATGGCAGCTATCTGTTCCACAGTCAAGTTCTTTTTACTGCACAATGTTTTTCTATATCTAATTTTGTTTAAGTCTGTTAGAACTCCTTTTTCAAACACTTCAATGGCTTCACATTGTACATTTGGAAGAAACACAGATTTAGGTTTGAACTTACTACCCGGGTTGACCCATAGCTCCTCTCCACAAACCTCTGAGTTTGACAATACATTCTCATCATTTGACTCATTATCCCCCATGGCATTTAAAACATGCAGCATCTCAATGTCAGCAATATTCAAATTACTCACTCCATCCGAAGTGGTCCCAGCCGAATGTCTAGATGGTTGAGTATCAAACCACTTTTTGAGTTTCAGTTTTCTTGAAAAGAAGAATAAATCGATTCTGGTCTGGGCATAGTTGATGTTCATGGACGGGCAGAAGGATAGACCCAGAGAGAGGATCTCAATTTCATCAATGGAAAGAGACCGCTGGGATAAATTCACAACAGTCATGTTCTCAACTTCCTGCCCCTTGTCTCCATTCCCACAGGGGCTTTCTCTTCGTTTTTTCCTCCTTTCTTTGGCTTGCCTATTCCTCTTGTTTTTCCTCTGCCTCCTCGTCCTCGGCCCCTGTGTGCAACTGAATCTTGGTGAAACTCTGTCCTGCTCTGGTTCATCATTTGGAACTGTAATAAAAAATTGATCTTCTTTTTCTGTGGATCTTGGGTAAATTCTTGATTGACTGCAGTGATTGATGCATCGGATAAACTCCCATCGGAGATATCGCTTTCACTGATTTCTATAACAGCTGTTTGCACACTTGTTGGAACTGTCACCATTCCCGCCTTATTCTCAAACAAATGATCATATCTTTTATGGAATGTGAGTGTACGACCTGATTGATAGTCCTTAAAGTCGCGCAGGAATTACGTTGTTTTTTGACAGTTATCTCATCCTCGAGTTTGCCCATTCGTACCATTAGGTTCTTCATGTGTTCTTCCAACACATCTTTAGAAACCAACTGGCTAATTTCCAAAAGAACCTTCTCAATTTCGAGTAAGAGTTTAGCTCTGTCCTTAAGTGCGTACTTCACCAAAATACGCATCATAGTTATGGAACATGCTGAGGAATTGTTGGACCATTCCTCTAACATTTCATTATCCGGATCCTCATAGGTGGGAATAGTAAATATTCGAAGACCTCGAGGCACTCGATTCACATCAATGTAACGCTGCAACGATTCTGCCTCCCACCATTTCGAGAGTTCTTTTTTATGCAGCTTTTCCAAGTTATTATACAAAGTAATTTAATTTCATCAGTGATGCTGGATAAAGGAGCAAGTGCGCTTCCACTGGCTCCTATCTGTGCAAAGAATAATTTGTCAGCAGTTTCCTTCCTTCGTGCTTCTAGAGCAGCTGCCATTAATAAAATGGATTGTCTCTGCAGCACACCAATGCCGGTATGAAGATCTCGTTATCTTCCTTTATAACCAGCTCCCAGCCCCTGGGCTCACACGATCCACTACAGGGAGCAATGAAAACCCGGGATAGACTCGCACTCGCCAGGGAGTGAGAAGCTCCTCGCGTCCTCCGACGCCCAGCGTCCTCCTCACCCCACCGGCAGAGATTGAATCCCCCAGCCTCCGTACCTCCTCACAGTGTCATGTACGCTTCTGGCTTGATCCGGTCACCGGTTTCTGAGCCACGCGCTTTCCCGATATCCAATGCGCGCTGTTGATTTTCTCCAGACGTTTCTGTTTGAAGCGTCTTGAAACGCCGGTGCCGCGGCCACAACAGGGGGTCAGCCTTGATTCCGTGATATCTTCGTTCCACAAGTCCCGGTAAGAATATAAGCTTGAATCGCGGTATATTATCAATTTTGAAAGCATGACACCCAAAGGCTTAAATTCCAGTGAGGAGCTGGCAATCCATTATATTTTATATTAATATTTGTTTCTAATTTAAATGTTATAGAATTTGTTTATATTTTTATATTTTTATTTCTTTTTCAAATTTTATAATACCTTTTGTGTTGTTGATTTTTTCTTTTGTTTGTTTGGTAATTTATAAGCCACATTTGCAAAAGGTACTGTAGAAATTTAAAAAGAAATAAAAATATAAACAAATTCTATAAAATTTAAATTGGAAACAAATATGAATATAAAATATATTTAACCAATATTAAGAAATGTATTGGAGTCTGGGGATAGTAGATATCCTATTTCCAATCAAGTGTAGGCCAACAGTAAAGAGATTGTAGGACTTCATTGGGATTAAATATAGTCTGTGCAACAGTAGGGAAAGCGTTGGACTTTGAAGGGGTTAAATTTACTATTCCCACTCCAGTCTGTGCAACAGGAGGGAAAGCTTTGGACTCTAGAGAGGGTAAATTTACTATTCCCACTCTAGTCTGTGCAACAGTAAGGAAAGCGTTGGACTGCTGAGGTGTAAAGTTTCCTATTCCCACTCCAGCCCGTGCAACAGTGGGCAACGAGTTGGACTAAGGAAGGGTTAAATTTACTATTCCCACTCCAGTCTGTGTAACAGTCTGGAAAGCGTTGGACTTCGGAGGGGTTACATTTACTATTCCCACTCCAGTCTGTGCAACAGTTGGGAAATCATTGGACTTCTGAGGAGTAAGATTTACTATTCCCACCTCCAGTTTGGGCAACAGTAGGGAAAGCATTGGACTTCAGAGGGGCTAAATTTACTATTACCACTCCAGTCGGTGCAACAGTAGGGTAAGTGTTGGACTTCTGAAGTGTTAAATTTAGTATTACCACTCCAGTCTAAGCAACAGCAGGTAAACTGTTTCAATTCAAACTCATTACATATTTGAATAACCCTATTCATTTACAAAAATAGAAAACAGTAAATATAAACATTAATACTTAACATAACATATATATAACAATAAAAAAAAAAACAATTATCCAATTAAAAAAATTCATAAACAATGTAATAATTTACTTTTACCTAATTAACTTTCTACCCTATACCCCTACAAACCTAGCAACCCACACCTAAAATATAATGGAAATAAATAAGTATAGCACAATTTATATGATTGATAATCAATTGCATAATTAATTAACAATAGTTTATTATTATTTAATTATTACTTAATTACCTTCCCACCCTACAACCCCAGTAGACCACACCTAAATTATAATTAGAATATATAATTGTTACATAATTTACATATTTATTAATCAAATACATAATTATGCATTCATATTTTTTTTATTTTTGAATATTATTTAATTACCTTCCCACCCTATGCTCCTATAAACCTAGCAACCTGCAACTAAAAAATATCTAAAATACATCAGTATTGCATAATGTACAGCATTAATAATCAATTAAGTAATTAGTAATAAATTATTAATTAGTTGTTAATTAATTATTACATAATTGACTTCCCACCCTAGACCCCGACATACTCAGCAGTCTGCGCCTAAAATATAACTAAAATATATGATTATTACACAATTTACATAATTAAAAATCAATTAAATAATTAATTGTAAATTAAGTGTTAATTAGTACCAAATTAACTTCCCACCTTATACCCCTACAAATGTAGAAACCCACACTATTACATAATATACACACTAAACATCAATCACATACTTCCTTAAAAATTATTAATTAATTAATAATGAATTATTGCTTAATGGACTTCCCACCCTATCCACCTACAAACCCAACAACCTGCTATGATGCTATAAATTGCTATTATCAATTAAATACAAAATTCTAAATCACTTACAATTACAAACTATGGGGCCCATTACGATACCCGGCGTAAATAAATCCGCCAGGCATGGAAGCGGCAAAAATCCGCCCGCACACACCGCCTGAACACCGACCACGCCATTACGATTACACAAACCGAAAACCGCCATCGGCGCGAAAAATCACACAAAATACTGCCCGCCATCGTCCG